>JAJHZJ010000311.1:10909298-11258436 GCA_023548195.1 Bettongia penicillata ogilbyi
TTCAGTGCCAATTAGATCTCCACCTCTTCAGTGGAAGAAGAACGCACATTTTCTCAACTTTGCTCTAACCATTTTTATCATTATCTTTACATAGCATTGGTTTGATATTTTCTTTTTACCCACTTTTATTATATAATAATTGATAATAATTCATTTTGAGCTGATTCTTATTTGTTTTTCTCCTCAGTACATAACTTCCAAGTAGAAATGTCCTCAAGTAAGTGGAAAACACTGTTGTGTTGAATGGAAAGAATGTGAATTTGGTTCCTCACAAGAAGGAAAAAAAAAATCACACTGTGCCTATGATTACTACCTTATACTGAATACTGTAATCTATTACTTGACATGAATGAGTAAACCTTTCTCAATTTCTGTTATATCCATACATACAGAAAAAAAGTTGGGATAAAATCTATCCAATTTGAGTTGAAACATATAAAAATCTTAATTGATTTATATTACAGCATTTATATTTGATCATTTATGGTCATATTTAAATATAATTTGCAAATTATCCATTTATAGGTTTTGAAAGTTTTAATAGCAAATCTGAATGCACAGATAGCAATGCTACCTCTCTTCTGATACAGAAGTAGAAACATGTTGGCCATTAAAAAAAAATTACCTAAATCTTATAACTTTTAAGCCTTTATTGTTCAAGATTGCTATTTTATTACAGATTTTTCCCAGGCGGGTAACATTTTTCTCAGAATACAACAGCAGGGATCAACTGAGAAATTTGAGGAATTTGTAAATGATAGGCATGTTTGAAATTAGAAAAACATATCCAGCAGATTGAGCCCCTTCTATCCATAGGCTACATAATGTACATTTTAAAAAATCTAAATATATACTCTACCAATTGACCAGAGTAACACTAAAAGTGATGTAACATATTCTGAAAAGTAATCTGTGTTATGTATTTACCCAACAGACTATAATAAGCCCTTTCTGATCCCTTGGGTACAGAATATGTGTTTTTAAAAATTGTCTGAATACATATTTATCTAATAGGACAGCATGCTTTCAAGTATATAAAATGCATTATATAAACTCTTATGATTGATTTTTTTTTCTTTCTTCCTTTGGAATATAAAAATACACAAAAAGAAACTTGAAAGTCTATGTATATGTGTACACACACACACACACACACACACAGGTCTTCCTGAAACAAATAAAACCTAGGAAATTGGACACTACTGTATAACAAGAAAGAATTTCAGATTTCTATCATAGCTCATTTTTTCAACTTGAACACTACCGTGTATTGTCAAGAACAGAAGAGCCTGAGGTGTTTTGTGGAGAAGTCAGGAGAACAGATGGTAAATGGGTTAACCTAGACAGAGGAGAAAAGGAAGGTGTGACCACCCAGGAAGGTCTAGTAAAATACACAGTTTCTTCGTTGCACTTTCAAATGAAGGCATATACAGAAAAGTGCATGCCACTGGTCAGGACTGCAATCCCACCAAGCCAAGCATAATCCAGTCCTAAAGAAAGTGAGAGGAGGGAGGGAAGAGAAATACAGTAAAGACAGAAGATGGTTTATGAAGAACCACTGGAAATAGAATGTTTAATTTTTGAGTTTGTAGGTTTGACACTGGGGTAGAATGCTTCCCAATTGGAGAAGAGAAATGCTAATCAGTACAGAGGATGAAATCTACCATAGTCAATGGATCTAAAAGATTTTAATTAACTATAAAATTAAAAATAGGATATTGTGATCTCATCCTTTCTACAATCAAGAAAATACTATCTAAGGGAGCCCAAGTCGATCAAAGCAATTTGCAGGGGCATTGTGAAACTGGTGGTGAGGAGTAAGTCTTATCAGAGAGATCATTTGAATCATATAAGAATAAATAATAGGAAACTTTCATATACTTTGGAGTTGACAAACCTCCCTCAATAAATGAAGTGACTGGGTTTGGTACACACTATTACTTTATTTTATGTATCATTTACCCAGGGAATTCTCTCATCATCCCCTCTATTTAGTTAGCATTTCCTCAGAGGTACAGGTGCTCCCTTTCACAGCTACATGGTAGATCCTTGGAATATAAAGGTCCTTCTTTATTTCACCTCCCACTTTAATGCTCTGGCTAAGGTCTAGTGTATACTAGACCAAGGTTGACTAGCTGAGTCATGTTATTAACAAAAGTGAGCTTATTTTAATGGGAGGTAATGACATTTTTGTGTTACTCATCTCAGAGGATTGACTTAATTGAAAGTGTCTTATTTATTAAGTACCTTAAGCATATATAGTAATAAGCTAAGAATCCAAAGAGAGTTACCCTTTTCTCAATGATAGACATCATTCTAATTCAGGACTCAACAAACTATAGTAGAAGATCTAAATATGGTGGACTGCTTGATTTCTTAAATAAAGTTTTGTGTATTTGAAAATGTAAAAAAAAAATTCTTAGCTTACAGGTGACACAAAAACAGGCAGAACATTAGATCTGGCCATCTGACTGTATTTTACCAACCTCTTGCTCTAACTGGGGAAAAGACAAATAACAGTGAGATATGGATATATAAGTACAAAGAACAAGTCCAGGGTAAGTTCTATGATAAATTTTGAAAGAGACTGAGAATAGGTGCTTAGAAAGGCTTCATGGATTAAATAGGTCTTCCTTTGGGTATGAAATGGAAGATATTTCAATACAAAGAATTGGGAGTGGAATTCGTCCATTCAAGGCATGAAAATTGATAAGAACAAAACCATGCTTGTGGAATAGATTAGAACTCTAGGAATGGATAATAGTGCCACACTGCCTGATCATTTAATATGCAAAAAGAAGTAGTAGAAGATAAGATTGTACCAAAAAAAAGGGAGAGCAAGACCTTGGAAAGTATCAGATGACAGAATAAAGAATTCATGTTTTATTCAGCAGGCAATAGGGAACTATTGAAGGTTTTTGAGTGGGGGAATGTCATGGTTAAAACCATAGTTTTGGAGGGGGTGGTTAGGGGGTTCAGTTCTAAACATGGGATTTCATCAATATAGGGAATTTTCAGTGAGAAAAATCCACCTATCAGTGCAGATTAGCAATTACATTGTAATTTATAGTCTTAAAGGAGTTGCTGGGAACATTGAGAAGTGAAGTGATTTTCCACACATCACACAGGTGGCATGTATCAGAAGCAGGATTTGAACCAAGCTCTAAAGGGAGCTCTTAAGTCATTGTACTACACTGTCTGTCCCTGTGGGCCTTAATAATAATTATAATAGCTTGAGATTTGCAGTGTTTGATATGCTACCTCCTTTCTAATCATATCAATAACTCTCTGCAGTAGTTAATGATAGATATATGGCATCCACCTTCTCCAGAACTGGCAGTCCTCCATTTCTGGAATTCTTTCCATTCTCCTCTGTATTTTCTGGCCTCCATAGCTTCCATCAAATCCCATATTCTCCTGTTTTCTGCCTTCCTTCCTTTGGACTCATGAGCTCACAAATATTCCTTCATGGTCACTTGAACCCTTCAAATTTCTTCCACCAATGGTGCAGCCCTATCTTTCCATCAACATTCTTCCTAAAGCTTCCAAACATGCCATGGCTAACACCACCTCTAACATACGTGCCTTCCTGGATGCCCTTCAAAAGGTCAGGGTAACAACTGGCAGCTTTTACTATCCCCTAGCTCCATGCTAACATAGAGAATCTGAGTTCTAGACTCACCAGTACTGTTACCAACCTGTGATCCTAATTAAGCCACTTAACTTGATCTGAGTTTCTTGTTTAAAAAACCAGAGGTAATTATACCTGGCCTTGCTTCTCAAATTCACAGGGATGTTTTAAAGATCAAATGAAAACATGTTACATAATTGTATGAGATTTTTTAAAGGCAGCACCACGTCAAATATTAAAGTATTGATTCTTTGCTTGTGAAGTTTTCTATCCCAGATACACATATTCTTGAATCCCTCACTTTCTGTGTGCTGTGAATATATGAATATATTCACTCGCACATATTCACAAATAGGTAATTTAGTTTTATAAAGTAAATTACTTTATAAATACACACATATAAACACACACATATGTGTGCATATATGCATATACATATACACACATTGTACATACACATACATGCACAAAAATATGTATATACATAAAATATGTTTCTTTTAAAATTGTGAGTTCAATATTACCACACTTGTTTCAAGCTCTCAATTCACTCTTTAGAAGCCTTACTGCAAGACACAAAATCCATTGTGTAATATTTTTTAACCAGACTGCAGGAGTGCAAAAGTATACACTGCTTCCTTCAAAAATGGAATCATCACTCACAGATGTAGATATGTACTTGTTATGCCAAGATGAGACAGATGTGGTTCTATTGACTCAGGGACAGGTGCGGAGGAAGAAGAGATAAAACATTTGTGGAAAGTGTAAGCAACTGCATCGCTGTTGTTAAATAAATAAACTCCCTGCCAAAAAAGTTTATTTGCTTATTTCTCCAGAATGTTTATTTTAAGCTCTGACTTAACTCCGCTTTATTCCAATTTTCTTTGCCGTATTGATGATGAGAGTATGCCTCATGCATGTGTGTTTTAAAGGGCATTATGGAATGGGCATTCAGGAAGCTATTGAAGCAGAGATAATATATTTTCATTTTAAAGTAAACTCATCCTACTTACACCTAACTGATCTATGTAAGCCCCAGCTAGAAGTCTTCTTTTGTCCTTATGAAGAGGCTAGGGGGAAAAAAAAAAACAAAGCAACAGAGTCAAAGAAGAGCTAATGACTAAAAAGAAGTTTGGATCCTTTTCCTTAGAAATATTTCAGTGAGCTATCAACCAAGAACAGAACGAGGAAGTGCAAATCTGCAGCTGGTAGGCAAGTGCAGAGAAATAGAAGATGACTTTGATTTTAAATAGTCGTATTAATTCTGGCTCCAAAAGAGGGGTTGGGTGGGAATCAGCAGCTGGGAGGGGAAAGGCAAGTGGAAAAGATGATTTTGATTTGAAATGTATTTAATCATAACCCAAAGTGGAAACTGAAGGGGAGGGAGAACTCTGCAGCTGGGCTGATGGAGGCAGAGAGCTAAGTTAAAATACTGTCTTCATTTGAAATACTCAGCTTTGGGTTTATTGAGGCTCAGGAGGGACCAGGAAGCTTGTAGATAGCAAAGGGATTATACATCTTGAAGTAGCTATAGCTAGAGAACGCTGGTGATCATGGTCAAAGATGAAGCTGAGAATAAGCCCTTCTGTCAAAATAATGACTTACATCCCAAGATTTCAAAAGAATTAAAGCAGACAAAATTTTGGGAAAGGAGGGTTTTCCAATATACTGAATGCTATGATATGGATTGCCATATATTTATAGAAATTATCTATATACAAAGAAAAATATTTATATCATCATATTTTTAAAAAATATTTTATTGATGCTTCTTGTCATTTACTGTCTCACTGTCATTTCCAAATATAAAACCTTCCTCCACTCTAGCACTGACCACTCCCTTATAGCAAAGAAAAACATTTAAGCAAAATTAACCAATAGACTATCCACATCTGACCATACTTGCCACATTCTGTCTTATAGCGCTTCCCCCTCAACACATGCACACATTTGTTGTCTGGGACCAATATTCTCGTTTCGCTTACTGAAGAATTCAGTGTTCTCTTTATTCGCACTATTTAAAACCAGGCAGTTGTTTATCCTTCTTTTTTCAAAGAAGACCAGTGACATCCCAGGTGATGCCTTGACTCACTTGTGAAATAGATTTAAGTGAGGAAGAGATACACAAAGTTGTCAGCTTCACTTTCTCTTCCAGAGTCATCTTAGTACAGTGGCAGGACGAGCGATGACCTGGGAGGCAGTGGAAGACTTTGGCGTCTCCAGTGTCTGACCAAGTTCGAAGTGTTTGCTTTACTCTCCTATGTAGCTACTGGAATAAATTGTTCTCATCCACCCATGCCAACATGGGAAGTCTTCACATAATTGGGGTATACCCCTCTAAGTTGTTGATGGGTTTGAGGTCTGTTAGTTATCCTCAACCTAGTTTAGCCCATCTGCTGAAATGGTTTTAACTAGGTATGACCACTGCTCTTGCTACAGCTTCTTGGAGTCACAGGTGAGAGTTGGGTGAAAGGTAAACACCAAAGGTGGATGAGCAGCCCTGAAAAATGTTTGGTAAACCCTCACATCCAAAGTGCTAGTCCTCCCTGAATACTCCATAAATCCTAAAATAAAACCCTGTACATGGTTCTTGAATAATCAATTTTCAAAGAAAATATGCAAAGCTAGACCTAACACATTACAGACTGAACATAGCTGCTTCCAAAAGCATTTCAGGGTTTTCTACTACCTTGAGGATAGGATCACAGTATTCAAAACTGAATCTTAAAGATCATTTAAGCGCAGCTGGACAGTGCAGTTGATAGAATGTTATCCCTGACGTCAGAAAGATTCATCTTCATGAGTTCAAATCTGGACTCAGACATTTACTAGCTATGTGAGCCTAGGCAAATCACTTAACCCTGTTTGCCTCAATTTCCTCATCTGTAAAATGATCTAGAGAAGGAAATGGCAAACTACTCCAGGATCTTTGCCAAGAAAACCCCAAAGGGGGTCACAAAGAGTTGGACATATCTGAAGTAACTGAACAACAAAGATCATCCAGTTCCATCCTTTCACTTTTACAGATGAGAAAACTGAATAGGACATATAAATCTTAGCTAATTACATAAGCAGCTATAGAAGCTAACTTTCTGAGGTAATGCTTAATACCAAGTTGCTCACTTGAAAATTGTCTCTCAAGTCACAGCAAGCACATGGAAGAGAGATCTGTGAAGGCTATTTCATGCCAACATTCTAGCCAGAATCTAAAAGGATACATACATGTTTCTACCTTTTTAGTATTCTGTGTGTGGTTAATAAATCCACTTTCCACTTGACTAATCTGTCCATTACATTTATTTCCTGTTAGAGGAAAATCCTTCCCCTATAAATTTCTCAGTCCTCCTCCCTAACCACCCCAAATGTACCCATCTTGTTTGGCTTATTCCCTCTGATTAATTATCCTCCATTCCTAAAGAGGGAACTATGCCCCTCAGCCGTGTAGCTAGTCACTCACAAACCCCCTGCAATTTGACTCCTTTTTTCTCTTCTTTTTTTAAATTTTTTTTTTATTTTATTATTATTATTATTTTAATGTTCTACAATCACTTCCTTAAAATTAAGATTTTTATCCCACCCATACCTTTCCCCCACTACCCGCCTCCCTCCCCACGACAGCACACCTGTATAGGTTCTACATATACTTTCCTATTGAGTATGTTTTCACTATAGTCATGCTATGTAGTCGCACTAAAATAAATAGAAGAAATAGTAAAACAAATCAAAACATAATACACTAAAGCACACACACACACACAAACATGATCCCTTTTTTCTCTTCTTGAATGAAAATCTTTCTAAGATCACCATTGGTCTTTCCTCCATTTTCATCCTCCTTGAATTTTCTGCAGCATTTTCTATTGTCAATCACCTTCTCCTAATTCAGCTAATGTTCCCTCATGGTCTTTTTCACTGTTCCATCTTCTTTTCTTAATTTTCATTTGTGGATGTTTCCTAGAAAACTCTACCCTTTTCCTAATCTCTCAAAACTGTAATCCCGAATTTACAAATACTGTTTGGAAATTTCTACCTTGTTGCTCCTATACCTATCTTACACTCAGAATCCCAAACCAAACCCATCAATCTGTCCCTCTGCTAACCTGTATTTTTGTCACTGTCACTTCCCATTCACTCAGACTCAAAACCATATAACCATCTTTACTGTACATTTAACTTACACTTTCAAATAGCCGATCAACAAGTCATGTTAATACTTTATTCACACTGTGCTGTTCTCTATTCATGGCATCCTTTTCAGGTAATCCACATGGCTAGAGGTCTAACAGTCTTCAAACTAGACCTGTGTGGCATCCAGTCTCTCTGCTGCCCAATTTATCTTTCACATAGCTGCCAAAACACAATCATTCTAGTACAGAGGTGTAACTCTGTCATTGCTTTTCTTGAAAAAGTTTGTCAATGAATTCCTATACCTATAGTATAAAAGAGAATCATTTTAGCCAGGCACTTCAGGTGTTTCACAATCTGACTTTCTGCTGTCTTTCTACATTCCCATTCATAAATGTTACATTCAAGCCAACTGGACTAACAGTTGTTCCTTGACATCATCTTTTATTCTTTAGCTACTGTATATGCATGCTTACATACATAAACATATATACACACTATTCCGCATGCCTACAACATACTCTTTATAGATCTAATGCTGGAGAACATCATGTTGTCTTTCTCTTCATTCAGTGCTCAAATCAGGTGTCATTGCACCCATGACTCCTTTCTTGAATCCATTAACTATAATGAGTTCTTCCTCCTTTTTTTCTCAAAACAGACTTTCAAAAATTTCTCAGACGTTTTCTTTTCTCCTTCCACATTCTACCTCATGTCAAGCCTTATTTTCTCCAAAGCAAAGCTCCTTGAGAATTAAACCTGTATTAATTTTTAACTTTGTACACCTAGTACAAAGTTAAGGGTGTGTTTTGTACATAGTAGATGCTTAATACTTTATTTTACTCTTTTTAAAAAAAAATGAAGCAACATGAAAGATATTTAGTTATTTGAACTCCCTGAGTTTTGAATCCTGGATAAATGATAATATATATATATATATATATATATATATATATATGTAAACTGTATTGTAGTGATATCAGACATTACATCTAGATCCTAATTAGTGAAAATAATGAATCCAGCTAAGTATATTATTTGAATTTGCATTTTTCCATTGTGCTGGAATGAACTACCATATTTTACATGATCATAATTTCAAAAGGGGTCAGTTTGAATACGTGCATATACTTTTCAGGGATTCATTGCTCATACTAAACAGGACCTGATTATATTTATTGCAACTAAAGACTCAATTTATATATGACATTTATTGGTACAGTCTGAATTCTTCTCAAGTCTACAATAGAGAAAAACTACCAGAAATCATCTTTCGTCACTCTAGACACCCTTCAAGTGAAAACAATTTACTTATAATCTTAAACTTTTATTAAAGTCTTTGTGATCATTATAAAGGATCCTGTTTATGTCACTGTAGAAAGCTAAGCTCATCCAACATTTCACATTGCAATTAGTATTCCCAGATACTAGCTTTACAATTAGCTTTCACAATTAACATGTACATATAAACAAATTTCATTAATTTGCTAACTTGATTCCTTATTTTGAACATTAGCCAGACAACCAGATTCTAATAGATTAAGAAAAACAGAATACCCAAGTTTACCAAAGGAATGCTAGGAAAGAATATGAGATCTGGTTTCTTATTCTCTATTACAATTCTTAGACCACAATCCTCCTTCAACATATACCCTTGGGTACAGTATGAAACTAGTCCTGTCTTCTTTCTTGTTATGCTAGGAGCAGAAAGTGGATTTTCAAATCATGTGAAATAACTTGATTATAAAAATCTCCAGATATGTTAGCCTTGTGGGATACAAGACTGGGGGAAGGGCAGAAATACCACCAAGAATGGATGTGTAAACCTGCCTTTAGTATTTTTTTTCTTTTAATGAGTGAATTTGGTTGACTAGGTGGGGCTTTTGTCCAAGTTTTTCACAGCTTGACCAGTGAATTCAGCTTAATAAAAATATTTCCCTTTGTAGGCTGAATACTCAGTCTTCAGTGGTTTAAATCTAGGTCTGATGTGTTCCTTTTTTTGAATGTCAAAAATGGCACAAAAATTATCAGGGGCATAAAATTCATCCCTGTCTAAATCATGAAGCATCAATGAGTAATGGGTCTCCATTATACAATGGCATTCAGTGTACTCTTGGCTCCTTAGCATCACCTCAGTTCTAAATATATTGTTTGTCTCATTAATGTCAATACTAGCCTTTAAAGTAGTAGTACTTTTTTTTCTTTTTAGTCAAGCTAGAAGCACCAAGTATATAAAAAATACTGTTACTTCCTTACATTTATATTTTCTACAACCCAGCATTGATTTGCTCCTTATTTAAGCAACATTTTCTTGATAAATTAAAAAAGCAGCAATAGCCATTACTGCAGGCTATATACAGCCTCTAATATCACTTAAGCATATTACAGAATATAATATCTGGTACTTAACGACTAACTTGCATATGAAAGCTCACATAATGTCTCATAAAACCCTTAAAATGGCTTCAGTTTAAGAGTCTCTTTAAAAAAAAAACACCTTCAGGGAATATTGTAAATGAAGTAGCACTCCAGCCTTGGAAAAAAAAAATTCACACACTTGCAGAAATTTTTAATATAAATTGAACACATTAAAAATTAATTTTGCATGACCATTTCGCATTGCGGTGCCAATGCATAGTTAAGATAAGGCCTTAACTCTTCTTTGTTTAAAGTAACATGGAAGCTTCTCTCTTTCTTCCTCTCACTCTCTCTCCTGCTCTCCCACTCTAGTCAGTACACAATTATTATTTTCATTAATCAGAGAACGGACCCCCATTTTCTTATCCTGACAGCCCCAGCTGGAGTTGACAGAAACCCTACAACTTAACTATAAACTTCTAGGAAACTCATTAAAGAAAGGTGTGAGCTGACAATTAACTAAGGTCATTCCCTATTTTACACTAGGTGACCTGGGAAAAGCTTACTCATCAGAAAAGTCGCCAGTCTGCACTGCCCTGGTTTTCTTTTACCACTCCCTTCCTGGCCCTTTGACTCTCCCCATTTCCCTCGGATCTTCTGTGCCAGTTATCACCTTGAATGTCTGCTTTTATGGATCTTTTAGTCTTGTATATGAGAAAAACAGCTAACATTTTTATTAAAATAAAATGAAAATGTGTGAACTAATTGCAACAAACCACTTGCTTCATCTTTTTTATATATCTGTGCTTTTAAAAATAATAATATTGATTCTGGGGCCATAGTTTTAGAACACATATTCCCCAAATTTTGTGCCAGTGGCAATTTGACATTGAAAAATGAATTTTTCTTTTCCTGCTGGAAAACTTGTGCTGCCCTGATCTGACATGGTGTAGTTGTTCTGTGGTTCTGAAAAAGCAGCAAGTTCAACATTACTAAGGAACTTTCAAAAAGGTGACTATGGTGTTCATAGATTACATCCCTCATTATCAGTTTTTAAAGGTAGGACAATGAAGCTGACTTTTCTTAGAGACAGGATTCTAGAAAAACCTAATAAACAAATAAAATCTTTTTTCTTCTAAACTGTTTTTTTTCATTATTAGCCTCAGAGATCTTTCAATTCAAATATTGAAATTAGAAAAAATGAGAAAGCAGCTGATCAGAATTATTTGTGTGTGTGTGTGTGTGTGTGTGTGTGTGTGTGTGTGTGTGTGTGTGTTTGACAGCATAGGGGGCTATGTTCTGGGAAGAGAGTGGGCAGTGTTCAGGTGGAAACAAGCTATTTTAATAAGAATATTTCCCCAGCTTTCCAAAGCTTCACACAGACCACGTAAGATGTTGTAAAATGTATTCCCTGGTTTTCCCTTTGCTCTTTTGCTCCACATTAATGTTACTTTAGATACAATAATAAAACAGACTCCAAAGCCCCAGAGAAGACACACATAGTCTGCTGCCAAAACAACAACAGCAAGAAGGTATTAGACTGTGGTGATGGTTTATCCTGAACAATCATGAACAATTTTTAAAAAGGAAGTGAAACCAACTTCTGTATAAATAAATTGTTAATTTCATCCATCATGGTCCTTCAATACTAAAATCCAGGTACTTTGGAGTAGTTTCCCAAAATAAAGTAATAACCTTTTCCACACTGACTTTCATCCACTGATTGTAATACTTTAGCCAGAGATGGAGAACCCGGGGCCTCATGACCCTTTGGTCCTTAAGGAAGGCCCTTTGACTGAATCCAAATTTTAATAAAAGGATTTATTCTGTAAAACTTGGACTCAATCAAAAGGCCATAACCAAGAACCTAGAAGGCCACATGTTGCCTCGAGGCCACAGGTTCCCCAACTGTGCGCCTAAGCCTATAAGGCAGGCCAGCACAACAAATGGCCCACTGCCACTTGTGGCCACTGAAAGATTTCCAGTGGTCCTCAAAAAAGGTAGGGTTGCTACTGCACACTCTCCTGTTTGTCATGTAACCTTCACCAACCAACCATCATCAGTCTGTCTAACCTATCTGCGGTATGAAGAAGTTTAACCTATTTTAATTTTGGCCCCTACCTACTGCCAAGTGGTGCAGGTCTGCGATAAGGTATTGATCATTAACTTTATTCATGGGGAAGACCATGACCACTATTTCCTTCTCTCTTTGAGGCATAGGTTATGTCCAGGTTAAAGATTACAACCAGTTACAAAAGCTTTAACAATAGACAGATACAGATGACTTCCTAAAGAATTTGGTCACAGTTATAAAGGACTCATTAGGGTCCATAAGCAGAATTGTCAAACTCAAATCAAAACAGGGACTGCTAATTCATAAATAAGGATCCTTGAGGATCATATATTGACAACTTGGAGAAAATTATGCTTCCTAAGTGAATATGGAAACCAATTTTCACCATCCATGTCAACTGTGCAATATGTTGTTATTTTGAGTTGTATCAGTAATGTCTGACTCTTTGTGACCCCATTTTGGAGTTTTCTTGGCAAAGATGATAATATAGATTTCCATTTCCTTCTCTAGCTTATTTTATAGATGAGAAAACTGAGGCAAACGGGGTTAAGTGACTAGTCCAATTCACAAAGCTAGTGTCTGAGGTGGGATTTGAACTAGGTCTTCCTGACTCCAGGTCCAGTGCTTTGTCTCCTTCTATAGTCTGCACCTATCACAGCTGATACTAGGTTACCAAAACAGCTAGGTTTTGGTAAGACCTAGTCATGTAGATCATTAATAAAAACATGTTGTAGGATGATTTCAGGGGCACAATCCTGATCTGAAAAGCAATTTAAGTTAATGAAAGAAAATAGAGATAGAAGATATAAGGTCTGTATGGACAACTAAATAAAATCAATAAACCATAGTGTGTTTATTCTATGCATATAACCTGAATGAGTAATCTGGGAGTAAAGTGTCAAGATTAAGCAAGTTTTCAGCATGGAAAATGTCTATATGACTTCAAGTCCCCCAAAAATAGAATCAAGGGAATTCAACAAAAGTTCCATCAATTCAGATCTCTTTCTGAAAAGAAGTAGATCTAGAGGAACTGTTTGACATGAGCATCTGAAGTCAAGAAACAACCTAATTAATAGAACAAAAGAAAAGGAGAGAAGGCATCTTCAAAATAAGTGAAACAAAGAACATTGGGGGAAAAAAATCTATTCCTTTAGAACAAAAGGAGTCAATAATACAACTGCCTCATACAAAAACTTAAAGACTATACTATTAATTTGAAATAGCCTAAGTTATTTGAAATATTTTAATTCCAAGAAATGCTCCTTCAAAAGGTTTGTAACTTCATTAATATAGATATTCTAACCACTAGCACATACAACAACGGCTCTAAGTTTGAAAAGATTTTCATGAACTGTTGTGGTTAAAACACACACACACACACACACACACACACACACACACACAATCTCCTAGCTAATATGGTACTTCAAGGTTGACTAAACCCTTTACATACATTATCTAATTTTGCTGCAGTACTTTTACAGCAACATCTTCTAGGATATTAAGTGTCTTAGTTGGAACTCCATCCCTTCCACTAGCCTTATTTTTAGCATTGCTTCTTAAAGCTCACTTGACTTCCTTCTCCAGGATGTATGCTTGTTAGATATTAAAATTTTTTCTTGTACAGTTCTGTATATTATTGCTATCTCTTCTTAGTGACTTCTGCTTCTGTTAAGCTTCTACCATTTTGTTTCATGGTCATGTCATTTTTGTATGAACCCCTTGATAGCTCCAATTTTCTTGAACTAATCTTGTATCTTCCTCATTCCATTGTTTTTTTCTATTTCTTTGTTCATTTAAGAAAATCCAGATACTGAAAAGTTTGAAGAGTTACAAATATTGTCTTTCCATGTAGGAATGTAAACAGTTCACCTTTGGTGTTAGGAACAACTGTTGAGTATTGTTGTTGCTACTAGGAAATAAGAAATACAGACAATGGGGAATAGAAAATCATCTGGCCCTACAGGACAAAAGAGAAGATGGGGACAAGAGAAGGGAGGGAGGATAGAAGAGAGGGCAGATTGGTGATAGGGAAAATTAGATTGCTCAGTGTATTGGGGTGGGGGCAGGGGAGAAAAGGGGAGAAAATTTGGAACCCAAAATTTTGTGAAAATGAATGTAAAAAGTTAAATAAATTTATATTTAAAAAAAAAAGAAACCTTATTATTACTCCTTGATATTCTCCAGAATTATGCATTGAGTTGAATATATCTTTTCCTTTCTCCTTCACCTTTTACTTTCTTTTTTTTTCCTCAACTATTTGTAAAACCTCAGACAGTCATTTTGCTTTATTGTGCTTGTTTTCTTTGGGATTTTTTTATGACTACTTTCTGTACAGTACAACAAATCTCTGTGTATAGTTCTCTTTGGATACAATATCTACCAGATCTAATCCTTCACTTCCACTTCATATTCACAAAGGAAGTTATTTAGGACATACGTATATGGTCTGATGGTTTTCCCTATTTTCTTTAATTTAAATATGAACTTTGCAATAAAAAACTTGTGATCTGAGCCACAGTCAGCTCCTACTCTTGCTTTAATCGACTGTATGGAGCTTCTCCACCTGGGTGATAATATAATTTTCATTTTGTGAAAGAGAAAACAAATGGCAGAACATATTACCAAGGATCACACAGTTAGTAAATGTCTAAGGCAGGATCTAACACCGTATTTGCTATGCCAAATTGTCATTGTTCATGCTTCATTCTTAAAGAGGGCTCATGACATCAAGAAATGATGTCTTGACTTGTGCAAGAATTGGATTGGATGAGGCAGAGCTGTGCACAGAATGGTGAACAATAAATATTCGTGTGTGTAATATAATTTATAATTCTCAAGAAATTGCAATAAAATTTTGTCATAATAGCATTAATGTTTATGACACATACATACATGTGCTTATTTTATGACGCTCAATTGAAAAAAGTTTGGGTGGGGATAGATCTATGACTTCATTGGTTTGAGAAACTTCAACAGTTGAAAGTTTGTTGGTTGTTGCAAACTGGCAATTTCTCTGCCACTTGAGGCACTGAGAAGACAAGTAAACAGCTGATGGTGAGACAGCGGTATAGGTCGAAGGGTCAGATTTGAACCCAGCTTTTCCTGCATCTAAGACTGTTACAGAAGGCACTCAGTCATGTTGTCTCCCCGAACTCAGCTATTTTCTCTTTAATATTTCACCAAGTAATAGCATTCTTCCAATTCGTTGTAGGTGTATTGTCCCTGAAATTGACTACAAGCTACAAAGGCTTGAAAGTCACTGATATAGATATGGGTATATGGAGATTGTATCTTTATATGCAAAAACACTCCTGCAATGCTCGTCTCACTCCCAACAAACACAATCTGTTCCCAATAATTTGGGTAACAGCCTTTACTGGTGCTACAGCAGCATTTATGTCCTACTAAAGCTTGAAACTGAATTCAATAAGATGACTTTGTTTTGGCTTCTGTCCACTTCTCAGAATATTACTTTAGAGGTCATTGCTTAATGAGCACACACTATTTAAATTTAGGGCAAAGTAGCACTCTAAGCAATGTTTTGCATAAAATGCCCCAAAGCTTTTATATAGGTCAGACTAAACCATAACATAGGCCATTAGTTACTAAAGAAAACTGTACACACGCACACAAACATACATCATTTATTTATAATATATGAATGTTTTATGTTTGGTGAAGGTGCTGTAGCTGCTTTTAGGTTTATCTCTCTTATTAAATTCCCTGTGTCATATTGCAACATACTCCACAATCAGACGCCACTCAAATGAACAGGAGCAACCAGCTTAGGCATTACTGCTATGGCACCTCAACACCCTTCCTATATTTCTGTTTGACCACTCCTTATATCCTGTTAAATAATTCAAGAAAAAGATAATATATTTTTCTTTCCTTCATAATGTTCTTTAAATGGAAGGCAAAAAGGTTAGGAAATTGTTCATTCTTTAAGTAGCTTTTTTTTTTTTTTTTTTTTTTTTGCATCTTCCTTTGCTGTTCTCATGGGGTGGAGGAAGAGACTACACTCTGTAGTTTTTAACATCCCAGTGTTCCTTACAAGGTACCAGACCATTCTAACCTATGGCTCAATCTCAGATACATAATGGAATCTAAAGGACAGAGGCACACTGATCCAAAATTAAAGTCATTGGATCATTTGCCCCCTCATTCCTATAGAGTTCTGAATTATTTTCATTTCTGTTAGAGGAGACCTAGACACAAACATTTTCCTCCTAAGCACTCCAACATACACAGGAGAGACTGCTTTCACAAGTTCTTTGATCTCCTTTTCTAAAAGGAAAGGCAACTTGAGGGGTTAACTATCTCCTTTAATCAAGCACATGTATCATGCAGTTAGTTCAGGAAATCAACAGACAGTGCTTCCAAACTGTCTGACATAAGCAATACATATATCACAAATCAACAGACAGGTCCAACTGTCTAACTATAGTTGCCAGAGAGGGAAGCACCAACATCTGGATTTTCAAAGCCTGGGGTCTCCTCAGCAGCTTCCCAGAGTCTTGTCTGGTACACAGAGCTTTTTCCAAAAGTTAAGCCCCAGAGTAAAACCTCATCCTCAGAGTATTTATATCTTTTTTAGAGCCAGAGGGCTCTAACCCTTGAGAACCAGTGCCTCATTAACCAAAGGTGTGAACCTTCCTACAAATCTTCCCTAATCAAACTTCCTGTAATGGGCAGCTCATTAATGGGTAGGGAAGGTCTTTAATCACATTAGTAATACAAATACATATACTGTTTCTAGTTAAAGAAACTCTTGTTTCTGTACCTTATTTCTAGTAAAGACGCTTGATTGATAAAGGCAAAGTTTAACCAGATGCATTATACTTCTTTATTATACTTAAACAAAAAGAGCAAAAGATCCTACTTTGCTTGCCCTTACACCTGGATAAATATTGTTGTAGGAATTCAGTACCAACAAAATATCTCTGAATTCAAAGAATACTCCTTAAAATCACTTGGCATTTTATTTATTGATGCTCCTCCACTGAGGTCCTACTCTCTCAAGGTATGGAGGTGATTCAGAGTTCATGAGAGTTAAGCTAGCAGAGCAAAATCTCTGGATTATTTTTTTTTTAAATAAAAGAGGCTTTGAGCATGAAGTTATCGACAATTTAACTAAGCACCAACCAAGCTAAGTTTGGAATGCCCCTTTACCAGGACATAATACTAGATACTAATACAAAATAAACTGATAATGAAGAAAGAAATGATAAACCATTCCAGTATTTTTGCCAAGAAAACCCCAAATGGGGTCATGAAGAATCAGTCATGACTGATAGCAACTGTACAAAAACAAAAACAAAAAAATACTAGTTGGCAGTAAGGTAGTATAGTCAATAGACCTCTGTGATCCTGGGGCAAGTCACTGAACCTCTCTATAACTCAATTTCCCTATTTCTAAAATGGGGATAATTATAACAACCCACGACTAGTGTGGTTGTGGGAACAAACTTAGATAATATATGCAAAAGGCTTAGCCAACCTTGAAGTGCCATATTAGCTAGGAGTGTGGTGTGGTGTGTGTGTGTGTGTGTGTGTTTTAATCACAGTAGCTCATGAAAATCTTTTCAAGCTTAGAGGTGTTGTATATACTAGTAGATAGAATATTTACATTAAGCAAGTCATGAATCTTTTGAAGGAGCATTTATTGGAATTAGGATATTTCAAATAATTAAGCTATTTCAAATTCACAGTAGATGGTAGTACTAGATCATCTTACTTGTCTCTTTATGAATCTGTATACAGGTGAAGGACTGACAGAACAGAACATGGACCAAGTGATTGGTTTAAGATTGAGAAAGGATTATGAAAGAGTTGTGTATTTTCACCTTATTTATTTAACTTAAATGAAAAGCACATCATGTGAAATACAAGGCTAGATAAACCAAAAACTGGAATTGTTTCCTGGGAGAAACAGATATGTAGAAATACCACTCTGAAGGCAAAAAGAGAAGAAGAATTAAGAACGGTGATAAGGGTGAAAGAGGAGAGCATAAAACCTGGCTTGAAGCTTGACATTAAAAAAAATTTAAGATCATGGCAACTTGTCCCATCATTTCTTGGCAAATAGAAAAGAAATGGAAGCAGTGTCAGATTTTATATCCTTAGGTTCAAAGACCACTGACAGCAGCTGGAAAATTAAAAGAGGTTTGCTCCTTAAAAGGAAAGCTATGACAAATCTGCACAGCAAAAAGCAAAGATGTCACCTGGCCAACATAGGTCTGTAAAGTTAAAGCTATGTTTTTTCAGGTAGTAAAGTATGGCTGTGAGACTTGTACTATAAGAAAAGTTGAGTACCATAGAATTGAAACTTTTAACCTATGGTGCTGAAGAAGACTTTTGAGACTCACTTGGATAGCAAGGAGAGCAAGTCTGTCAGTAATTAATAAACTAATTCAAACTATTCTTTAGAAGGACAACTACTAAAGCTAAAGCTTAAAAACTTTAGCCACATAATGAGAAGATGGGAATCATTGGAAAAAACTGGTATTGGGAAAAACTGAAGGCAAAAGAGAAGAGAACAGCAGAGAATGAGATGGATAGATAACATCATGGTGACCAGAACCTGTACAGATTTTAGGAGACTGAAAATTAGAAGGGCCTGGTTGTGCTTGTCCCCAGTTCTCGAAGAGGACCAGAAAGGCCCATTACACTAAGGTCCAGGAGGTCACAAATAGTTAGACATGAGCAAACAAAAACAACAACGAAAACTTTATAAGGTTCTCTTGAGAAGCAAATTAAATCAGACAGCCTCTTCCTAATTAGTGCAAGTCCCTTAAAGGGGTCACCTTAATTCAAAGCCAATAATCATATTCTATATAATTATATCTTTATGCATTACAAATCTGAATATATGTGACCAGAGGATTCCTTATTTTCAGCCATCCAAACCTAGCTTTATGAGAAGCACTTTGCAAAGTACCATATAAATATGATGTAGTAGTAGTAGTGCCATTGTAGTAGTATTCAACTTGTGGCCAAGTTGGACCACAAATGAATCTCAGATATAGTCTGATAACTTTTAATTTTAGCATACCACATTGCCTAAAAACTAATTAAGCTCTTCAGTCACTCAATAAATACACACATTAAGAATATATTGTATGTCAGGTACTGTACTAAGCGCTAGTAATACAAAGAAGAGGCAAAAGTCAATCTCAACTCTCAAAGAACTCATAGTCTAATAGGGGAGGCAACATGCAAACAACAGTTATATACACAAAGTATATATAGTCTAACTTGGAGGCTCTTATTCATCCTTCATTTTCAAAGAAGACCAATGACATCATAAGTGATGTCTTGACTTGCATTTGAGTTGGATTTAAGTGAGACAAATTTACACAAGATCATCAGATTCATTCTTTCTTCCACAGTCATCAAATTTTAGAGGCAAGATAAAAATCAGGATGACTCGTGATATCCTGAGATGCAGTGAATGACTTTGGCATCTCTGATGTCTAACCAAGCCCAAAGCATTCTATAATGCCTGCTTCAGCTGCCTTCATGGCCTTTGGAACAAATCATTTTCATCTTCACATTGCACCAGGGGAAGTCTGCCTTGGGAAGTAATCAATAAAAGGAAGACATTAGCATTAAGGAGAATTGGAAAGGTTTATTTTGAAGGTGGGAGTTTAGCTGAGAAGTAGAGAAAACCAAAGGAGCTAAGAGGCAGAAAGGAGGTAGGGAAGAATTCCAGGAATGGGGGACAGCAAATGAAAATAGTCAGAAGACAGAGTTTCTAGTGCAAAGAACAGCAAGAAGAGCACTGTCACTGGATCACAGATGATTTGGAAGTGGAGGTGACAGAATCGATGGAGGGGGCCAAGGAGACCCATAAAGTATAAAAAAATTGGAAAAGTAAGAGTGGACCAGGACTACCCCAAAACGAGAGACATATTTGTAAGAGAACCAAGCAACAAAGTTGAAACTTAACCTCAATTTCCTGCAAGCTGGTTCTTTGGGCTGCCACAGAAAACCTATAGAACATACAAACAAAGACTCCTAAGCCATACATAAGGATCCCAGTGGCCATCTGTTGTCTTAAAAACTGCAAATTGACATGATCTATGTTTTACTTTATTTGTACTTATCTTGTTGAATCTTTCCCCATGGCATTTTAATCTGGTCCCTGGGAACTGAGAAGTTATGATGGTGGCTTGTTTGATGTTTCTGATGCAGAGGATAATTATAGAGTTTTCTTTAGCAAACATTTTTTTTCTCAGTTGTTAAATGATATTACAGTAGAAATAGACCAGGAAGTGAATAGAACCTTGCAACATATTAAAATGAAACATTTTAATTTTCCAAATTAATAAAGATGGATTAATCGTCATTCTTCCCATCTTGGTTTACCTAGAATTTAGCAGTGTTTTAATTTTAATTCTCGGAAACAATACCTGACCATCTAAAGCTTTAGCTTTAAACATGTTTGAAAAAGACTTAGCTTTAGAAATTCTTCCAATTCCAAATTTCCAGCTCTAGCAAAAGTTAAGGCTGCTGACATAATGAAAGTAATGAAATAAGAGAAATAGTGTTTCTCTTAAGTAATAGAATTTCTTACCTGAAACTGAAATCCTTTCAACAAGATTTCCATGTGTTTATTCAGTCTCTAATTTGTAGTTTCTCAAGCCTATGGTTGTAGAATCCAAGTTACTCATAAAACTGAGACAAAATTTATCCATTTATAAACTTGTGACACCTTCTCTACGATCCTTGAAAACTCACTCAAAAAAGTTTAGAAATAATAAAGTTCTTTAAGTACATGGTTATACCATTTACCTAGACCAGGTGCTATGAACTCATTAAGGCTGTTGGGATCATTCATATCTTTTCATTTTTCCTACATTATAACTTCCTAACCTTCAGTTTTATGTCATCTAGGGTCAGGTTCATTCTCCTTGAGACAGAAGGCAGAAGAAAAATTATTTTCTAATTCTGTATTTTCTCTCACATGTAACCATTATTTCATCCATCCCTAAATAGTACATATATCTTCTGCTTTTTTGTTTATCCTATTCTCAGCTTTTCCCCCAAAATTATTGCTCATACACTGCACTGGCCTTTGTGGCATTATTACTTCATATCTATGGCATTCTTTTGTTCTTGTGTTCAATTGGCTATCCTCATTTACATCTTTTAAACATGAACTTTTAAATTCAGTGTCTGTCAAAGAGCTCCCAGTTCAGCCATGTTTGTCTCTTTATTTTCCCAAGCAAACTTTTTCTTGAAGGGTCTTTAATCATACCTTTGAAATCCATTCTCCTGAAATCTAAAACCTATGCCAGGCTCTATCTAGTATTCCCCTTCTACACTTCCATTGGCTCTAAAGAGAATATGAATGCTTTTTACCGGTTCCATTATTTCCACTTAACAATTAATTCTCCTGGTGGACCAAAAGTCCCAAATAACACTGCCCTTCTCTATTTTCTCTCCCTTTGGAAAGTTAAATTTATCAGTAAGAGAAGATAAGAACATCTTAGGTGTTCTAATACAAGGAACAAATATTAAGCAGACGTCCAGGAAAGTTGTCATAAGATTTCAACCGTATGCTACCTTCTTGACTGTTCAGTGATCACCATAATGACCTCAGTTTCTTCTGATTGTCCTTGTGATAGGTAAAATACTCACTGCTAAATAGAATTATCCAAATGCTCGTGTGTTTCCTTCCATAGGTTTACAGATTTCACACACACACACACACACACAATTCCCTAAAATACATCACTGCACCATCACCCTGTGCTGACACAATCTTTTTGGAATCAGGTATACCCTTATCCATTGCTATTTTCAAGTCCTAAATCTCATCTATCTTTAATACTGCACATAAGAGGACATTCACATCCCAACATTAACTTTTCTAGTTTGCTTTAACTTCTCACCCATATTTCTTGACTTGGGACAGATATCTGAGGTTCTACCACTTCTTCCCCTTCTTGCAGTTATTTTCTGTTATGAATTATTAAACACTTTTTAGATTGCTCTCTGCCATACTTCTCAGTCTCCCTAGTACCTGGTTTATCAATTTGATTTAATAATTTTTTCTTTTACTTCCTCTACACTTTGAGGTAAAAATTTTCCTAATCATATAAATATCACCAGGCAAGACATTCTGAAAAGTCTATATAAGATACTCTCCATCTATTATTTTTTATTTTTAAAGTCATGGTCCAGAAAACTCAGTCACAGTATCTTAAACCATCTTCTCAACCACTTGTTGATATATCATACCCTCTTTTTCCTTAATTAGAAGTAGTGGTAAATTATGAGTTGTACTGCCAAACCCATCAGTTTTCTTCCCAGTCCACCATCATCTGTACAGATTTTTTTCCCTAGATTTTATCTGGTTGCATTTGTCTCCAAATCTATCATCAGATGTAGGTACTATTTGGTATGTTCAATAAGTCTAGAAAACTTTCTTTCACATTCCTAGAGTTCATTCAGAAGAAGGCCACTGAGCATAGCGATAAAACTGGAGACCAATTAATATGCAATTATTTGAAGGAAAAGAAAACAAAGCCTGGTGAAGGTAAGCATTGTCACATGAAGGGGAAATTTAATTTGCTCACTTTGGGTCAATAGGGCATATGACTAGGAGCTCTGAGACAGAAACACCAGATAGGGTGATGCTAGCTGAACATGAGGAAAAGCTTCCCATCCATTAAAAACATTTAAAACTGTAATGGACTGTTTAAGGAAGGTATGGGTTTCCTCATTTATTACAGAATATCTTCAAACAAGGTTAGATGACCACTTTTCCGGGAATATTGTAAGAAGGAATATTTCATTTAGGTACCGATTGGATTAAACAACTACAGTGATTCTTTCCAGCTCTAAAATTCTGAGTAGGACTGGGTTGGGGAGGGTAGAGAATCCAGTATAAATTCTGACTGATTCTATCTGGTCACATTAGGTGATTTCTAGATTTATCAAGAGGTACATAGTACCCATTTCCAAACTGTGGATCAAGTGCTGCTTCTTTGATAGATAGAAAAGATGTTTGGTTTTTTTATTGTCTCTTTCCTAATATTCCTAAAACTTACAAGAAATTTATAAGGAAGTTACTTTTTCCTCAGAAGATGTGGATCCACCCTCTGAGGTAGAGACTTCATACCTATTACATAAATCCCAATTCTCAGATTCTCATGATCTCTTTTCCTCTGGGTTACATTGTGTTAACCTCTCAATACCCTTGCCACTCAGCTTCCTTTCTTTTTCGTCCCTACCTTCCCCTGCCCTCAATCTCACTTGATAAATTTCTTTATTCCAGAGAAACACTACAACTTCCCTGATATAATGGGGGGGGGGGCAAAGAGATATTTTTACTGCTTTTCTAGACAGGAGATTCATCGTGCTTATTATACATACACAGTTTTTATTCAACTGAGGAAGAATTGCAAACCTGCCACAATCTCTTCTCACTGGGACAGTTCTCTCTGGGCTAATATTTGATAGAACAGCAGGACAAACCCTCAAAATTGTCATGGTCAACTGCGGTTGCTATGCCCATTCCTTGTGCTGGCAGCCCAGATTTTCTAGCTGAAATACTCCCTTCCTGAACTTCTTCTAATTTCAAAATAAGTGCATTTCTTCTAATTTCTCAGTTGTGAAAAATCAGTAACAAAGCCCAACTGATGTCCTTTATACCCCCAATGACATGCAAAGTCCCAATATGACCATGTATTCGAGAAGTTTTGTCAGAAAAAGTAAAAGTTTCCAGTATCGCTCACCTTCTACTGTCATTGTTTTTATTTGAATTACTCAACAAAAATGTAGTTATTATTCCCTATATTTCAGGCACTGTAATAAGAACACAAAGAAAAAGGAATCATAATTCTGGTCCTCAAGGAATTTTTGCTTGGTTAGTTGACCACTTGTAAAATGGAATAATAATATTTTCTTGATATCCCAGGAACTATTTCAGTGCTTAGATCATAAAAAAGGAAAGAGATGTAAAACTCCTTTTACCTCAAATATTTCATAAAAAACATGTTTTTTTTAGTATTT
Source organism: Bettongia penicillata ogilbyi (assembly GCA_023548195.1). NCBI lineage: Eukaryota > Metazoa > Chordata > Mammalia > Diprotodontia > Potoroidae > Bettongia > Bettongia penicillata. The sequence goes on from JAJHZJ010000311.1 coordinate 10,933,514, forward strand.
TCCTCTTATTCTATTCCAAGCACCTTCTCCCTCATTGAAATATTGATAAAACCTCATATTTGTAAAAGATTTTTCAATTTGGAAAGCACACTCATATTCATCATCTCATTTCTGCAGTGGCCAAAAACAAGTTAGCCTTCTTCTCATTGAGACGTTTATCATATCAAAGGAAAGTAAAGTTACTCAGATTCTGCAATTGTATAATGCCTTGGCTGCCTCCATTCTCTCTTACAGTCCGTATGTAATGAGATGGCATTTGTGTGCCTAGCACTGTGCTTGGTACTAGGTATAATACAAAAGGAGATATAGGAGTGCCTACCATCAAAGAGAGGACCACATTCATTCAATCATTTATTAAAATCCTGTCATGTATGATGCAATACTACAAAAATAAATAACATATGAGATTATGGAACTTATAATTGATTAGGAGATAAGACTAGAACACAGATCATATAGGAAGAGCTTTTCATTTCAGTCAACCAGAAAAATTCTTGGTTTAGAAACTATATCTACCAATGCGGTTTTATCCTGTCCATGACTTGATTATTAAACACTATGTAGTCATGTGAGGCAGATAGAAGTTAACTTGCTCCCTGAAGCTCACATAGCTGAGGAACTATTAAAAGTAATATTTGAACTCAGGTCTTCCTAACTATAAGACCAAACAACCAACAATGTACAATATGACTCTTTCCACTTGCACCAAATCAAAATTTACCTTATAAAATTCTTTAAGTTTAGTTATTGAAGATGTTGAATGAAAAGGACTTCACAAAGATGCCTTACATAATATACAGTTAAAGATGAGTGAAAGGTAGTATGTGATTAAGTTCCAAAACGAATGGCATAAACAAAAAGTACCATAGCTATGGTGGCACACTAGAGAGATACCAGTGGAAGCTCGAATGGTTGATGAAAGAAATATTACGTTAGCTGGAGGACAAAAGGATTGGAATTACATATCTTCCTTCTTGGTATATTTTCTAAGTCCCAATAATTTAAGATCATATTTATCAACATTCCTACCACCTGTTTTTGCTATAATAAGGCATAATTCCTTTAGGTAAAAATTCTTTGCAAAGGGCTCTTTATTAATACACCTCACAAGTAGAAGTCATTGCTTACACTGGAAGAAGTAAAATATACCTTACTAACTTTAGTAAGCATGCCTTTCCCTCTGGGCAATTAAACTGGCAAATGATGATAGCTAGTACCTATCATTTAATTTTATTGTCAATAACATTAAGCTGGGATACTGAAACCCAGGCTGAAGGGTGGAGAAAGGAGAAGATAAAAATGGAAAGGAGGAAAATCCTTTTAATATGGGAGTCCACAGTTCCAGCAAATGAGACCTGCCAACCTTTCCCACAATGATATAAGTTTCGGCTTCATACTGGAACTATAAAGTGAGAAAAAAAGGAAAAAAAAAAGGCCCCACAGTTTCTTTTTCTTGAACTCTTTCCTCCAAGTCCAATTTAATGGAAAAGACTGCAGGAGTGGGGGAAGGATTTAAAGTCTAGGAAAGATCCCATTTTCTGGGAGACAATTTGGAAATGAGTCTAGCCTCCTTGCTAGTAAGTTATCAACTGCATGAAAACCATAAAGGAAAGTAATCAAACAATTCTGTCGATTTTTTTTTTGACACAAAGAATCCAGAAAAGCAGACTTTATGAAGAAGCTAGCTTTCAATTCTCCAAGCTCACAGATTCATTTAATTTCTATATAAATGAAAATTCTTACTATTCAGTAGCAGTTCTGAAATCCAGAGGATGGAAAACACAGGCCTAAGTTCAAGCTACCTGTGAGTTGCTGCTTGCCACAGGTGTATCCAATCTGTATTGATACCTCAGGGGTCTTATGACTGAGCTAAAACCCTCTCTGGCCTGCAGTTTAAACCTTCTCCCTTTTGACCTAAGCTCAGTGAAAAAGAACAGCTAACCAAGAAAACTCTTTAAAAAATCCCTCACCTATTTGAAGACCAGAGTAAGTCACTCCTGAGTCTCCACTTGAATCAAAATAACAACTCTCTAATTCCTTCCTGCTCTTTACAAAGGAGAAATGCTGTGGGCAGAGCAAAGGTGGAGGAGAAAATGCAATGACTAGCCTGAGCTTTTCCTCAAGACCCCTCATTTAAATAACCCCATAAAACAATTCCTGGAGCAGCAGAACCCGCAAAAGGGCAGGGTGAAAACATTTTCTAAGCAAGGACAACCTAGAAGTTCTGCTGGAAAGATCTGTTACATCAGGGTGAGACTGGAGCACAATCCAGAGCAGGCCACCCAGTACAGACCTAGCCTCGGTAAACCAGGAGCAGGCCTTGGAAGTGACTAAATTAAAGGCTCTCAGCCCACAGAAAGTAAGGGGGTTGAATAACTGAGGAGATTTCAAGGGTCTCTTTGCTAGCATTGGGGGCAGGACTCTGTTGCTTTGCCCATGCTCAGATCTGGGTCAGTCTTGGGTGGCAGTCCCAGGGAGAGGAAGTGCACTACTAGCCCACCAGAGCTTGCAGCTATGGTGGAGCAGGGACTGGTCATCCTAGTTTCAGAGCAGAAAAGAGCGCTTGTGGTTACTACAGAGCATGCCACAAGACTAGTCAGTGCACTTTTTTGTAGAGGTGATCTACACAAGTTGGCAGTAGGTAGGGGCCCAACTTAAAATAGGCTGAACTTTTTCAGGTCGCAGAGAAGTTACACTAGAGACAGATCAAACATGATTAGGTCACATGACAAACAGGAGAGTGCTTGGTGGCAATTCTATATTGTTGACAGGTCACCTGAAATCCTTTGTAGGCTGTATGTTATGCAAGCCTGCTTTAGAATATACCAGCTTGGAAGAACTTAAAATTTACAGGTCTCTAGAAGTTTCTGAAAACAGTTGCACAAAATCCTTGAAGCTGGAGACAGTGCACCTTCCATTCCAAAAGCAGAGTCCTACCTTAACAAGGAGTTAAAACTCAAGAAATAGACTGGAAAAATGATCAAACAACAGAAAAAAGTCTGACCATAGAAAGTTATGGTGGTGACAAGGAAGAACAAACACACACTCAGAAGAAGCTAACAAAGCCAAAGGTCCAACATCATCCGAGAATACTTTGAATTGGTCTCAGGCCACGAAAGAACTCAAAATGGATTTTAAAAATTAAATAAAAGAGGTAGAAGAAAAATTGGGAAAAGAAATGAGAGTGATACAAGAAAATCATGAAAAAATGAGTCAACAGTTTGGTAAAAGAGAAACAAACAAACAAAAAAATACTGAAAAGAAATAACACCTTTAAAAATAAGCTAGCCCAAATGGTAAAAGACATACAAAAAGCTAATGAGGAGAAGAATGCCTTGAAAAGCAGCACTGGCCAAAAGTAAAAAAGGAAGCACAAAAATTCACAAAAAATTAAGGAAAACCTCCTTAAAAATAGAATTGGTTAAACGGAAAAGGAGATCCAAGAGCTCACTGAAGAAAATAATTCCTTAAAAATTAGAATTAAGCAAATGGAAGCTAATGTTTTATGAGATATCAAGAAACAATAAAGCAAAACCAAAAGAATGAAAAATAGAAGACAATGTAGAATATCTCAATGGGAAAACAACTGACCTGGAAAATAGATCCAGGAGAAAATTTATAAATTATTGGACTACCTGGAAGGTATGATCAAAAAAAAAAAAACATAGAGATCATCTTTCAAGAAATAAGTATTAGAAAAAAAGAAGAATCCTAGATACTGAATAACAAGCAATTAATTTGCATTTGCCCTTTATATAATTGCTGATCCCACATTTTTAATTTAGTATTTTATTTTTCCCAAATTACGTGTAAAAAGAATTTTAACATTCATTTTTAAAACTTTGACTTCCAAATTCTCACCCTTCCTCTAGCCACCCCCCACCAGCAAGCAATGTGATGTAGATTATATATGTTTAGTCATGAAATGCATATTTCTATAATAATCATGTTGGGAAAGAAAACAGAGACCAATGAAAGAAACCACAAGAAAAATTTAAAAAGAAAAAAAAATATGCTTCAATCTGTATTAAGATGCCATCAGTTCTTTCTCTGGGGATGGATTGAATTTTTCATCCCAAGTTCTTCATAGTTGTCTTGGATCATTGATTGCTGAGAATAAGTCATTCTCAGCTGATCATCTTACAATAATGCTGTTACTTTGTAAACAGGACATTTCACTTTGCCTCAGTTCATGTAAGTTTTTCCTGATTTTTTTGAGAGTATCCTCCTCATTTATAGCACAATCCCATCATAATTGCAGAGCACAATTTGTTCAGCCATTCCCCAACTGATGGATATTCCTTCAATTTCCAGTTCTTTGCTGCCAGAAAATAAAAAAGCTGTTATAAATATTTTTGTACATATAGGTCCTTTTTCTTTTTGTTTTTATCTCTTTTGGGATATAAACATAGTAATGGTATTGGTAGGTCAAAAGGTATGAATGGTTTTATAGCCCTTTGGTCATAGTTCCAAATTGCTCTACAGAATGGTTGAATCAGTTCACAGCTCCACCAACAATGCATTAATGTCTCCTTTTTCCCATATCGCTTCCAACATCTGTCATTTTCCTTTTCTATCCTATTATCCAATATAATAAGTATGAGGTAATGTATCAGGAAGCACCCTGGCATATACAGAAGGGCCTATTGTACAGGTTTTTAGATCTGCTTTTCTAAAAGGAAAGCAACTTTTCTGGGACCAGCAATCTACTTTAATTACATTTGCCAATAGAGAAAATACAAGTAGAGAAATAAAGACCAACAGATAAGAATCCCAACTCTCTGACCATAAGCAATACATACATCAGAGATCAATAGAACCAATTGTCTGACTATTACATGCATAATTAGCAGACAGAGAAGCACCAACATCTGGGTTTTCAAAGGGTGGGGGTCCTTACTGGCCACCCATAGTTTTCATTTGGTCACATCACAGGAATATTCTTCCAAAGAGTAAGCACCCAGAGCCAAACCTCACCTCATATACATTTTATATACCCTTTTAAGAGCCAGAGGGCATGCCCCTCCTGACCTAGTGTTTCATTAGCGATTAACAAAAGGTATGGTGGGCTTTCCTACAAAACAAGCCTCCCCTAATCAAACTTTCTTTAATGGGTACCACCTGAGGTCTATTAGTGGGTGGGAAAGATCTTTCATTAACATAAATCTCATTAACATTATAGGTAATACCTCAGAATTGTTTTAATCTGCATTTCTCCAATCAGTAGTGAGTTGGAGCAGTTACAATAGTTTTGGGGCATAGTTCCCAGGATGATAGGACAATTTCACCATTCCACCAACAGTACATTAATGTACTCATTTTTCGACATTCTCCTCTAGCATTTGTCCTTTTCCTTTTCTATCATGCTGAGGTGGTACCTGAGAGATATTTTAATTTCTATTTCTGTAATCCATAGTGATTTAGATATATTTAGAATTTTTAATGTGATTGTATAGTTTTGATTTCATCTTCTGAAAATTGCTTGATCATATCCTTTGACCATTGCTCAATGGGGGCTTGGGCCATATTTGTCTACTGTAAATTTAAACTCAAGTCCTTACATATTTGAGAAATGAAGGCTCTATCATGAAAACTTTCTGTAAATCCCCCTTACCCCTAGTTTTCTGCTTTCCTTTTGATTTTGGCTATATTTGGTGCTGTTATTGAAAAACCTTTTTTTTTTTAAATTCATGAAATCAAAACTATCCATTTTATTTCCTGTGACCTTCTCTGTCTCTTGTTTAGTCATAAAATCTTCCCTTACCCATAGATCTGAAAAGTAAAATTTTCCATGCTCTCCTAATGAACTTATGATATTACTTTTTACCTTTCAAATGTGTACCCACTTTTACCTTATTTTAATGTGTCCTCCAAGGTACTGGTCTATGACTATTTTCTGTCAAACCGCTTTCCAGTTTTTTTACCAGATAGTGAATTCTTGCCCCAAAGGCTTGAATAAACAGATTTATCAAACATTTGATTCTTATAGTTATTTATGCTATATTGTTTACCTAATCTACTCAACTAATCTACTGCTGTCTTTTTTTTAGCCAGTACCAGATTGTTTTAATGATTTCTTGTTTTTGTTCAGTAATGTCTGACTCTTCCTGACCTCCTAGACCATACCGTCCATCAAGTCTTCTTGGCAAGGATACTGGAGTGATTTGCCATTTTCCTCTCCACTAGATTAAGGCAAAAAGAGGTTAAGTGACTTGCCCTGTACCCTAGAGTTAGTAAGCATCTGAAACCAGATTGGAACTCAGATGTTCCTGACTCTAAGCCCAGGACTCTATCCACTAAGCCACTTAGCTGCCTATGCTTTGATGATGATCATCATTACATAATAGCATTTGAAATCTGGTACTGCTAAACTGATTTCCTCCATATTTCTTTCTTGCTGATTACCTTTGATATTCTTGGCTTTGTTCTTCCAGATGAAATTTGTTATTTTTTTCTAGCTCCCTAAAATCATTCTTCCTGTTGGATTTTACTGGTTTATAGAAATGCTAATGATTTATGTGTATTTGCAACTTTGCTAAAGTTGTTGATTATTTCATCTAAATTTTTAGTTGATTCAGCATTGCACCATGTAACCTGCAAAGAGGAAGAGTTTTGTTTTCTCACTGCCTGTTCTTACTCTTTCAATTTCTATTTCTTACCTTAATTCTATAGCTAACATTTCTAATAAAATATCAAATAACAGTGATGATAATGACAATCTTTGCTTCACCCCTGAACTTACTGGGAAGGCTTCTAGCTTATTTCAATTACAGATGATGCTTGCCCTTGGTTTTAGATGAAAACTACTTAGCATTTTAAGGAAGGCTCCATTGATTCCTGTGCTTTCTATTTTTTTAATAGAAATGGGTATACATTTTGTCTAAAGCATCTATTGATACAACAACAGTATTTTTGTTGTTTTCATCACTGATGTGGTCAATTATTCTTTCTTTTTCCTAATATTGAAGCAGCCCTCAATTGCTGATATAAATCCCACCTGGTCATAAGAATAGTAGTCAGTGATATATTACTATAATTTACTTGTCGGTATTTTTTTTTTTAAATTTGCATCAATATACAGCAGGGAAATTGACCTATAGTTTTCTTTCTCTAATTTCTCTCCCCCTGGTTTAGGTACTAGAAGCACATTTGTGTCATATGAAGAATTTGATAAGACTCACTCTTTATCTTTTTTTTAATGGCTTATATAATTTTGGAGTTAATTGTTCCTCAGATGTTTTGGTAGAATTCACTTATAACTCCATCAGATCCTGGAGATTTTTTTCCCTTAGGGTGTCCATTTATGGCTTATTCAATTTCTTGTTCTAAAATAGGGTTAAGTATTATATTTCCTTTTCTGTTAATCTTGGCAAGTTTTGTAAATATTGGAAGCAGGTAAGTATCTGAGTGGATAGAACATTGGACCAGGAATTAAGAAGATGAGATCAAATCCAGCTTCAGACACAAGCTGTGAGACTTGGGCAAGTCACCTAACCTCTGTTTTCCTTAGTCCACCAGAAAAGGAAATAGCAAATCATCCCAATAAGAATACTCCATAATGGGGTTACAAAGAGTCATGCATGACTGAAAAGCAAAAAATATTCATCTATTTATCTTATTTTCACATATAACTGGGCAAAAATAACTCCTAATAACTGCTTTAATTTGATCTTTCATTGGTAGTGCATTCACTCCTTTCATTTTTGATGCTAGTAATTTGGATTTCATTTTCCTTTCCTTTTCATTTTCCTGTCAGTCATTTTCTTAAAATGACTTTTATTTTCATATTGTATTTCTCTGTAGGCATCTCCCCACCCCTTTCCTCAACCTTCTCTCCCTTCTGCCCTGTCCACACATTATAATAAAGAATAAAAAAAGGGAGCTGGGGGTGATCGTTGAACAAATTAAACCCCTAAACCAAGCCTGACAATGTGTACAGTTGTCCTCTGTCTCTGCGAAGATTGGTGAGAAATGTGTCTTTTCTCATCCCTTCTTCAGGATCACACTGGATAATTGTAAATTATATCAAATTTAGTTTTGGGGTTTGCGAGTCGTGTTCTTTCCTTTTCCTTCAGTTTGGTCATTATGTATACTTCTCTTCTCCCCCCCATTTTGCAACCTTCACTTAGAATTCTTTCACATTAAACCTCCTCAGAAAAAAAAGTATAACATTTAACAGTAACAAAATAATAGCTAATATTTAATAGTATGTTAATTTTGCAAAGCACTTGACATATAGTGCATGATTTCACTTCAGCCTCTACGGACCAGTGTGGTAGCGTTGCTACTGGGATCTGTGTTTTATAGTTTATAGAAGTTAAGTGATCACATAGATAATAGCTGTCATAAAGGTGCTTTCAACCCATGTCTTCATGGTTTCAGGTCCAGTGTTTTCTCCCCTTCACAATTCTGTGAGCCCTGCCTTTGTATCTGCAGCTTCCACCTAAATGGAATATGCTCTCTTCTCCTCTACCTGAAAAGGAATCCCTAACTTCCATAAAAATAAAGCTGGTTACCACCTTCTTCAAAAGGCCTTTCTTCATTCCCTCTCTACTTCCCTATTCCCAGTCGTTCCCTCTCTCTCAGCCTCTGAATCACTTTGTATTCCTTTATTTATATTTACTCACATCTATGCATGCTGAATTCCAATTGCAGTATAAGCACTTCCAGGGCAGGGGCTATTTCATTTTTGTCTTTGGCATAAAAACTTGTCAAAGTAGGCCATTAACAGATGTTTCCTGAATTGAAGTGGGTGATTGATATTTCCTGTTTCCAGTGTATCAAACTCAAAGCAATCTTGAGCTATTTGTAAACATCTGAAACTGCCCAGTCCACCCCAGGAGTATCTTCTCTGCAAATAAGCCAATAGGAAGAAACACAAGCAGGACTTTTTATCTTCCAGGGCTCACTCACTGCTCAAATGAGATATGATCGAGATACTGTCAGACCACACCATTGTTTTGGTTCAGAACCCCAAGCACGACTTCAAATAATGCTGTTAACTTTTCCACTTTTGCTGCTGAAAATCATTGCAATCACTGCTGTCACCATTTTAATTTACTACTACTTATTAGGAGAAAGGAGTAGTGTCCAAGCAGATGGCTGTCAGCAAACTGAGACTACAGTAAAAGATTAGTGTCCAAATACAATACTTAAAACTTGGTACACTATGTAGTTTCCTGAATTTGCATGCCAAAATAAATCTGGCCTGGAAAGCAATTTTGAGGATTTTTTCCCCAAAAAAACTAGGTTATATTCAGCATTTTAGGTTCATGTAGCTATACAGGATGAGAAAAGTGAATCTGTGAATATAACAACAAACTCAACTCATTATCTCTCTAAACTTTTTGATAAACTTTAAATAACTAGAAATCACAATCCCACCCTCAGACCCTGAAAATGTTCCTAATTCCATCTTCCAAGAGCCAATTTGTTACTTTTCTTCTGGCAAACTTGATGAAACTGTCGAAACATACTATGATTAACCACCAATCTATGCTAGTCAAGGCGACAGCTGCCAAAAGGTTTTTTTGAAAGTAACCCACCTAAAATAGGCATAAGTTTAAAAAGAAAATATTTGAGGATCCAAACAGGTACTGAGATTTTCTAGGATCCTCTCCCATCTTGGGTGGAAACAGGATTAATCTGGAGTTTAAGCTACCTGACTACAAAGAGGTCAGAAGAGGGTCAGAGACTGGCTTTTCTGTAGTGAATTAAAGACATTCATTCATTATCTCCCAAGACCTCATTAAAGCATCTTTAATGTGGTGACCATTTGATGGTAGAGGTAGACTTTAATCTTGTGACTATCAAACCCACCTGTGTTACATTTCCTGTGGTGGACAGTTAGCAGAAGCTGGTTAATAAGGCATTTTAACTCCTTTATCTGAAGCATTTATATAAGAAGCCAGTTGGTTTTTTTTTTCATCAGTCACCTGAATTTGAACTCAAGTGGGTTATGCAGACCCCTAATTTATCAGCTTCTGTCTTCACATAGCAGACTGCTTGAGACACTTTTAATCATCTGTTTAATTTTGCACCTTTTTTCCCTTCTGATAAATTATATTTCAGGTTATACTTTAGGCCTGGATTTGCCCTATTTTTCTTCCTCATCTGACCTAGATTCAAATTTACACACTGTGAAATAGCTAATAAATCCCCATTAAGGTTGTAAAAGGTGAAGGTTCAACCAGTGTGTAAGTCGTCAAATTCTAATGTAAAATTGAATGAGCCTTGATATTAGCAGTCTCAAAAAGTCGGGATGTGAGGATCTACAGGTCCTTGTGATTTTTATGAGAGAGGGGAAAAAATTCTACTTGTTTCTAGGACAATAAATGCTGTCAGCTTTAGAATCACTTGCACATAGTTATGTCTTCCAAATCACATGGGTAAAATTTCTTTATCCAGCTTCCATACTCCTGTAACGCCATAGCCTTTACCTAGATGGCAGAGGGCCTGTCAAAAAGAAATCCTGCCAACAGTGATTCTTTAAATTTACCTGCACTCACTGTGTGTTTCTTTTGTGTGTGACTGTATTTTAGAACCAGAGGTTTAAACAGAGAGTTTTTGTTTGTTTTTGTGCTGTTGGAGGCTAGCAAAAGTGGGACGTTGGGTCCCAAAGGGAGTGTTTTTTTCACAAGCAATAGAAAGTATTACAATGATTTACAGAGACACGTTGAAAGTAAATTATGTTGTAAACGCCTGTCCCTTGGGCCAGCTAAGAATCACAGGAAAAAAATGCAAAAAGTTTGAAATTCCCAACAGCAAAGGTTGACAGGAAAATATGGTGTTGTTTTTCTGAGTAAAAGTAACTTTTATGTTGTGTTTTCCCATGAGAAATTATAAACTTTCAAAGGAATTTTAGTCTCTTGCATGCACATATAAGAGCAATTTATCTGGTACTGCCCCAGTGAAAACACTGTTAAGACTTTAAAGCTGTTAGAACTCAGGCTGAGTTTCGCTTAGACCGCTACTACTTATGAGTTCTTGTTGCCTCTTCTTGTCAAAACATTTACTCAGACTTCCAAGAGCTGCAAGTTGGCAACATGTTAATAATATTAAAATGCATTTGTGCAGTCCATGTGGCTGCAATATTTGAGTAAATTCGTCACTTATTTAATGAATAATGAACCCACTGAAGGAGCTACGGAGACACATGAGCATATGTAGTAAATTAAAGGAAAACTTGGCAATAGAGAGTTTCTGCAAATATCTCCAAATCAGTTTAGCCTGTCATCTTAGCAGCATTGATGTACCCACTTTTGGTCCTGAGTCTGACAGGACTCTGGTTTGTACATGAAAAGGGTAACGGTGACAGAATTCCTACAGGTAGTTTCTTAGACAAGAGTAGTTAGAGGAGAAAAATGGGTTCCTCTTATATTAATCACTCAAGAACCCCTCTTATAAAAAAATATATATACATATAAATATTGTACATCCCAAGGGTAAATAATTTGAAATGATCTTATTATGAGTCCATTTTTTTAATGGCAAGAGAAGAAAAATAAATAAAAGATACCAAAGACTGCTACTCAGCCTTCCCTGGCTAGCTAAGATACAGGCACTAGATTCTTAAGTGATGTTGTTTTGCATTGGCTCATTTTCATCCAGACATTCTTGTTTTGACTTTATGGCCCTGCCCCCTCTCTCATAACCTCTCTGTTTCCACAGCCCCAAATATTTTCCCCCCATCTAATGTTGATAACTTCTTTCTTGTCAAAACAGCAGATAATCCATTTCTCTCCTGGCACGTCTATTTATTCAAAGGCTGTCATTCCTGGAGCTATGTGCAGTCACAGTAACTTTCCCCTCCCTACCTGTCATCTTCACATTTGCAGCAACACGAGTATGAATATGCAGGATGTGTCTATGCCTTTATTTTCTTCTCTTTCCTGCTGTGTGCTCTGTTTCTACAGGTTTCAGATTTTTTGTGTTTTTCGTTTTTCGTTTTTTTTATCTTCTTCTCTTCAGACCTCCCTCATCATTTTTAAGTTCCTACTTATATTGTAAGGCAGTCTTAAAGAAAACCTGGGGCATAAAAGCAGCCTTATCAAATGAAAATACATCCTATGCATTATGTTAGTATCATATACATTATATGTCAGGCAAAACCACCAATGTACTAATTTGTGACATTATATGCAGAGTTAATGAAGAAGATGAAAACGACCGCCAGGAGCGACTTCATTTTCTCATGCTCGGCTAGACATATTCTTTGCCACTTTTCTCAGGCATTGTTTCTTTCCCCACCCCTTCATTTTCTCTGTCTTTGATAGACATGGCCTTATTTATGGATTAACATGGATGAAAATCATGACACTTCCTGACATAAATGAGAAAATGACATACCTTTGTTCTAATCGATGTATTTACACTGAAAAACAAAACTCAACAAACAATAATATTAAAAGCATCAGACTTATTTATTGGATAAGCAGGGGAACTAAATAAAAAATATAAATGTAATGTTCTGTAACCTGGCAAGTTATTGTCTGCCATTTTAATATCAGAGTAGGGGCATCCAGGTGGCTCAGAGGATAGAGCACCAGGCTTGGAATCAGGAAGACCTGAGTTCAAATTTGGCTCACATACTTATTAGCTGTGTGACCCTGGGCAAGTCACTTAACCCCCCTTGCCTTAGTTTCCCCATCTGTAAAATGAACTGGAGAAGGAAATGACAAACTTCTCCAGTGTCTTTGCAGAGAAAACCCTGCGGTCACGAGTCAGACAGGATTGTACAATAGCAACAAGGGAAAAATATCTATTCAATAAATGACATTTGGAAGAGAGTCTGAGAATACAGAGGTTAAAAGGAAGCAATCTCTCCCTAACCCTTTAGATATGAGAAAATTGAGGTCTAAAGAAATAAAATCAGTTTTCTCCCACTACAACTTCCTATTGTCAATGAAGGGGCTGGAAAGGAGAACATCACTGATTAGCTAGGAGCACACATGTCCTGACAGAATTATGACTCTCTTGCCCAAGCCAACTATTTTTACGTGGGTAAAAAGTGAAATGGCCACAAGTATTCTCAACCTACTCTGCCTAAAGAAGAACTATTTCTTCTCACTACTTCTAATGAGTATGATGAATGTAAATTTTATTTTATTTTACATAGAATTAGCCTATGAACTTTGTTAGATATCTGAAACAATTAATATGTAATGGTTTATTAGGCCTAGGTCAATTAATTTAAAAGTCATTGATTTATTCATTGATTAAAATAATAAATGTTCTAAATATGCATTAAATACCATCATTCTAGGTACTGGTTGAAATTATTTTTTTTTAAAGACTTAGTCCCTACCAGCCATCAATTTACTGTCTGGTATGGGGTTAAAAATATTTTATATGTATATGTATGTTTATATATATGTATATGTATATACATACACATACACATGTTTATGCACACACATATGCATATTGAAAATGACAAATGCATAGTATAACATAATATGCTATGAAACAGAGGAAGTGACATTTTCTCCAATTCACTTACTATCCCCTGACCATCCTTGCTAGAAGCTTGAGTGAATCTTTATTCTTAAAATCTCTTCTTTCTTCTTTCCCGACTCATTTCCTGACCTTCAGAAATCTTTTCTTACTTCTCTTCAAACCCCCCAAATGTCTTCCTGTCATTCTGACTCTGGTGCTTACTACATGTGTGTCACTTAGCAAGTCATTTCTCTGATGTAGGCTGTGGTTTTCTCCTTCGGAAAGTGAGAAGGTTTGAGCTGATGATTGCTAAGGTCCTTTCTGGCTCCAAGTCCTATCATTTCCTAATCCTGAACCCTTTTTTGATTCCTTCTTAGTTCGTTATACCTTATCCTTAAATTAGAAACCTTTCTCAAGCCCCCAAACCTCCACTGAACTCCTTCTTTCACTTTTCTCTTCCTAGAACCACAGAGCTTGGATAGTACTTAGTTGTAGATCCTCCTGTCATAGCCAGTAGACTAAACCCCAGAATCTTTAAAGTCTTGTCTAAGAGGCTGGCAGAGTACCCCATCACCAGGGGCTAATTCCTGTTTATTCCTCAAAAACATGTTGAGAAGTATGCTGGTGAATGTTTAAGAACTGGGTTGGGGCTAGTGGCAATACTATTGTCTTAGTACAGTTAAGTTTAATTTGCATGAACACTTTCTTTTGCCACCATTTTTACCTACTCTTTAACTAGTGAATGGGAGTTGCCTCAGACAAACTGAACAGGGAAAGACTTGAGCTTGCAAAGGCCAAGGTCTCCCACTGCATCTGGTGCCATTGCCAGTTATCCTGATCATGTCTTGCCACTGGACCCTGATATCTTTGGAGGAGATAGCGAGGCTGGTGATTTTCACAGGTCTGCCTCTCTTAAATTTAGTTCACTTTAGGTCAACACATCACCCTTCTGATGTCATTGGTCCTTCTTGAGAACAATGAACAACAATAACAAGCCTAGGCAATCAACTGTTGATGTGTAGTGGTTTCCTGAAGTGTAAAGGTCTACACTGACCATTTAACAACCAGCTCTCCAGAACCAGTTCAACCTAGCTAAACCATGCTAAAGCACGTGCCTGGTTAGGAGAATAGCTGGGGTGGGGAATCTAAAGATGAATGTCTTTATAGCCTGCTAACTGCTCCCTAACTCTGGAATGATGGCAGACATTGAGCTGGAGAAGGTCTTATCCTTGATCCTGGTCAGTTTCTCATGGCAAAAGAGTGAGCCCCTTCCTTCTTCCCATACCACCCCCTAGCAGCCTCTACCACTTTCCAGATCCTCATTCTTAGCCATATCTTCAAGAATCCTCCCTCACTAACAGTTGATGAAGGCCCAACATGGGAAGCCTCTCCTCCTTTGCTTTGGTAATTTGTTCCCTCCAACCTCCTCAGCCATCTCTAATATTTGTTGGAACCAGCCCTACCGAACCCTCTTCCGCTGGAGGGGCTCAAGGTCCAGGTTCTACCTGCAGGAAGCCCTTCAACAGTAAATATAAAAATACCTGTCTACCATTGAGCCTGAAATTTGCTTCCCAGGCCTTGTCACCATCTCCAGATGAGGTACACTCAAGTCTCCCAATAGCCCCAATGGTATCTCTCAACATTGACTCCAAGTTCAGAGAAAGAGACTGATCATGCGATTAATGAAATAACCATCCTGGAGTCCAGCTACAATGACAAGTTCATGGCCATATATGTCTGAGTGTCTGTCTCTTTCTCTCTCTGCACATAAACATGTATATATGTGTATATATATCTGTGTATATGTATATATACACATAGGTATATATGTATGCATGTATATATGTCTGGAGGTCTTATTTGGCTGGTATCCCCAAGCATAGTGAGGCTTTAGGAGAAAGGACCCTAAAATGACCTCAGGAAAAGCCCCAGCAAACTCTGTCAACTTGATGCTGACCAGCATCAAGCAGGGATCTCTGAGAACAAAGCAAAAGCCCTTCTTAAAAAAAGAAAGAAAAGAAAAAAAAAAAACAACAGCACATGGCAATTATGTATTGTCCTTATTGAGTTGTGGCAGTTAGACTGTCTAATCCCCAAGTTTAGAGAATCAAAGATGTACTTTAACAAGGGAACCATCCTCTAGCCTTCAGGGGGCTATGTCAGAAAATTCTAGATGATTCTAGATGAAACTGCAGCAAGCCAAGGAGTTCAAGAGCAGCTAGCGTGTACTGGAACAAGCCAAGAGCAGCCTTCAGCTTTGAGTCCAGAAACTGGAACTCCAGGCATGTCCATGGCTTCCCACTGTCCATTCTCCTAAAGCCAAATCAGTCCTAAGTGAAGGGACCTTCCCTGCCTCTCTACACCTCTAGAAATCTTCCTAAACCTTTACTTTCCTGATAACTTCTTAGGAGACCAGGTTGAGGATCCATGCCCCTCAGGCACAAAGGACATTGTGACAGAGGAGAGACACCAAGAGCCTTCAACCCAAGATAAGGAGTGGTCCTCAATGTCCCTGTACCCTCTGCGATGTCCCTGTACCCTCTGAAAGTGGTTGTGCTTCTCCAGTATCCCTGGACTAACAGGAGCATTATGAGCAATTTCAGTATGATTATGGATATATTAAAGATCACATAAGATCACATATGGATAATAATATAAGATCCCAATGATAATAAGATATGGAGGATTCCTGATTAAGCCTTTTTCCCTTTGCCCCTTTCCTAGGATTTGAAATGTCCTACATTAATTTCTTCTTAATAACTGATACTTTAAATTTTAAAAATGGATAATCAGTCAAGGAACATTTTTTTTAAAGCTCCAACATTTTTTAGTAGTTAAATAGAAAATTGTGATCCACATAGGTATGGAACAGAAAGTCTGTAGAATTCTCTGTAGAATACAGAGAACATTTCCCAAGCATTATCTTTATATGTATACATTTATCTAAATATACACATAAAAATTCTATCATTTATCTGAATGTCAAACTCTTTCTATTTACTCTAACCTAAGTAAGAATAATGTTTCTACTGTTGTGTATTCATGTTAAGGTCTGAGTAACACTGAATCAAAATGGAACAACCTATCCACAGAATCTGTATTCTAAAGGACCTGAGAGTTCACAAAGCCTAGCTATCTATTCTTGTAGGAATCATATGTGGAAAGGGATTGCAATGGCTATTGTTTGGGTAGCCATTCTCTTGAATTCTTCCAGTTATAAAGAATTTACCTGCTTCCATTTAGGGGCAAGTTTACCTATTAGCAACATCTTCCTTATATGGAAATCAAATTATCATCACAAAAACATCCATTTATTGGTCCCAATTTTGCCTTCCAGGAAAAAAAAGAATCATTTCTCCAGGAAAAACATTCCTAATTATTTCAATTGCTTCTTATATGGCATGGTTCCAGTTCCCTTTCATCTTAGTCTCCCCTCCGCATATACTTCACTTCAACACTATATTTCCTAAAATTTATTCAGAATTGAATACAATAGCACAGCGCACAGTAGGACTATTACCTCATGTGATATAGATGGTATGCTTTAATTTAATATAGCCAAGATTATATTTCATCATGAAATATAATAATCTCTGATAAATAAACATTACAAGTAATCCAAAGGGTAATGGAAAGATGGAGGTTAAGGAGACTAGAGCATGCCATGATTTATATGCAAGAAATGACATAAAGAGCATTATCAGCCAGTCAATAAATATTTATTAAGTGCCTACTATCAGCTACTGTGCTAAGATTTGGGCATAAAAGGCAAAAACATCCTCTGGCTTTGAGGAGTTCACAGTCTAATGGAGGAAACAACAGGCAAACCACTATGTACAAACAAGCTACACACATAGGACGAACTGGAAATGAAAGAACAATAAAACAAGGAAAGGTAATTAAGGGAGATCAAAAAAGGCTTCCCATAGAAGGCGGGACTTTAGTTGGGACTTAAAGGAAGACAGAGAAGTCAGAAAGCAGAGATGAGGAGGGAAAACACTCCAGGCATTGAGTCTAGATAATAAAAATTAATGGAATTAGGAGATGTAATGTTTTGTGTGAAAAAAACAGCAAGGAGGCCAGTGTCACTAGAGCACCTGAGGAATGTAAGGTGCAAGAAAACTGAAAAATAGGGTGTTCAGGTTATCAAAGACATACATGTTCAGATAAGAGCTCATGTAAGGCTTATGCGAAGCATGAAAGAAAAGAGACGGTCTTTCCACAGGAAACCTTAGTACTCTGGAGATAGTAAAAACACCCAAGAAAGAACTTCAACGACTAAAAAGCGCATCTATGGAGGGCACTGTTTCAGGTGGAATAGCTGGAATCAGAGCAGTTGCAATCTGAATCGGTGGAGGCTGTACCAATAACCATGAAAGGGTAAATATGCCAAACCAAAGGTAAGATTGCATTAGCTTCTGCAGCAGCTGTGTCTCACACACACACACACACACACACACACACACACACACACACGCTAGTGACTCATATTAAGCTTGTGGTCAATGAAAATCCTTAATCCTTTTTCATAAGGACTGTTTTCCACCCTACTTAACCTAATTCTGAATTTATGCAAGGATTTAAAAAAAACAAACAAAGGTCTTTCATAAACCTAAACTCTCATGTGCACACATACACACTTGTTAGAAGCCTGTAATTTCATCAGGTGAGGAACTCAGACATGGAAATTCTTGCTACTTGATGTATATATATATAAATTGTCTGTATCTTATGGTTTTAGGGAACTGACTGGGGATACAGAGAACTCACCCAAAGTCACACAGCCATCATGTGTCAATACCAAGGTTTGAATCCAGGTTTTCCTTACTCCAAAGCCACTTTTCTCCATTATACTGTCCTTCCTTTCATTTACTTCTGCAAAATAAAATTTCCTGGGTGTGACCCAGATTTCACATATTCAAAGGAAATGTTGAATCTCAATTCTTGCCACCTATGATAATACATATTCCTTTATGTATTATATGCATATAATATATATTTTATATATTCCATTTATTTATTATATATATATTTATTTTATATATTTCAAAACTTGAATGGATCCATGAATCCCCTAGATTCAACTATCCTCTCTGTGCAGATAATTCTCATATCTATTTATCCACTTGTAACCTCTCAACATCTTGACCTCTCAAACTCAACATGACCACAATTGAAGTCAACATGCTGACCCACAAATCCTCCCATCTTTCTAACTTCTTTCATATTCCCAATAGTACTAATATTTTCCCAGTTGCCAAGGCTTGAGACGAATGTGTCATTCTCAACTTCTCATTCTTTCTCTCCTTTCATATATAATTTCTTAGGAAGTCTTGTCAATTCTCTATTGGCAATAATTATATATATAAGATAGCTAGATCAATCAATAGATAGACAAATGGATAGATACTTAGAGAATTTTAACAACCTTCTAGTTAGTCTTTCTGCCTACAGTCTCTTCCCATTCCAATCTAGCCTTCATTCAGATATCAAAACGATCTTCCTAAAATTCGCATCCCACCATAACACTCCCCTATTCAAAAAAACTGTAATGACTTTCTAGTACATCCAGGCTCAAATATCAAATGGTTTATATGACTTTCAAAGTCCTTCATAACTGGACTCCTTCCTACTTTCCCAGTCTTCGATCCTACTCTCCTTTATGTGCTCTACCACTTAGTGACATCATCCTTCATAATGATTCTTGAACAAGAATTTCCATTTCCCAACTCCATGCATTTTCACTGACTGAGTCCCTTATCTGGAATGTTCTCCCTCCTAATCTCTGGTTCTTGGCTTCTCTGGATTCCTTCAAGTCTCAATCAAAATATCACCCTCTGAAACAATCATTTTCTAGTCCCCATTAATTTTAATATCTTCCCTTTGAGATTATCTCCAATTCATCTGATATATATCTTGTTTGTACATAATTGTTTACATGTCTTCTCTTCCTATTATGTGCTCTGTGAGAGAAGAGATTGGATTTTACTTTCTTTGTATTCCTACCAATTAGCCCAATGTTTGGCACAAAGTAAGTTCTTAATAAATGCTTGTTGATCTGACTTTCTTCACATCAATATTGGCACTCCTTCAAATGCACTGGGGACTTTTCTCCACCTCCTCAGGTTAATCTTTCATGAGGAGGGTGTCTTTCTAACTGGCTAGAGAGCTCACTCTGAAATTGCATGTATGTGTACCTAAATGTATAAAGATATACATGCATGTGTGAAACTCTTGTATAGCTAGTGACCTATACTCTAGTTTTAACTCATTCTCATTACATGACTATCCCACCTACTTTCTGGTCTAACTTTTTTCTGATGTTAACTCCTTAAGACTCATAACAATTCTATGAAGTAGACAGTATTTTTATCCTCATTCTACTGGTGATGAAACTGACACTAAGAGGGGTTATGACCTGCCAATTTGTGACACTGAATATCAAAGAAATTATTTGAATTTAGGTCTTTATGACTCAAGATTTTTGGGATCACACACACACACACACATACACACACACATATATATATGTATATATATATATATATATATATATATACATATATATATAATACTTTACAAACCTAAAGTACTATAAGTACAGTATGACATAATGGACAGACACCTGGCTTTATGGCAAAGATTATTTGGGTTCAAGTACCCACTCTGACATATAATAGCTGTTTGACTCTGATAAGTTCTTTAGCTTCCCAGTATTCTAATCAACTCTCAAACATTATAAGTTGTAGATAAGCTAATCATTTATGCAGTGAGGGAGATGGAGGGAGAGGAAGGAGAGGCGAGAGAGAAGGGGAAAGGGAAAAGTAAGGGAAGAAAATGAGAAGTGGGAGGGAAAGGAAATGACAGAATAGAGAGAGGGAGAGTATCAAAAAAAGTGCAGGGAGAGGGAAAGGAATGTTGGGAGAAGTAGAAGGGGAGTTAGATGCAGAAAGAGGGAAAGAGGAAGAGAAAGAGAGAGGGAGAGAGGAGGAGAGAGAAAAACTCTGACAACTGTTGATCCTCTAAGAAATCATGTAAATCAGGGAATCATATGAACAAGGATGACATTTGGATACAAGCAGAAGTCTAGTAGTTAAAAGATCCTGAGTCAAGTTGGGGGCTTATATGGTACAGTTGATTAGCAACTAAAAGGCAACCAATTGTAGGTACATAAATTAGAGACTGGCTCTTGGATAGATAGATAATATGATATGGATATAAGAATAGAATTATAGATGCATGTGTTTATAGACCTGTATATGCCTATGATTTCCAAATAATAAAGTGGGAGAGAGAAAAATATGGACTAATATCACTATTGAATATTGATGCAAAAATATTGACTTAAATATAAGCAGAGGATATAGAAATGCATTGTAAAAAAATACTCAATGAGAGGTGGAGCCAAGATGGCAGTATAGAAGTGGACACCTGTTATCTCTACCCCGAAACCCCTCAAAACTCCCTGTAAAAATGACTCTACACAAATTCTAGAGCAGCAGAAGCCACAAAAGGATAGACTGAAGCAAATTTACAGCCCAAGATGATCTGGACGATCGACAGGAAGGTCTCTTGCACCAGGCTGGTAGTGCTAAGCTGGGCAAGGACAGAGCTGGAGCAGGCCTTAGAGAACTGAATTACTGGCAGGTGCTGCACTTTCCAGCTTCTCCACAAATGCCAAAGAAAGCTTTGAAGGTCATTGAGAGGGGTCTTTCATCTTGCTGAGAGTGGAGTGTGATCTGGCTCCAGCCCCAGGCAGTGAAGCCACTGCTAAAGCACAGGTTGTTTCTGGAGCCCTATACTTAAAAAGAGCTCAAAAGTCAAGTGACTGGCTATGAAAATGAGCAAGCAGGAAAAAGAAATAGACTGTAGATTCTTACTTTCTTAGTGAAAAAGTATTTTCTTATATCACTGATGATGAGAAGACCAAAACATACAACCAGAAAGAGATAACAAAGTCAAGGTTCCTGCATCCAAAACTTCCAAGAAATGAATTGATCTCAGGCCATGGAAAAGCTCAAAACTGATTTTTAAAGTCAGGTAAGAGAAATAGAGTGAAAATTGGGAAGAGAAATGGGAGTAATGCAAGAAAATAATGAAAAAGGAGTCAACAGTTTGCTAAAGGAAACCCCTCAAAATGCTGAAGAAAATAATACCTTTAAAATTGGATTAACCCAAATGTCAAAATAGGTCCAAAAAAGCCAATGAGGAGAAAAAGGCATAAAAAAGCAGAATGGCCAAATGGAAAAAGGGGTCAAAATTTCACTGATGAAAAACAATCTCAATAAATTAGAATGGAGCAAATGGAAACTAATGACTTTATGAGAAATCAAGAACTTATAAAAGAAAACCAAAAGAATGAAAAAAAAATAGAAGACAATGTGAAGTGTCTCATTGGAAAAAAACAATGGACCTGGAAAATAGATACAGGAGTAAAATTTATTAGGCTACCTGAAAACCATGATCCAAAAAAAAGAGCTTCAAGAAATTATCAAGGAAAACTGCTCAGAATTCTGGAACCAAAGGGTAAACTTGAAATGGAAAGAATAAACCTATCACCTCCTGAAAGAGATGCCCAAAGGAAAACTCTTAGGAATATTGTAGCAAAATTCCAGCGTTACCAGGACAAGGAGAAAATATTACAAGCAACTAGAAAGAAACAATTTAAGTATCACAGAAACACAATCAGGATAACACAAGATTTAGCAGCTTCTACAGTAAGGGATCAAAGGGCTTGGAATATGCTATTCCCTAAGTCAAAGGAGGTAGGATTAAAACCAAGAAGCACCTACCCAACAAAAATGAGTATCATAATTCAGTGGAAAAAATGGAACTTCAGTGAAATAGAGGACTTCTAAGTATTCTTGTTGAAAAACACCAGAACTGAATAGAAAATTTGACTTTCAAACATAAGAATCAAGAGAAGCATGAAAAGATAAACAGGAAAGAGAATCCGTAAGGGACTTAGTAAAGTTGAACTCTTTACATTCCTACATGGAAAGATGATATTTGTAACTCATGATACCTTTCTCAGTATTAGGAAAGTTGGAGGGAATATATACATAAATATATATATATATATATATATATACATATACACACACACACACACACACGTGTGTGTGTACATGTGTGTGTATGCATGGACAGAGAGAGAGAGAGAAAGAGAGAGAGGACAAGAACATAGGAGAAACTGAATATGGAGGGATGATATGACAGGTAAAAAATCTCAAGACAAATAAGGAAGAATAAATAGAAATTAAGTGACACTAGGGTTATTCTTTCTCAAAATGATCTGGTACTGACTAAAAATTAGAAAATTGGTAAATCACACTAATTATGTAAGCAAGGTCTACCAAGACAAAACCAGTGACCAAAAACACCTACTACTGGAGTAAGGATTTCCTATTCAACTAGAACTGATGAAAACACTAGAAAGCAGTTTGCCAGAAATTAGGTTTAGGTCCACATCTTAAATCCTATACTTCAATAATTTCAAAATATATATACATATAATATATATATATATATATATATGTATATATATATATATATATATGTTTGTGGGGGGGGGGGCAGTATGTGTGTATGTACCATAAATGTAAGTGATCACATCATTTAAAACCTAGAACATAATGGAAGGAAGTACCTTTCACAACTAGAATAAGTGAGAAAGGTGATAAGATATTCTATTTCAATCAGATAAAACTATGAAGCTTTTGAGCAAACAAATGGACACAATTAGAGTCAGAAAGGAAAATGAAATTGGAAGAAAATCTTTGCAGCAAATGGATCTGCTAAAAATTTGATGCCTAAGATATACAATCTTGATAGAACTGTATACGACCAAGAACAATTACCCTATATATATATAGTCAAAGAATATAAACTGACAGTTTTCAGAAGACAATCAAGCTATGAACAATCATGTGAAATGATACACTAAAGGTCTAATATTTAGAGTTATGTAAATGAAAAAAATATCTGAGGTTTCATATTACACTCATTAGATTGGCAAAGATGACAAAAGGATGGCAATGACTTCTGAAGAGGCTGTTGTAATAAAGATACACTAATACATAACAACTAAAGCTGAGAATTATGATACTACATCAGAAAAGTTGCAATGCTACTATGGAATATGTATCCCAATGATATTAAAGAACAAACAAATAAAAACTGAGTAGGAAGCTTAATGATACAGAAAATTACAGGGGGTGGAGCCAAGATGGCAAAGTAGAAAGACACACATACTATAGCTCTTCCCTCACAGCCTATAAGATATCTGTAAAAAATGACTCAACAAATTCCAGAGCACCAGAAGCCACAAAATACCAGAGTGAAAGAGATTTTCAGCCAAAGGTAATCTGGAAGGCCAATAGGAAAGGTCTATCCCACAGGACAATGAGTGAAGTGGAGGCCAGCCCTGGTCATGTGGCACCAGGAGGAACAGGACTAGAACAGGCCTCCAGGGCACAATCCCCAGCAGGGAGGGCCTCAGATCCTTCAACCTACAAGTGCCAAAGAAAGCTTCAAAGGTCAGTGAGAGGGATTTCCCAGTTGGATGAGAGGGGAGTGTGGTCCCCCACAGCATGGGGATCAGCCAGTGACGGCAGGGGCAGTAGAGCTGTGTGGTGGTGGCAGAATCAGGCAGCAACCTCCACTGTGGAGCAGCTCAACTTAAAGCTCCTGGGGAAATTTGGCAACTAATCTGAATCTCAGCCTTGAGCATGGTCCTGGGGTGAGGAGGAGCACTAGGATGTTCCTTTTGACAAAGGATTCAAAAGTCAAGTAACTGACTAGGAAAATGCCCCAAAGGGGGAAAAAAAAATAAGATCATAGAAGGTTACTTTCTTGGTGAACAGGTATTTCCTTCTATCCTTTCAGATGAGGAAGAACAATGCATACTATCAGAGGAAGTCAAGGCTTCTGCATCCAGTACCTCCAAAATGAATATGCAGTGGTCCCAGGTCATGGAAGACCTTGCAAAGTGAGTCAACAGCTTGCTAAAGGAGACCTCCCCCCAAAAAAAACGCTGAAGAAATTAGCCCATTTAAAAATAGGCTAACTCAATTGGAAAAAAGAGGTCCAAAAAGCCAATGAGGAGAAGAAGGCTTTCAAAAGTAGAATCAGTCAAATGGAAAAGGAGGTTCAAAAGCTCACTGAAGAAAATAGTTCTTTCAAAATGAGAGTGTAGCTGAGGGATGCTAATGACCATATAATAAACCAAAAAATTA
Organism: Bettongia penicillata ogilbyi; assembly: GCA_023548195.1. NCBI lineage: Eukaryota > Metazoa > Chordata > Mammalia > Diprotodontia > Potoroidae > Bettongia > Bettongia penicillata. Next base: position 10,958,188 of record JAJHZJ010000311.1, read on the forward strand.
CAAAACAAAACCAAAAGAATGAAAAAATAGAAGATAATGTGAAACATCTCACTGGAAAAACAACTGACCTGGAAAATAGATCCAGGAGAGACAATTTAAAAAATATGGGATTACCTGAAAGTCATGATCAAAAAAAGAGCCTAGACATCATCTTTCATGAAATTATCAAGGAAAACTGCTCTAATATTCTAGAACCAGAGGGCAAAATAAATATTGAAAGAATCCACCAATCACCTCCTGAAAGAGACCCAAAAAGAGAAGCTCCTAGGAATATTGTGGCCAAATTTCTGAGTTCCCAGGTCAAGAAGAAAATACTGCAAAAAGCTAGAAAGAAACAATTCAAGTACTGTGGAAATACAATAAGGGTAAAAAGATTTGGTAGCTTCAACATTAAGAGATGAAAGGGCTTGCTTGGTTCCAGAATTCAAAGGAACTAGGATTAGAACAAAGAATAACATACCCAGCAAAATTGAGTACAATACTTCAAAGGAAAAAATGGTCATTCAATGATCTAGAGGACATTCAAGGATTCTTGATGAAAAGACCAGAACTGAATGGAAAATCTGACTTTTTTTTTTTATAAATTTCTTTATTTAACTTTTTACATTACTTTTAACAAAATTATGGGTTCCAAATTTTCTCCCCATTTGTCCCCTTCAACCGCCCCAATACACCAACCATTCTAATTTCCCCTATCTCCAATCTGCCCTCTCTTCTATCATACCTCCCTTCCTTGTCCCTATCTTCTCTTTTTTCCTGTGGGGCCAGATAACATTCTATTCCCCATTACCTCTATTTCTTATTTCCTAGTAGCAAGAACAATACTCAACAGTTGTTCCTAATACTTTGAGTTCCAACTTCTCCCCATCCCTCCCTCCCCACCCATTCCCTTTGGGAAGGCAGGCAATTCAATATAGGTCATATCTGTGTAGTTTTGCAAATGACCAATAATAGTCGTGTTGTGTAATACTAACTATATTTACCTCCATGCTATTCTGCCTTCCATTGCTTCTATTCTCTCTTTTGATCCTGTCCTTTCCCAAGAGTATTGACTTGAAATTGCTCCCTCCTTCCATTGCCCTCCCTTCCATCATCCCCCCAACCCTACTTATCCCCTTCTCCCCCACTTTCCTGTATTGTAAGATAGGTTTTCATACCAAAATGAGTGTGCATTTTATTCCTTTCTTGAGTTGAATGTGATGAGAGTAAACTTCATGTTTTTCTCTCAGCTCTCCCATTTTTCACTCCACTAAAGAGTTTCCTGCCTGCCTCTTCTATGAGAGATAATTTGTCCCATTGCTTTTCACCCTTTCACCTCCCACTACATTTATCTCTCACCATTTACCTTAATTTTTTAAAGATATGATCCCATCCTATTCAATTCACTCTGTGCTCTCTGTCTCTGTGTGTGCGTGCATGTATGTGTGTGTGTGTGTGTGTGTGTGTGTGTGTGTGTGTAATCCCACCAACTACCCAGATAATGAAAAGTTTCAAGAGTTACAAATATCATCTTTTCATGTAGGAATGTAAACAGTTCACTTTTGGTAAGTCCCTTATGACTTCTCTTTGCTGTTTACTTTTTCATGCTTCTTCTCATTCTTGTGTTTGAAAGTCAAATTTTCTTTTCAGCTCTGGTCTTTTCATCAAGAATGTTTGAAAGTCCTCTATTTCATTGAAAGACCAGTTTTTCCCCTGAAGTATTATACTCAGTTTTGCTGGGTAGGAGATTCTTGGTTTCAGTCCTAGTTCCTTTGACTTCTGGAATATCCTATTCCATGCCCTTCGATCCCTTAATGTAGAAGCTGCTAGATCTTGAGTTATCCTGATTTTATTTCCACAATACTGGAATTGTTTCTTTCTAGCTGCTTGCAATATTTTCTCCTTGACCTGGGAATTCTGGAATTTGGCTGCAATGTTCCTAGGAGTTTCTCTTTTTGGATCTTTCAGGCGGTGATTGATGGATTCCTTCAATACTTATTTTGCCTTCTGGTTCTAGAATATCGGGGCAATTTTCCTTGATAATTTCATGAAAGATGATGTCTAGGCTCTTTTTTTGATCATGGCTTTCAGGTCGTCCCATAATTTTAAAATCGTCTCTCCTGGATCTATTTTCCAGGTCAGTTGTTTTTCCAATGAAATATTTCACATTTTCTTCCATTTTTTTCATTCTTTTGATTTTGTTTTGTGATTTCTTGGTTTCTCATAAAGTCATTAGTTTCTATCTTTTCCATTCTAATCTTTAAGAAATTATTTTCTTCAGTTAGCTTTTGGATCTCCTTTTCCATCTGGCCAATTTTGTTTTTTAAGGCATTTATTCCTCATTGGCTTTTTTGGATGTCTTTTGCCATTTGGGTTAGTCTAATTTTTATGGTGTTATCTTCTTCAGTATTCGTGGCATCCCCTTTAGAAAGAAGTTGATTTGTTTTTCATGATCTTCTTGCATCACTCTCATTTTTCTTCCCAATTTTTGTTCTACTTGTCTTCCTTGATTTTCAGAATCCTTTTTGAGCTCTTCTACAGCCAGAGACCAATTCATATTTTTCTTTTTGGCTTTGAATGTAGGAGCTTTGACTTTGTCATCTTCTTTTTGTATATATTGTCGCTAAAGCAAGATTCCATAATCTTACTCTTTTTTTTTTTTGCTCATTTCTCCAGCCATTTACTTGACTTTTGAGCTCTTTGTCAAGTTAGTTCTCTGCTTCCAATGGGGCTGGGGTTGGGTGTACTGTCATCCACTTGATTTCCCTCAAGATCTATGGAACTAGAGCTGCAGAAACAGCTGCTGCTTTTGCTCCTGCTGGGGCTTCTGGCTGCCACAGGCTCTGCCACCCCCTCAGCCATCCTTGGGCTGGAGCCAGACCTCTCTACTCTCTCACAGGTAGGACAGGACTTTTTCACTGACCTTCCAATTTGTCCTCGGTGTTTTGGAGTTGAGAAGTGTGAAAGCTCCCACAGGTGCCAGATATTCAGTGTCCCTTGATTCCTACTTAGGTCCTATCTTTGCTGGCATGGCCCATACTGCACTGCATTCAGCCCCAAGAACAGCAGAATAGTTGCTTCCCATCGACTTTCCAGGCTGTCTTGGGCTGGAGATTTGCCTCACTCTGCCATTCTGTGGGTCTACAGCTCCAGGATTTGTTTAAAGTCATTTTTTTACAAGTAATTGACTGAGCTTGGGGGGAAAGCTCTAGCAAATGTCTACTTCTACTCTGCTGTCTTGGCTTCATCCCCTCTCACATTATTGTTTTAACCCTCCTAGATGATTAATAAATTAGTCTTAAATTTAGTCTTAAATGGATAGAGTGCCAGGCCTGGAGTCAGGAAAACTCATCTTCCTGAGTTCAAATCTGGCCTCAGACACATTAAACCTATTTGCCTCAGTTTCCTCATCTGTAAACTTAACCAGAGGAGAAAATGGTGAATCACTTCAATATCTTTGTCTACAAGATATAGGGTCAGGAAGAATCAGACATGACTAAAAACAAGTGAACAACAACAACTTAAATTGTACTGGTTTCTTTAGGGACCTAAGATGAATCCATCTATTCTAAAAGTCTTGAAATTCATTTAAATAACTGCATTCTCTCTTATTAATTCTTTGCTTAGTTTATGGTTTTAGGCTTATTTATGCCTTGTAATTTTTTGTTCCTTTTTTTCTAATTTATCCTGATGTGAATAGAAAGAAGGTGTGTTTTTTCATGGGGACTAGAGGAAATATTTCTATTTTTTCTCTTAAAGCCTGACACACAATAAATGCTTAGCAAATGTTACTGATTGAGTAATGAATACATGGAGCAGATGGCAGGATAAACTCCTAACAAATACGATTAACTGCAATGCAGTACCATACCATACTATACCACACTGCAACACAGCACAGCACACCACACCATGCCATGCCATACCATACCATACTATACCATTCCCATGTTTTAAGTGACTAATATGTGCCAAGCACCGAGGATAAGAAAGACAGTCCCTACCTTCAAAGAGTTTATGATTCCACAAAGGCAGACAAAACCCAAAAGGAAGCTGAAAGGGATGGGGATACTCAACATAGGCCATGATGGTGGTAGAGTTGAAACCAAAACTTTCAGCTGATGGGAAAGAGTTAGCTGAGCTTCTGGGCTCTCTTTAAAGGGAGACTTTGGGAAAAGAAGTTATTTACTCTCCTGTCAATCCTCTGATCAGAGGGACAGAGCCAACTAAACGATACTTAGGAGGCATGAATACCAAAGCTAAAACAGTCTCTATGATGGAATTTCCTGGTGATGAACTTATCTATTTATCTTTTTCGTTCTTTTCAAATTTCAAATTTTACTTCAGAAGAGCTAAACATTTTTAGAAGAAATTGTGAAACCTTATTGATAGGATCCACTCAAATTTCTGTTTTAGAGACTCAACTACAATTGGGCCCTTACTACTACAGAAATCCTTTTACTCATTCATTATTGATTTTCTATCATATTCCCATCAAAGATTAATCTAACCCTTTAAGCCCATAATTTTACTTCACCTTCACTACCCTCATCTTTGGCAGATGACCTCAATACTTTAAGAAGTTTGAGGTTATCTAATCTGAACTTCATCAGCTCCCTCTGTCAAGTCCACTAAAACTCTCAACATCTTGAACCATTCTTTTCTTTTCTTCTAGTCTCAGAGGAAGAGATGACCTCCCACCTTTCTGAGGTTAATTCTTTCACTTTAATCCACTTGTGTATTATCTGCTCCATTGATATTATTCCTTCAATTTCTTTGTCTGTTTCCTTGTCTCTCTCTCTCTCTCTGTCTCTCTCTGTCTCTCTCTGTCTCTCTCTGTCTCTCTCTCTCTCTCTCTCTCTATATATATATATATATATATATACATAAACAAGCATGAATATATGTTACACATGTATTTACAAACATCTTTATCTCTGTGTCTTTCTCCTAAATGTTCAATCTAAATCTTTTTTTCTATGAATTCTTTCAATTAGCACACACACACACACTAACACATACACATACATACATGTTCACAAATATGAGGAGTTCTTAACATTCTTGTGTCATAGACTATAATGGTAATATAAATGGGAAAATCTTTCCCATTCATTAATAGGACCATGTTACCTGCTTAGATCACAGAGAAGCCTAAGTCACATGCGGTGGGAAGAGCTTGCTGAATGGGTAGAGCAGAGCTGGGAGGAAGTTGGTCAGGCCAGTCAGGGCTGGGAAGGACATAGGCAGGCAGGCACAACTTAGACTCATGAGTGTTTGTTTGTTTGTGGGAAGGTCCTGTGAGGGGGGGAGAGATTTGGGAATGGGTTTGCCCCCTGTAGTGATAACCTGTATTGACTTCTTGATTGCTATGATGGGTTTTGCTTTCTGGTTCAAGGATTTGACTTTTTGGTGTCTAAATAAAGGTTTCTCTTCTGGCTTCTGTATGGATAGTCTGTTATCCTTTGTGATTGAGAATAATGCTGGCATATTCATAGCCACCACCAGTGCTGTGAATATTGCCTTGGCAATACATGGACCCCTTTGGTAATCTGGCAAAGTCAATGGACACCATTCAGAATGTTTTTCAAAGCATACAGTAAAAATCATTAGGATTGTAGGATTTCAAAGAACCCAATTATTTTGAAACACAGTTATAAAATAATGTAGTATGTCCACAGTCCCCCTTAAAATCATTCACAGATACTTTTGGAGGGGAGGAGAATCAGTGGAATCCAGGTTAAGAATGTCTATCATAAAATTGAAATTACAATAGAAAGAGCAGCAACAAAAACAAATAACCACAACATTAAAAACCTTTCCCTTGTCTCAAATACTATGTCAAGCTAGCATTCTATTACTCTCCTCATGCATGAACTTTTAGTAAGAGTTATTTATAATATCTCTATTTCCTCACCACTCACTGACTTCTCAAAATCCTATGAACTCTCATCCCTTCCCACTCCTTTATTTAAATTGTTCTATCTAAAGACACTAATGGCCTCATCTTGCCAGATCTAATGCTCTTAATTTTTTTCCTCTGAATTTTCATTCCTTTTGATTTCTCTGAAATGCTGGACTGGGCCAACACCTTTGTTTTGATACCCTTTCTCCCCTTCCCCTTAATTTCTGTGGGGTTCTATTGCCCTTCTGTTTCTTTGACTACACCCTTGCTGCTTCCTATTCTCTTCCATAATTTCAAGCTCTCCTCATCTCAACACTCTTCCATTCTTGTGACTTCAATTACTGCCCCATTCAGACATTTTCATCTCCATCTTTTATTTGTCTCATAGCCTCAGTTCAGTACTTACACCTAGTACTTTAAACACAATACTTCCAAAACTGAGTCATCATTGTCTCTCCAAAACCTAACCTGTCCTCTAACTTCTCTCTCTCTCTGTTAAGGTACCACAATCCTCTCAGTTGTCCAAGTATGAAAGCAGACAGTTATCTTTGGCTGTTTCCTATGATTGTCTCTCTCTAAGCACCTGATCAATTGTCAAGTGCTTTTCATCCTAATTAGGTCAGAATAGCATTCACACCAGCGCCCTCCTTTCTGTTCCCAACACAATTATTTTAGTTCAGGCCCTTATTATTTCTTTCCCTAACTTTTTTTTCAACAACCACCACCATCACCACTTTCTAATTAATCCTGGTTCCTCTGCCTCTCTCACTAATCTTTTTCCAATTCATTCTCAAAACTATATCCTCAATTCTAAATCCTTTTCCTAATTATAGCCTTTCATAAATACCTTTACTCTCTAGCCAAAGTAGCCATGTTTTTATTACTCACACAATCACAGGTGACATTCCATGACCCATCTCTTTGCTTTGATACAGACTTTCCTGTCAGACTGGAATGCATTCCTACTTCATCAACATCTTTTAGAATTCTTAACTTTCTTTATAATAGCATCTAGCACGATGGCTACCTCCTACATAAGGTCTTTTCTCATCTACCCAGCAGTCTGTGCCAGTTTTCCCTGAAGTACTTATCATATTTTCTTTGAAACTATTTTGTATGTAGTAATTCCTCTGGGGCCACTCTACCAAAGCTATACTCACAGGCCAGATTCTCAGAGAGTGGTTGGCTACTTCTTCATTCAGAGTCCTAGGGAAAACCTTGAGGGACTGGGGTTTTGAGTACTATTAGTTGTAAACTCACTTCACTATAATTCCTCTTTATTATCAGTCAGTAGCTTCAATGAACTTTTAGAACAGGTATATATTATGATAGGAGTGAGAGTTACTATTTTATACTTAGTCTAGGACATGAATGATTTTCTTCATTTAGTCATAAAATATGGCATCCTCTTTACTCAATGACCCAGATGCTCTAGGATCTTTTCAAATTGATTAACAATTTATTCATAGATAATTTATTTTTGATTGCTTGATTGATTTACTTAATCTAGCCTTCAGCAATTAATTAGCACCCCATCTTTACTTTTGAAATTTTCTTATATGTACACAATTTTTTTTCCAGATTAAGAGGGCAGCTCCTTGAGAGCATTTATTGTTAGATACTTGCTTTTGTTACTCCTAAGGGTCTCTGAAACACAGAAGGTGCTTGTTGATTGAATCCTTTTGTCTCTTATCTTTAGGCTCTGTTTCTCACCAGAGTCCCTGACCAACATTGACTAAAATGGCAATCTCCTCCATAGCTTTAAGTCTTTATTTTACCTTCAAGGTTCAATTCCATTTTCTCAGTGTTTTTTCCTGAATCTCTCCATCAGATCTACTACTATCCCTTTTATCTCAATTATCTGTGTATACAACTTTTTCCCTCCTATCCAAAGCTTTTTTAGATGATGCTGTGGGACATTTTGTCATATTCTCATTGCTTTGAACATAGTGAATACCTCCTAAGTGTTTCTTGAAATGAAGACAATGTTATTTTATGCCCTTCAAGCACCATCATTATATATATTTATATGTGTGTGTCTGTGTATAAATATATACTCACACATATATATACATACAATACATACATATATAAATATACATACAAACATATATATTTATATATACAAAATTGGCTGTCACAAGCACTTTTATATTCTTCAAGTTAGAATGTGAGCTAACAAATCATTTCTATCAAAATATCTAAACCAGCAACTCTTGAATTGGGACCTTGTGAATTATTTTTATATTTTCATAACCATATTTATTATAATTGACTTCCTTTATAATCCTAGTTATGCATTTTATTTTATGCATTTAGATAACATTCTGAGAAGAGGGCCATAGACTTCACCAGACTAACAGAAGAGCCAGTAACACAAACAAAAATGTTGAGAAGTCTGATCTAGATCTAAATCCTGCCTTACTTCATTTAGTCCCATACCATAAAGCCTTCCTTTTTCTACCATTGGATTGCATGATATATCATGACTAGAAGCAGGTATGTTAACCCAAAAGACATAATGAACTTTCCATACATGAAGATATGTTAGGAATTCCATGCAATCCAAATATTGCAGGTATAATATCAGCTGAAGTCAGGGGATTGAAAAGAGTAATCACCTTGAATTCTTTGGACCAAAAGATTCTATGTCACTTCCATCTTTCTAATTACTTTAAGTTAAAGTATTCATATTTTTTCACAAGCTACAAGCTATCATTGAAGGCACTTGAGTTATTATTGAATAAGAGAAGAAATGTAGGGAATGATTTTTTTTCTAATTTGAATGTGATTAGAATACAAAGTAACCTAAACAATAACCACAGGATAGCTTTACAAACTTCCAAATGCCTAGACAGGTATGAAGTCATGCCTCATATGGTTATTTACAATCTGTGCTTCATCAACTCTATCAAGATAAGGAAAAAAAACCCCTCAAATTAGAATGTCACGATGGGGGAAAAGTCCATTTCACCCCTCAAAATGATTTGTTGTATTTACTGACTAACCAAACACTAGTGTGGGATGGAACCCAAATGGCCTTTGAAGACTGGAGTGGGGAAAATGGGCAGTCTGTGGTACCAAAGCATGTACAATATTTGCAGTGTCACAGAATGAGTTGGTTTCCAAAAGAGAAAGGAAGCATCAGTCTACAAAGGGGCATGAAAGACGATGTGGGCACAATCCATCGTCCTGGGTACATGAGGGAACCCTGAAATGTCATAAAATCCCTCTTTGATCTGTTGTCGCTACTGTTGGTTGTATGGAAAATTAACATATTTAATTAACTGCCTGACCAAAGCAGCTGTTACCTTATATAAAACCTTGAACATTGATGCCTGGCTTATCCCACTAGGTGTTTGAATGTGCCAGTGGCATAAGACTGATGATATTTTTATACCGAATGGCACAGCATGACTCCTCTTGCAATAGGCTCAAGTCAAGATCTTCTTTAAATTCTTCATGGAGCATAATGATGATCCAGCCCAAATTGCTTAATAATGCCCTATTTCAGGCCAGCCAACGGGAAGCTTCATGCACAATACAGGTTGTGGCCAATCCAATCACTTTCCCAGCTTTCTGTTCCTCACATCCAAAAGGGCCCCTGCTGCCTAGGCCTGGTTAAGTTTGGCATGCATCTTTTCTCTTGATAGGGCCCTATTTTATTCATATTCTGCTTCTCTCACTTATGACAGATTGTAATTTGCCTTCGATATTTTTTAAATCTCTTTGGCTTCAGCCTTTCCAAATGGAAGGGAAAGCCTTTGAGTCAGAGTAACTTTCATTAGTTGTTAAGTTGTTGGATCCAAGTCTATTATGTGGAACTCATAAAAAGATTTTAATGCATTTAATTTTATATGGTACATGTCTTGGCTTGATGTTTTTTTTTTGGGGGGGGTGCAAAAAGTAGGAGGACAGATTTTTTTCTTCTGACCATTGAAAACGTTTTCCCTTTTTGGTTTGTTATTTCACTCATTTGTATGGGAGTGAGAATCAAGAATTTTCTATTTTGGATGGCCTGAGCTGTGAAGTGATGAGTTTATCTCTTGTGAAGGCAAGAATTTTCAATACCTTCCTTGGAGTAATGTAGGAACACTGGTTATCTTGATTGCCTAAGCTGTTCCTTTTCCATCTGTATTTACTTTCTTATTGAATATGGCTCTCTCTCTCTGTCTCTTCATACCTTTCCTTGTGGATATGCTTAATATTTCCTTTTGAAATTCTTGGAAAGTATTGCAAAGTCTGCACTTTAGCCTAGTACCATATGTAATGTACAAACATTTTGCCTGTTCAGCAGGTGGAGCTTTCTAAATTCTGATTAGAGAAGTCTGGATTAGACAAGAAAGAAGGAAAAACTATATAAGAAAAAATATGTGGGTATGTAGATGGATGAATGTATAGATGGATGCATGATTAGATGGATCAATGATGAATGGATAGATTGACAGATATTTCACAAATAGCATGTGAATCTCAATTACACATTGTTGTTGGTCTTGTGCATGTGTGTATGTGTGTGTGTATGTATGTGTGTGTGCCCCAGACAATTTATTTTTGCTAAATAAAACTTTCTTAAAATTATGAAAGTAAGGAAAATAGAATTCAAAACAAATTAAAAATAACTATAATATTTTCCCATGGTGTATTTTGTATAGTCAACTGGAGAAAAATTATTTAGACTTCCCTCCCCTAAATTAATCAATTAGGAGAAACAAAATTCCACAGTCTCTGAATTTTAGAGTTTACAAATAAACTAGTGATCATTTTAGCAAATCTGAAAAAAGAATAATCCACTGTAGTGATAAGTTGTGGTTTACCCAATGAGGGGTTATTCATACTCTACTTGAAGACTTTCAATGAGAGAAAATATTCTTTCTTCTGAAGCAGCACATTTAATCAAGCTACCAAGTCTGTATGATTCCACCAATATGCCATCTCTAGTACTCATGCCTTTCTCTCTTCTCGACACCGCAATTGATCGTTTTTCAATGGCCTTTTAATTGTTCTCCCTACCTTGCATTTCCCCTATTTCCAAAACATCCTTTACATAGCAACTGAAGCAATTGTCAAACTACATAAACCTGGTCATGCCAATTACTTATCCAAATAGGCCCAATGACTCCCTAGTTGTTCTAAGAAAACAAATATGAACTCCCCTGTTTGACACTTGAAACCATTAATAATCAGGATCTATTACTCCTCTTTATATACTCTGCATTTCAGCCTAACAGGCCTATTTTTGGTTTAGAGGCACAGTATTCATTCTCCTTCCTCTATGTCATTACAAAGATTGTCCCCTATGTCTACAATGCTTTCCTTCTTCACCTCTACCTCTCAGAATCCCCAGCTCCCTTCATGACTCAGCTCAAGTCATATGGCAAACAGAATACCTTTCCTGATCTTCTCATCTAATCGTGATCACCCCACTCTCAATTTACTTTATATATATATATATATATATATATATATATATATATATATATATACATACATATATATATATAGATAGATATAGATATAGATATATATGAAATTAGACTAGAGGCAAAATGAGACACTACAAGGCTGTAGCAGGAGTACAGATATGAAGTGAATCAGGTAAGTGGAAACAAATATAAAGATAAGAATGGATGAGGAAGTAACTTCAAAGGAAGAATGAGCAGAATATGGTGAGTTATTGGGCAAAGGGATTTAAAGGGAGGCAGAATAAAAAGATTTCTGTACTGAGTGACGGGGTAAAATCATTATACCACTCACAGAAGTAAGAAAGTCGGGTGGAAAATCAAGTTTTGAGGAAACGATAATGGAGTCAATTTTAGAAATATTGATCAAAAATGGAACTAGATTGTATGATCTTCCCATAATATATGCAAAAATTTCACTCTAAATTTCATCACTTTCTTCAAATATCCATTTAATACTATTGTATTCACTAAGCATTTTGTTTTCACTTCCACATTTCTGAACTTGTGTTACCTTCCAATTTGGATAGTTCATGCTTTGAAGTGTGAGGATCCAGAGCGTCACATGAAGTATGCAATAAATAAATTTAGAAAAGTGTGCTTCCTTCTTAAAAAAACAAAAACAAACAGAATTGTGAAATATTTGCAAAGAACAACACCAATAGAAGAGTAGCAAATGATATCTTTAGGAGATTTCCATTGTGAATGAGCTGTCAAAGAAACAATTCACCAAATGTGTCCCAATTGTTCTCCAATTATTTAAACCCAAATACATACAAAGAGAGAATGAATTGTCTAGCAGGGGTCAGGATGATTCTGTGTTTTTGACTCCTTAAAACACTGTCACTTAGTAAAGAAAGTCACTTCAAAGGGAACAGAGAACATACACTTTAATTCAGTCACCCCTACTACGATGTGAAATTCTAACTTTTTTTCAAAGGGAATCTATCATTAAATGTAAAAACCTGGGGAAAAAAAGCATAATATGAAAGTTACTGCCCTAATGAAATATTAAAATTGCATCAGGAATACTGTTCTGGCATTAAAAATAAACAATAACATTTCTTCCTAGTTATGGTTCACTTCCATTCTTTAAAAATTAATCATTACCTCTTTAAATATTTGATTAAATTAGATTTGGGTGGGTTATCACTACCCACAAACACACGCTATTGTGTGTAAATTCACGTATTTCATTTTCTGATATGTCTTTTCATGTTATTAAGTTGGGTTAATATTTGAAAGATAAATTCTATGAATTTTTGTTCTAGTAGCCTCCCTCCCCATTTAAAGAAAATACACAGTTTTGAGCATCAATAAAGCAATGTGTTAAGAGGATGTATAAAGAATGTAAAGTGTGACAGTATCAAATACTTTGCTATAATACAATGCCTTGCTATCAGAAAACAAACCCACTATATTTGTAATTGTAACTGTGAATCACATTCTTTGAATCCTATATTACTGTGAGGCTTGTCTTGATGGGAGACACAGATGCACAGAGAATTATTGATTCAAATATTTTTGATACCTATCCACATTGCAATAGACATGTTTCAGGCATAGGTAAATATATTTGTGAGGATATTTTCCTATAATGAAATTGTCTGCTTTGTAATATCAAACAATTGGCATTTAACAAGTACTCTTTATATGCCATTTGTTTTGATAATTTCTGGTAACACAAAGTAACACAAAGAAAAATCTGGCATACCTTTTGTTCTAGATTAAGTCATAGATGTGAAGAGTTGATAAACCTTAATATCTGGTGCTTAATTTTCAACGTGCATTTATTAGTACAAGTGCTGTCTTGACTAAGCCACCAATATCCTTTACTTAACAGGGTTTCTATCACATTTGTTTTCATTTTTAGTCAACTTCTTATGGAGTTTCATTTACCAGCAACTCATATAGGAAGTACTAAAAAAACAAAACAAACCTATGTTAAATGTAGAGGACTAGAGGTATAAGTAGGAATGGTCAGCTTTATTTGGCCATATTAATGTCAAGGCAAATTCATGGTGTCCAGGAAGGAAGGAAATAAACATTTATTAAGTACCTATGATGTGCCAAGCTTTTGTTAGTACTTCGCAAATTTTATTTCATTTATTTCTCACAATAACTTGAGAGTTAACTGCTATTATTATCTCCATTTTACATTTGAGGAATGTAAGGCAAATAGAGGTTAAATGACTTATCTAGGATGTTTGTAAGCATCTAAGATCAGACTGGAACTTAAGTTCCTCTGACTCTAAGCCCAGCATTCTCTTCATTATATAGCTGTCTCTAAAACCTCAAGGTATTAAATCAAATGTCAGAAATGTTTAGAAATCTTGATAATTATAGATTTGTTTAGGATTTCTCCCAACAAGGCAAAATCATTTTTGAAAAAATTGAAAACTACTTCATGTTAGAATTCAATGGACTATAGGGGTTATTTATTGCAACATCCTCTGGAGATTTAGAATCTCCCCTCTCATTCTCTACCTCTTTCTATGTCTTCTCTGTCCTCTCTGTCCCTTTCTTGCCTCTCTTTCATAATGCATAGACAATGTCTATGTATGTATACACACATATCTTTATGATCAATGTCATCCATAACTGTTAGGTTAGCCTAAAGTATAGCCTAATTAGCTCAGAAATATATACATATGTGAGTATGTGCATGCATCTACACAAGTAGAGTGTTATTTGAACTGAAGAATCATCCAGTGAACTAACAGAATATACTAACAAAAATGCATGATTAATTTCACTAACTAACCAGGAGCATTTTCCATATGAATGTAGGGTTATGCTCATAATCAATAATATCACTGATAAATTAATTTATTAATGGATACTTTAATTAGATAAGTAATTGCATTCTACTCTAAAAATGTGTAAAATATCTTTAAAAAGGTAGATAATGATACCTTCCCAAGCTATCTCATACAATTATTTTGAGTATACATTTAATTTTAAAATGTAGGGTAGATACAATGTACACATCACTGTGGTAGGCATTAAGTGGGAGAAAAGAGGGGTTAATCATTGCTTCTGTACCTAAGGAGATTAGCATCTTGACAGAAATGAAAAACATTAATTTTCCACAGAAGAAAGACAAAGTATTATCGAGGTCACAGTCAAATGTTCGAATTAAGAAGGTATCCATAAAGATGAATTAAGAAAGTATCCATTTGGAATGAACCTTGAAGGATAGGTACCATTTAGAAAAAGAGATGAGGAAAACATTCTAAGAAGAAGAAATAAGAATCATAGGGCAGAGGTAGAAAGGTATGGGAAGCATGTGAGAAATGGTAATCAGTCCATTTTGACTAGACTGTAGAGTATGGGAATAATGGGAGATAAGGCTGGAAAGCTAGGTCTGTAATGTAAAGGGTCTTGAATGCCAGATTCAGTAGTTGACACTTCTTTGGTCTAGATGAGGGTCAACTGAAGGGTTTGAGGAAAACATCATCAGAGCCTTGTTTTAAGTTTAATACAGCAGCATTGTGAAGGAGAGGAGAGATTTGAAGTGAGGAGAATGGTTAGAAGGCAGGACATGGCAAAAATAGATTTGGGTATTAAGGGGAAAAGGTGGAATCAAAGGTAGCTTGAAGATTCTGAACTGTGATAAATTCCAGAATGGTGCTGCAACCAGATAAAAATGGAAGGAACTAGTTTCAGGGGGAAGGCAGTGACCCGAATTTTGAACAAACTGTGTTTAAAGGGTTTCTGTTGGAGGATACCCAGCAACTCATTTGCAGCTTAAGATCATGAGAGCATAATTTGTAATTTTTTAAACTTAAGATTACTTTTATTTTTTATTTTATTATTTTAAACTTAAGATTACTTAATTTAAACTTAAGATTACTTAAATTTAAGATGTGAGAGGTCAGGAATAGAAATATACATTTGATAGGCATGTACATAAGGGTATATCATCATCAACAAAAGAGAATGAAGAAAAGGAGAAAAGGAACTAAAGGATCTTGGTTTCACATTCATCAGGATGTCAGTAAATATAATAATCTATATAAAAGTCTATATGTTTTAAAAACATCTGATGGATATAAAGTATTTTGATTGTTACTACAAATTATTTAACTGGGGAGAACAAAATCAGAATTTCACTTAATCTCCCCTTAGATCTAGGGCCATTTATGGCAAAGGTCTGAAGATAGCATTGACATAGCATTGTGTTAGAATATAAATCCTAAAGAGTAGGGATTATTTAATTCTTTGTATTTGCATTCTCAATCAAGATCACAGTGCCTAACACAGAGTTGTCGTAATTCACTCATGTCTGACTCTTTGTGATCTCATGGACCATAATGTCCTTGGAGTTTTTTGGCAAAGATACTCAAGTGATCTGCCATTTTCTTCTCTAATAAATTAAGACAAATAGAGGTTAAGTGGACTTCCCCAGGATCACACAACTAGTAAGTATCTGAAGTCAAATTTGAGCTCAGGTCTTCCTGACTCCAGGATCAGCACTCTATCCACTAAACCATTTGTTGGACTCAATAGGCATTTAATATATGTTCACTGAATGATTTATTGCCTGGTAGTGTGAAGGAAAGAAAAACAAAAGGTCCTTCAGGATACTGGGAGATGGTGTTAAGATCATTCTTCTTCAGGGAAAGCCCAAGTGAGAGATGCCTTTATTTTTCTGTTGACTATATAAGCTTTGGTGAAAATTATATTCAATAATAGAAAAGAAGCATCCCACAAGAAATCAAAATATCAGAAGTAAAAAGTAAATAGACTTTAGCCTAACATTCATAAAATTCATTTTTATGTTCCTTTCATGGTAGTGGTATCCTCTGACAGCCATTTTATAATGAATGCAATTCACAGAAAAAGTGCTAACTAGGGCTGAGTCACTAAGCCTTTGTCGCTGGACACAAAATTTAGAGGGTGTGGATAGCATTATCATGGGTTGTGCTTCTCTCCCTATTGGTACTGACCTCTTTGTCTTCCATTTTTAATTTTCTCTTTCATAAAAGGTAGTGTGAGACATACATTTTCCCATACATTTTCCATCAACACTTTTTCTCCCCTTTCTTTCTCAGCAGTTAATATACACCTCATTCTCACACTATATTCAGAATCACTGAATAATTCATTTTACATAAGAACACATTTACTCTGCTGTGTTTATCTGAGGCAATGGAAGGGGGATCCTTTTTGTTAAACTTGCTTTTATTTTCTTTTTATGGTAACTCTTTTTATTCTTGTTTACTTCCATAGACATTAGAGTGGAAATGGACCATGCATGCCCTTTCTTGGCATCTATTTCATCAAAGCAGATATCCTCCTGTTAATAGCTTAAACAATAAGCCATACTACTTACTTTATGCAGGTGAGATAATGTCCTTTTGAAATAATGAGATTTGGACAACACTGCACTAAGCTCAACATAAGAGATTTTACAAGTTGACTTGAGATGACATCTGCTCTATTCTCCAGCCTTCCAGAAAGATCATGGTGGGGGTGGGGGTTAAGGGGAACAGTTTGTGTTTCAAGATATTATGTACTCCTGGAGGCGGTCTCAGAGTAGGTGATCATGAGGAAAATTCTCATCCTTATTTGCCTGGTTGACTTCATCTGCTCCAACAGCAGGAAAAATAGTTGAATAATACAGTAAATGTAGCAAGAAGCTTATTAGACAAGGACAAATGAATGGTGCAATGAATTGGAAATGGACAAACACTATCAACTACCTGAATATCCAAAATGCTTCAGATATTTAATATCAGAAAATCAGTTCAACACTAATTTATTCTGTGCAAAGAATTAGACTGGTTATTGAGATTATAAAACTGAAAAAAGAAGACATAACCCCTGCCCTCAAGGAACATACAGTCTCATACAGAAAATAAGGTATGTGCACAAATAAATATAATATGAGACAGAGAGTTATAAGTATTCAGAAGTACAGAGTGCTATAGAGATCTGAGAAGTCATTACTTTCACCAAGAGCAATTAGGGAAGCTCATACAGTATAATGGAATGACTACTGGACCAGGAGTCTAGTATTTACTAACTGTATTAGACAAATCACTTCACCTCTACAGAAATCAGTTTTTATTCAACTTGAAAATGAATAGGTTGACTTCCAGGTCACAAGAGCACCTAGACTGAGGACTAGACATTTCTGTCTAATCACCACAACTTTTCAACTTCTCTAAAACAGAAATTATTCACCAAAGATAAAGTAACTTCAGTTGTTTCCATGGTCTAGGATGCTCAAAATCCAAAAGGTTAAAAAAAATGAATTGACATTTACTGATCCTAAGCTCACCCAGCGCCCTCTCACTAACTTCCTATGTTGCTGATAGAAAGGCTGCAATCGAATACCCAAGAAACTGCAGCAAAAACCAACTCCATACCTCTGTCTCACATTCATCTTTTTCTCTTCCCGGGATGAAGACCCCAAGTCCAAGATGTGGAAGTTTGCTGGAACCTGTGACAGCCAGTTCAGGTGAGCCTGCCCTTCCTCTAGAGTAGCTCAGGTGAGGAGGCATCTTTCACTAGTCAGACCACCCCTCCCTACCTTTTAAGCTTCAGTATAGCCCCAAGGAAACGCATAGACACCTCACCTGGACTTGGCACATACCAGCCACCACCATCAGCTCCATCTCAGCACCAGACCAGCAGCTAAGCTACCAGACCTTTACCACTTACAGCTGCCAGTATCTGAGGTCCCACTACACAAACCCAGGAACTAGGCCCCTGGTTCTCAGTAAATGGAGCTTGGCACAGTGTTCCCTGTACCCCAGAAGCAGAGGTCAAATAACTCAAACTTCGAGTTAATTTGGTTAAAAAAAGAAAATTAAATCTTTTTAACTTAAATTTTTTAAAAAGAAATGACCAGTATCAAAAATGAAAAGGATGAATTTACCACCAAATGAAGAGGCAATTAACAGAATATTAGGAACTATGTTGCCCAACTGTATGCCAATAAATTTGACAATCTAAGTGAAATAGATGAATTTGATTAAGAATATGAATTGCCCAGGTTACCAGCAGAGGAAATAAAATATTCAACCCCATTTCAGAAAAAGAAATTGAACAATAATTGAATAATAATAATTCAAAAGAAATTGAATGAACTCCCTCGGAAAAAAATCTCCGGTGATTGATAGATTTATAAGGAAATTCAATCAAACATTTAAAGAACAATAAATTCCAGTATTATATAAATTATTTGGGAAAATAGGCAAAGAATAAGTCCTACCAAATTCTTTTTATGGCATAAATATGGTACTGATACTTAAATTAGGAAGAGCCAAATTATAGTTCAAATTTCCTAAAGAATAAAGATGCAAATATTTTAAATAAAATATCAGGGAAGAGATTATAGCAACTCATTACACAGATAATACACTATGACCAGGTAAGATTTATATCACAAAGGGCTGGTTCAATATTAGGAAAACTATCTGCATAATTAACCATGTCAACAACAAAATTAACAGAAACCATATGATTGTCTCAATAGATGCAGAAAAAGCTTTTGATAAAATGCAACACCCATTCCTATTAAAAACACAAGAGAGCATAGGAATAAATGGAATCTTCCTTAAAATGTTAAGTAGCATCTACTTAAAACCATTAGCAAACATTATATGTAGTGGGGGTAAGATAGAAGTATTTCCAATAAAATCTAGGATGAAACAATGATGTCCATTATCACTGATATTTTGCAATATTATACTAGAAAGGTGCTGTGGCAATCTGAGAATAAAAAGAAATTGAAGGAATTGGAATAGGCAAAGAAGAAACAAACCTATTACTCTTTGCAGATGATATGATAGTATATTTAGAGAATCAAGCAAAAAATTTCTTGAAATAATAAGCAACTTTAGCAGGTAGGAATCAAGATGGAGGAGTAAAGACAGGGACTCTTGAACTCTCCCTTAAAACCCCCCAAATATCTGTAACAAATGACTGTAAAGAAATTTTGGAGCTCTAGAACCCACAAAATGATGGTATGAAGAACATCTCCAGCCTAAAATAGCCTGGAAGGTCTATGGGAAGAGTCTATCACACTAGGCTGAGAGCAGAGCACAGTCTAACATGGGCCACACCAGGCAAAGACAGGGCCTGAGCATGCCTTGGGGGGACTGAATCACTGGCGGCTGTGGTGGTTTCCAGATTTGTCAACCCCAAAACCCCTGAGAACAACTTGGAAATTCAGTGGGTAAAATCTGTTGGACCTGTGTGAGAGAGTAACATGGTCTGGCTGTAGTCCCAGGGAAGTGGATGGGGGTGGAGGAGCCTGTGGCAATTGCAGGAGCAGTGATGGCTGCTTTTTCAGGAGCTCTAGGCCCAGAGATTATGGGAGTATCTAATGACTGACAATAGACCTCCCTGAAATCAGAGAACTACCTTGACAAAGAAATTGAGAGTCATGCAATTGGCTGGAAAAATGAGCAAAAACTGGAAAAAAAATCAGACTATAAAATCTTACTTTGATGACAAAGAGGATCAAAACATACAACTAGAGGAAGACAACAAAGTCAAAACCCTTACATCTAAAGGCTCCAAGAAAAATATGAATTGGTCTTAGGCCATGGAAGAGCTCAAAAAGTATTGAAAATCAAAATAAGAGAATTAGAGCAAAAATTGGGAAGAGAAATGAGAGTGATAAAAGAAAATCATGAAAAATGAGGCAACTGCTTGTTAAAGAAGACCCAAAAAATGCTGAAGAAAATAATACCTTAAAAATAGACTAATCCAAATGGCAAAAGAGATACAAAAAGCTAAGGAGGAGAAGAATACCTTAAAAAGTAGAACTGGTCTAATGGAAAAGGAGGTTCAAAAGTTCACTGAAGAAAATAATTCCTCCAAAATTAGAATGGAGAAGATGGAAGCTAATGACTTTATGAGAAATCAAGTAATTATAGAACAAAATAAAAATAATGAAAAAATAGAAGATAATGTGAAATATTTCATTGGAAAAACAACTGATCTGGAAAATAGATCCAGCAGAGACAATTTAAAAATTATTGGATTACCTGAAAGTCATGTTCAAAAAAAAAGTGTATATATCATCTTAAAAGAAATTATCAAGTAAGTCTTATTGTTCCATCCCCAACCACTCTCCCTTCCCTTTTCTGCACACTCCCTCTTTTTCCTTCATTAGCCTGGTGCCCAAAGGTTTTGGCTTCCACTCCCACCAGTGACCAAAGACTTGACCAGTTTACAAAGGTCAAATTCCCCAGAACACAGCTCAACATGGACAGTGGTGTGATTGAAGGTGGATTAAATGTCACTCTCACCATTTGACTCAATTTTCTACATATTTTAGAAATGAGGACTTTATCACAGATAATAGATGCAAAAATTCTTTCCCAGTTTTCTGCTTCCCTCCTAAGCTTGGTTGCATTGGCTTTGTTTGTGCAAAATCTTTTCAATTTAATGTAATCAAAATTATTCATTTTACACTTCATAATGTTCACTATCTCTTGTTGGGTCATAAATTTCTCCATTTTACATAAGTCAGACAAATACACTATTCCTTGCTCCCCTAATTTGTTGATAGTCTCAATCTTTACACCTACATCATACATCCATTTGGACTTTATTCTTGTGTACAGTGTCAGTCATTGGTCTATTCCCAGTTTCTGCCACACTGTTATCCAGTTTTTGACTTTCAAATACAAGAATGAAGAGAAGCATGTGAAAGACCAATGATATCATAGGGTGATGTCTTGACTTGTTTATGAACTGGCTTTAAGGAAGCAAAGTTGCACCAAGTCATCAGCTTTACTCTCTCTTCCAGAGTCATCAAATCCAGTGACAAGACAAAAGTCAGAAAAATTGGCAATAGCCCAGAATGCAGTAGATAACTTTGGCATCTTCAAAGTCTGACCAGGCTCTAAGCACTTCACAGAACCTGCTTCAGCTGCTTTCATGGCCATAGAAAGAAACTGTTCTTATCTGCCCATTTCTGTGGGGGAAGTCCTCCAGTTTCTGGGTTAAAAATCTCACTATTCAACAAAACTGCTGGAAAAACTGGAAAGTAGTGTGGCAGAGAGTAGGCATGGACCAATATATTATACCCTATACCAAGATAAAGTCAAAGTGGGTACATGATGTAGATAATAAAAGCTGATGCTATACGCAAACTGGGAGAGTAAGAAATAATTTACCTTGAGATTTATGAAAAACTAAAGAGTTTATGACTACATAAGACATAGAGAAAATTATGAAATGCAAAACGGGTAATTTTGATTACATTAAATTGAAAAGTTTTTTTTTGTTTGTTTTTTTCAAACAAAGGCCAATGTAACCAAGATTAGAAGCAAAACACTGGGAAATCATTTTCTCTAACCAGTCTCTGATAAAGGCCTCATTTCTAAAATTCATAGAGAACTGAGTCAAATGTATAAGAATAAAAGTCATTCCCCAATTGACAAGTGGTCAAAAGGTATGAAAAGGCAGTTTTCAGATGAAGAGATTAAAGTGATGTATAGTCATATGAAAAAATGCACTAAATCACTATTGATTAGAGAAATATAAATCAAAACAATTCTGACGTATTGCCTCACACCTATTATATTGGTATGGTAATTGCTAATGTAACAAAACAAGATAATTATAAATGGTGGAGAAGATATGGGAAAACTAGAATACTAATGCATTGTTGGTTAAGTTGTGAACCAATCCAATCATTCTGGAGAGCAATTTGGAACAATGCCCAAAATGCAATACCCTTTGACTGAGCACTTCCACTTCGAATTCTATATCCCCAAAAGATCATAAAAATAGGAAAAGTACCCACATATACAATAATATTTGTAATAGCTCTTTTTGTGGTGGTCAAGAATTGAAAATTAGGGGTATGCCTACAAATTGGAGAATGGTTAAACAAGTTGTAGTATATGAATGTAATGGAATTCAACTGTTCCGTAAGAAATGATGAACAGCGGACTGCAGAAAAATCTGGAAAGACTAACATGAACTGATGCTGAATGAAGTGAGCAGAACCAGAAGAACATTTTACACAGTAACCACATAATAGAAAGAAAGGAGGGGGAGGAGCCAAGATGGTGGAGTAGAAAGATTCACATATGCTAGCTCCGAACCCACAGCCCATAAATTACCTGTAAAGAGGAATTCTCAACAAATTCTGGAGCAGTGGAAGCCACACAACAATGGAATGGAGGAGATTTCTGTTCCAGAGAGCCCTGAAAAACCGACACTTAAGGTCCATCATGGACCAGACCTGGAGCAGAATGCAGCCCTGACTTGGCTGCACAGCCACCAAGAGGAGCAGATCCGAGCAGGCTTCAGGGACAGAATTTCCAGCAGCCGTGAAGGTCCCTCAACCCATAGGCACTACAGGTCAGTGAGAGAGACTTCTGGGCTGGCCGAGAGGGGAGCAGGGTGTCTCCATAACTCAAGCCCCCTCAGGAGGAAATAGCAGGAGAGACAGCAGACAGGAGCTCCCAAGGCAGACAGGAGCTTTGATCCATTGCTGAAGGTCTTTGCATAAACCCCTTTAAGGAAGAGAGCCTGGGTGGCAGCCCTGCTCCCATCTGAGAACCTGAATTTAATCTCACACTGAATAGTAGCCCCACCCCCTGCTGAAAGCCCTGAGGCTGGGAAGCAGCATTTGAATCTCAGACCCCAAGCACTAGATTGGTGGATCTGGGGGTGAGGCGGGGGTGGAGAGGAATCTCAGAAGTCAAGTAACTGGCTGGGAAAATGCCCAGAAAAGGAAAAAAACATAAGACCATAGAAGGTTACTTTCTTGGTGAACAGATATTTCCTCCTTTCCTTTCTGATGAGGAAGAACAATGCTTACCATCAGGGAAAGACATAGAAGTCAAGGCCTCTGGATCCCAAACATCTGAAATAGATATTCAGTGGGCTCAGGCCATTGAAGAGCTCAAAAAAGATTTTGAAAATCAAGTTAGACAGGTGGAGGAAAAACTGGGAAGAAAAATGAGAGAGATGTAAGAAAAGCATGAAAAATGGGTCAATACCTTGCTAAAGGAGACCCAAAAAAATGCTGAAGAAAATAACACCTTGAAAAATAGGCTCACTCAGTTGGCAAAAGAGGTTCAAAAAGCCAATGAGGAGAAGAATGCTTTCAAAAGCAGAATTAGCCAAATGGAAAAAGAGGTTCAAAAGGTCACTGAAGAAAATAGTTCTCTCAAAATTAGAATGCAACAGATGGAGGCTAATGACTTTCTGAGAAACCAAGAAATCACAAAACAAAATCAAAAGAATGAAAAAAATGGAAGATATCTCATTGGAAAAACAACTGAACTGGAAAATAGATCCAGGAGAGGCAATTTAAACATTATGGGACTAGCTGAAAGCCATGATCAAAAAAAGAGCCTAGACATCATCTTTCATGAAAATGTCAAGGAAGGGGGCGGAGCCAAGATGGCGGAGTAGAAGGACGCACGTTTACGAGCTCCGAAACCAAAGCCCATGGAATTGGTGTAGAAAGAGTCCCCCATAGATTCTGGGTGGGTGCAAGGTGTGCAGAGGCAGAGTGGAGGAGATTTCCATTCCAGGGAGCCCTGAGGACCGGTCCCCAGGGTCCGACGTGCCCCGGAGAGTAAACCCGACCCCCAGCGCTGCCCTGGCCGAGGCCTCAGAGAAGCGGATCCGAGCAGGCTTCAGAGACGGAAGCTGAAGCAGCCGGGAAAGTCCCTCCGCCCACAGAAGCAGGTCAGTGAGAGAGGCCGGGCTGAAGGAGAGGGGAAGCGGGGCGTCTCCGTGACTCGGGCCCCCTCGGGAGGAAGCGGCGGCAGCAGGGACGGGGGCAGGAAGCGGTGGAGGCAGAGGTGTGGGCGGCGGCTGGGGCGGCAGCGGCCCAGGACTCAGGAATCCCCCAGCAGCAGGCAGGATCTTCATTACGGAAGATTCCCGCATAAAACCTGACGGAGCTGAACCTAGGAGACGGCCCTGCCCACAGCCCACTCTGTTGCTGAAGGCTTCTGCTCGGGACCCCCAGGGGAGCTGAGATTGGGAGGCGGGCCCCCCACCCCGCCCCCACCCGCTCCATTCCTGAAAGTCTCTGCATAAAGCCCCCCAAGGGATCAGAGTCTCGGAGGCAGCCCTGGCCCCACCCCAGCACCTGAACTAAAGCTCACTGATTGACAGCTGGCAGGAGGAAAGCCCATTTAAATCTCAGAGGCCAAGCACTAGCTGGGCGGATCCAGGCGGGGGTGGAAAGGAATCTCAGAAGTCAAGTAACTGGCTGGGAAAATGCCTAGAAAAGGGAAGAAAAATAAGACTTTAGAGAGTTTTTTCCAACAAATGCAAATGATCCCGACCTTCGGATGTGACGAAGATGAGGACGTATTCTTGCCATCAGGGAAAGACATGGAGGGCGGGGCCTCAGTACCCCAGACACCCCAGGGGGGTGGTGGGTGGGCTCAGGCCCTGGAAGAGCTCAAGAAGGATTTTGAAAAGCAAGTTAGACAGGTGGAGGAAAAACTGGAAAGAGGAATGTCAGAGATGCAACAAAAGTATGAAAACCAGGTCAATACCTTGGTAAAGGAGACCCAAAAAAATGCTGAGGAAATTAACACCTTGAAAAATAGGCTCACCCAATTGGCAAAGGAGGTTCAAAAAGCCAATGAGGAGAAGAATGCTTTCAAAAGCAGAATGAGCCAAATGGAAAAAGAGGCTCAAAAGCTCACTGAATTTAATAGCTCTCTCAAAATTAGAATGGAACAGATGGAGTCTAATGACTTTACGAGAAACCAAGAAATCACCAAACAAAACCAAAAGAACGAAAAAATGGAAGAGAATGTGAAATATCTCATGGGAAAAACAACTGACCTGGAAAATAGATCCAGGAGAGACAATTTAAAAATTATGGGACTACCTGAAAGTCATGATCAAAAAAAGAGCCTAGACATCATCTTCCATGAAATTATCAAGGAAAACTGCCCTGACAATCTAGAACCAGAGGGCAAAATAAGTATTGAAAGAATCCATCGATCACCACCTGAAAGAGATCCAAAAAGAGAAACTCCTAGGAACATTGTGGCCAAATTCCAGAACTCCCAGCTCAAGGAAAAAATCTTACAAGCAGCTAGAAAGAAACAATTCCAGTACTGTGGAAATACAATCAGGATAACCCAAGATCTAGCAGCTTCTACATTAAGGGATCGAAGGGCGTGGAATAGGATATTCCAGAAGGCAAAGGAACTAGGACTCAAACCAAGAATCACCTACCCAGCAAAACTGAGTATAATACTTCAAGGGAAAATATGGTCTTTTAATGAAACAGAGGACTTTCAATCATTCTTGATGAAAAAACCAGAGCTGAAAAGAAAATTTGACTTTCAAACACAAGAATGAGAAGAAGCATGAAAAAGTAAACAGCAAAGAGAAGTCTTAAGGAACTTACTATGAGTGAACTGTTTACATTCCTACATGGAAAGACAATATTTGTAACTATTAAAACTTTTCAGTATCTGGGTAGTTGGTGGGACCATACATACACATGTACACGCATGCACACACATACACACATGCACACACATACAGAGATAGAGAGCACAGATTGAACTGAATAGGATGGGACCATACCTTAAAAGAAACTAGGGTAAATCGTGAGAGAAAAATGTAGGGGGAGGGAAAGGGAAGGGGGTAACTATATGTCATTTAAGAGGCAGGTAGTTTTTCTTAGTGGAGGGAAAAAGAGGAGAGCTGAGGAAAAAAAAAAAAAAAAACAAGAAGTTTACCCTCATCACATTTGACTAAACGAAGGAGTGAAATGCACACTCATCTTGGTATGAAAACCTATCTTACAGTATAAGAAAGTGTGGGAGAAAGAGATATTACAAGGGGGGGGGATGATGGAAGGGAGGGCAAAGGGAGGAGGGAGCAATTTGAAGTCAACACTTGGGGAGGGACAGGATCAAAAGACAGAAGAGAAACAAGGAGGGGCAGGTTAGGAGGGATGGTAATCCAGTTAGTCTTACACAACACGACTATCAGGGAGGTCATTGGCAAAACTACACAGATATGGCCTATATTGAATTTCCTGCTGTCCCAAAGGGAATGGGTGGGGAGGGAGGGATGGGGAGAATTTGGAACTCAAAGTTTTAGGAACAAATGTTTAGTATTGTTGTTGCAACTAGGGAAGAAGACATACAGTTAAGGAGGAATAGAAAGTCATCTGGCCCTACAGGAGAAAAGAGAAGATGGAGACAAGAGAAGGGAGAGATGACAGAAGAGAGGGCAGATTGGAGATAGGGAAAATTAGATTGCTTGGGGTATTGGGGTGGGGGGAGGGGATAAAAGGGGAGAAAATTTGGAACCCAAAAATTTGTGAAAATGAATGTAAAAAATTTAAATAAATAAATAAATTAAAAAAAAAAAAAAAAAAGAAAATGTCAAGGAAAATTGCCCTGAGATTCTAGAACGAGAGGGCAAAATAAGTATTGAAGGAATCCATTGATCACTGCCTGAAAGAGATCTAAAAAGTGAAACTCCTGGGAACATTGTGGCCAAATTCCAGAATTCCCAGGTCAAGGAGAAAATATTGCAAGCAGCTAGAAAGAAACAATTCCAGTATTGTGGAAATACAATCAGGATAACACAAGATCTAGCAGCTTCTACATTAAGGGATCGAAGGGTGTGGAATAGGATATTCCAGAAGTCAAAGGAACTAGGACTCAAACCAAGAATCACCTACCCAGCAAAACTTAGTATAATACTTCAAGGGAAAATATGGTCTTTCAATGAAATAGAGGACTTTCAATCATTCTTGATGAAAAGACCAGAGCTGAAAAGAAAATTTGGCTTTCAAACACAAGAATGAGAAGAAGCATGAAAAAGTAAACAGCAAAGAGAAGTCATGAGGGACTTACCAAACTTGTACATTCCTACATGGAAAGATAATATTTGTAACTCTTGAAACTTTTTAGTATCTGGGTAGTTGGTGGGATTACACATACACACACACACACACATGCACGCACACAGAGAGACAGAGCACAGAGTGAATTGAATAGGGTGGGATCATATCTTAAAAAATGAAGTTAAGCAGTGAGAGAGAAATGTATTGGGAGGAGAGAGGGAGAAATGGAATGGGGCAAATTATGTCTCATAGAAGAGTTAGGCAGGAGACTTTTTAGTGGAGGAAAAAGAGGAGACCTGAGAGAAAAACATGAAGTTTACCCTCATCACATTCGACTAAAGGAAGGAATAAAATGCACACTCATTTTGGTATGAAAACCTATCTTACAATATAGGAAAGTGGGGGAGAAGGGGATAAGCAGGGTGGGGGGGATGATAGAAGGGAGGGCAATGGGAGGAGGGAGCAATTTGAAGTCAACACTCTTGGGGAGGGACAGGATCAAAAGAGAGAATAGAAGCAATGGGGGGCAGGATAGAATGGAGGGAAGTATAGTTAGTCTTACACAACATGACTATTATGGAAGCCATTTGCAAAAGGAGACAGATGTGGCCTATATTGAATTGCCTGCCTTCCCAAAGGGAATGGGTGGAGAGGGAGGGGTGGGGGGAAGTTGGAACTCAAAGTTTTAGGAACAACTGTTGAGTATTGTTCTTGCTACTAGGAAATGAGAAATACAGGTAATGGGGAATAGAAAGTTATCTGGCCCTACATGACAAAAGAGAAGATGGGGACAAGGGAAGGGAGAGATGATAGAATAGAGGGGAGATTGGTGATAGGGGCAATTAGAATGGTTGGTGTATTGGGGTGGGGGAGAGGGGACAAATGGGGAGAAAATTTGGAGCCCAAAATTTTGTGAAAATGAATGTAAAAAGTCAAATAATCAAACAAACAAACAAACAAATTATATATATATATATATATATATATATATATATATATATAAAACAACATAATGCAATGACTAACTTTGATTTACTTGTCTCTGTTTAGCAATGCAAGGATCTAAGACAAATCCAAATGACTCATGATGAAAAATACTAACCACATCCAGGAAAATAATTATGGAGTTTAAATGCAGATGGAAGCATACTATTTTCTCTCTCTCTCTCTCTCTTTCTCTCTCTCTCTCTCTTTACTTCTGTCTCTGTCATTTCTTCTTTCTTGTGGTTTCTTCCATAGGTTCTAATTCCTTTTTACATCATGACTAATGTGAAAATATGTTTACTATGTAGCCTTGGAATAGAAGAGTGGAAGGATGGTGAGAAAATTTGGAACTCAAAAACTTATGGAAATGAATGGCAAAGACAAAAATAAATTAATTTATTAATCTGAAAAAAGAACATTCAATAGTAAAGAGATATTCAAAACATTTTTAGAAAGAAAACCAGAGCTAAAGAGATTATTTGTTTGTAAAATGCCCTAAGCAATAAAACTGATAAACATAATTAATGATGTAAAATACAAAATCAAAAACCACATAATCACTTCAATAGATTCAAGAAAAGACTTTGACAAAGTACAATACTCTTCTATGCTAAAAACCCTAAACAGTATAGACAGAGGGACCTTTAAAAAGCATTTATTTAAAAACAAAAGTAAGCAGCATATGCATATACTATATGCATATGTGGACATACTATAACATTTTCCAGAAAGTAAAGAAATGAAGAAAGGACGCCCATTCTCCTAACTGTTATTTGATATAGCTCTGGAAATGCTTGCAACAGCAATAAGAAAAGATAGGGAAAATAAAGGCACAATGATGGACAAAGAAGAAATAAATGTATCCCTATTTGCTTTTGATAAGGTGGTTTTCATGGAAAATTCTAGGGAATAATCACAGATGCTGAGACAACTAATAGGTTCAGTAAAGTGGCAGACTAATAAATTAATCCTCCAAAAATCAATAATTATTTCTAGATAAAAATAACAAAACAAAATAAGCAATGATAAAACATGGAAATCCCATTTTAAATAACTATAACATTCAGAAAATATCTGGAGATCAACCTAACAAAGCACACAAAAGGCTTGTATAGATTTAATTTCTAAGTGCTTCTTAAAGAAATAAAGAATAAGTAGCTGGAGGAATATTCAATGCTTGTATTTAGGCAGTGTCAATATGATAAAATAACATACTACCAAAATTAATTTGAACTTTTAATACTATACCAATCAAATTATCAAAAGGATACTTTGTAGAACTGGATAAAAGGATAATAAAATTCATTGGAAAAACGAAACATCTAGAATGTTCAGGGAAACAATTTTGTAACTTAAAAATATAGAAATAAATGAATAGAACAGACTAGACAAGGGAAAAATCAGAGAGAACTTAATCACTCCATTTTTGATAAAGAAGAAAACATAAATTATTGGGGGGAAAGTCCTGGTTTGATTAAAAACTACCAGGAAAACTGGGAAACATTATGGCAGTAATTTAATTTAGGTTATCACCTTACACCATATTCCACAATGCATTGTAAATGGATGTACAACCTTAATATTAACGACTACACAAAACAAATCAATAAAAGAGAAACATCCTATATCATTCATAACTATGAGTAAAAGATGTATTCTTAAGTAAAGAAGAAATAGAAGCAATTACAAGCGATAAAAGATAATTTCAGTTACATGAAGCTGAAAAGCTTCTGCACAGACAATATTAGTGTACCCAAGATAAGAAGGAAAGTGGTTTGTTGGGGGTGGGAGGGATGCATTTATATGAAATTTATCTGATAAAAGTTGGGTATCTATAATTTTATATCTACAATGATATAGATATATCCACATATATAAAGTATACTACAGTAACTAGTACATATATAAATATATATGTAGTGCAAATCATATTAAATGACATACACGGTATATATTTGTACATATATAACAATATGCACCATATCCCTACACACCCCAACTCTACCCTTCAGTGGAGGTGGGAGGTCCTCAGGTATTACACATTGTATGTGTTTTCTGAATTTTTCATTGTATTAATAAGATTATTAGATTTCTGTTCTAAAAATGATTATTTATAATATGAGATGGCTCTTTAGAAGAAAAGAAGTGATACTTAAAATAACTATGATGATGTAAGAAACAGAAGATATCAATAAAAGAATGAAATAAGATTCTAATGTTCCTTAGAATTCTAAAACTATGATCCTAGCACCAAGAATAATATTTTGTTTGCAGTATGCACTCTAGAAATGCATCTTGCATTTGCAGATTTGAAGCAAAGTCCCTCTTTTTTTAAAAAAAATTATTTACTTTATTTTGAACTTAGGAATTAAAACAAGCATTCCAATAACACAGTAGAACATGAAACTGCAAAATTATTATGTATGACTTGCTATTCCTTTTAAATACATAATAAAATTATCACGTAACCTTTTTTTCTTCTCTACCTCACCCCAGAGATGATTGCTATTAGACACAAATATATCTATATATTTATAATATTTGAATATAAATAGTAAATGTAATATTATATTGTAATTAACGTCAATATGTCAACACATTCTCATATCAATAACATAAATATATGCATATATTTATAAATATTATAATATCAATAGTTATATTAATAATAAATAATTATAAATGCTAATTATATAATATAAATTATAATTAATAAGTATATTAATACTTAATAATTAATATAATAAATATTTATAAATATTTATAAATGTATTCATATATAAACATATATGTGTGCTTTGCAAAATCATTCTATACATATTTCTATTGATCAGTTCATTCACTGATTGCAGATAGCATCTTCCTTCATAGGGCCATTGTAATTAAATTGGGTATTTATAACAGTTAAAATGACTTAGTGACTGTTCATGAAGCAATATTGCTATTATTGCATTTAACATTCTCTTGGTTCTCATTTTACTCTCCATTATTTTGTGCAAGTCTATCTGCGCTTTTTTCTAAAGTGTTCACGCTCATTCTTTCTTATAGTACAGTATATTCCATCAGAGCCATATACCACGGTGTGTTCAGCCAATCCCATCAAAGTGCTTCTTATGAATATCTTTTGTCCCAATGCCAAGCTCCTTTCTTATTGGAAATCCCTGTACAGATTGCCTATGTCATTTTTCTGGTATTCCTTGTTTCTTTGTCTGGGTTTCTGGTCCTTGCTGCTTGACTAATCAGCACTTGAGTGCACTCATTGCTTAACTCTGACTTGTGATTGATGAGTCAAATTATCCCTCTGATCTTACCTGGCTATTGATATTACTACCATTCTTCATGTACCTGATAATTGGTAACAGTATATGTCCCCACTCTATATTTCCCATCCCAACTTCCATTATAGAACCTAGACCTGTGTATTCCTTAAACTTCCTAATACCAACCCCATGCTTTGTGTCCTTGTCCATTTACCAGTCATAGTTCAGCACTGACAAAAAAGGAATGTCTCTTACATAAAGAAATTCAGAGAAGATCATTGCACAAATTCCCAGGAAATTCTAATTGAACAACTTTCTTTATCAAAAAGTTTTTTCTTTAGGTCATATAATAAACACTTGAAGTATGGAAAACATGAGTTGAAATCCTATCTTATATATCTTATTACCCTGGCTGAGTCATTTAGCCTCTCCTAGCTTTTTCTCATCTGCAAAGTAGGCATGATACCAGCACCTATCTTACAAGACTATTGTGAAAACTGAATAAGGATTGAATAAGGATTTATTAAGTGCCTGTTATCTTCCAGGCTCTGTGCTAAGCGCTGAGAACAGAAAGAAGGGAAAAATTGTCTCTGCCCTCAAAGAGTTTACTAACAGGGAGGCATTTTGAAAACCTTTTAACTTTGTATAAATATTAATATTGTTACTATTATATCTCCTATTTTTCAGACTTCATTATTGAGCTTAGAAGACAAACTTTTAAAGCCATGAAATGAAAGATATCTAAACGCTTTGATCTCCTCCCAAATCTTCTCTGCTTATACGCAAATATATACAGTTCCCTAGATGTCTTCCTCCTAAAATTCACTAACATTGCTACATAGAATTCCTAATGACTAAAGATTACTAATTACTAAAGATTAGAGACAGTATCTAAGCAAATAATGAAAGTTCCAAACCTCTACAAATGCACAATTCAACTTCTTTTAAAAATATTTAATCTTTTTTCTTTATGAATAGTACAGACCATCTTAAATATCTGACAGAATAATTTTCAAGTAATAATGTATGATTTTAAGCTTTTATTCATTGATGATATTTTAGACTATTGGTAAATGTACTCTTGTGTGTCCAATGACCAATGAATGTACATACACCATGTGGAAGTCAATATTTTCAATCTTGACATTTTCAATGTCAAAAAAGAGAGAATGAAGTCATAGGTAAATGAAAGCTGGTGTATTCGATTTATTCATGGGCAAAAAGCAACATCATTTGATGTGACCCTTGGTCATTTGATACTCCAGTACTCCTTCCAAAAAGATGACCATAAAGAGAATGGTAGATTGCATGCTAACTTCTGGGTTAGCGATTTATTTACACTCCTGGAAAAAACTTATCTTTACAAATTGCCTCCATTTTTCAAGCCCTCATTCACTTCTCTACGCAGTCCCATCTGACTTCAGTTTATCTGAAATAATTCTCTCTGAGATCACCAATGATCTCTATTAGCTACAGTTTAAAGGTCTTTCCCCAATACTCATCCTTCTTAACTCATTTGCCTCATTTGACCCTGCCAATCATCGACTCTCCTGGATATGCTTTCCTTCTGGGGTTTCCATGTTTCTTCTAGATCTGCTCCTGTCTTGTTGATCTTTCTTAGTCATCACTGAAGAATCATCAACATGTCCTGCCTCAAGTGTGGGTGTAACCCAAAGTTTTCATTTATTTCTCTGCATCCTGTCCCTTTAATAAAATGCTTTTTTCTGTGATGTTTAGATTTAGTCAAAGGGCTGCACTTGAGGACCTAGAGGGCTACATGCAGCTTCAAGGCCTCAGGTTCCCCATCCCTGTTCTAGCCAAACTGACCTTTCTTTTCCTTATATACAACATTGTGCCTCCTGATCTCTGTGTTTTTAGCCAGGATGTTCTTTCTCTTCATCTCTGCCTTTCAGACTATGTAACTAATTTCAAGGCTCAGATCCAGTGCCAGCTCCTTAAAGAGGTCTTCCTTAATCCCCCTTGTTTTTACCTTTTGGCCAGAAATAATAAATAAATATTTATTTATTGTGAGCATATTGAATGCTCAAATCTAAATTTACTTCTTTGCAATCTCCATCTCCAATGGTTCTAGTTCCACCTTCTAGGGTCAGATAGAAGAAGTCCAATCTCATTTATGCATAATGCCTTTTAGAGTGCTAAAAGACAACTATTACATCCTTGGTGAATTTTCTCTTTTCTCAGCTCATCACTATCAATTCCTTCAATAGATCCAAGGAGAACTTTGAGTTGCATTTTTTTTTTTTTTTTTTGCTATTCTAGCTGTCTTCTTCTGGATATTCTTCTGTTTATTGGTGTCCTTTTCTAAATGTTGATGTTAAAAACTAAGCAGGATCCTCTGGGTATGGTCTAATCAGGCTAGAGTACAAAAGGACTATCCCTATTTCATTTTTACTTTTCCATGCAGTCCAAATTTGCATCAACTTTATTGTCTGTCTTCCCTAATTCTTGAAACATGTAAAGTAAGCCACCAGACCTATTCTTTTTTTCCTGAAAAAACAATAACCAAAACAAAACCTGCTGTCTAACTAATCCTCCCCAATCTTGCACTTGCAGTGTAAATGCTTGAAACCTAAGTGTAAAATTTTATATTCGCCTCTGCTACATTTCACCTCAACAGATTCAGTCCAATGTTCTTACCTATTGACATCTTTTTTCAGATCTTGACGTGACAATCCAATAAGATTATGGCTCTCAGATTTTCATCATCTGAGAATGTGATAAACAGTACTATCTGGTTTTTGATCTCATTGATTTGTGAGGCAATCTTGGACATATGCTGATCTATCTCAACACTTCATGGGGAAAATTGCAGCATAATCTAGATATTAAAACACAGCTCGTGTTTTTTTTCTTTTAAGACAAATATTAAACTCTCTCTCATGTTACCTGTGTTTAATACCTTCTATGCTTCCTGTGTTAGCTATTAATATAACAATTAAAACAATTCCAATTAAACTGGTTTCTTTTGAATCACTTAGTAAAATCAAAGTGATGTATTAAGATCTGAATCTAGGACAAAGGAATTTTGCATAAATTCCCCTGGGGCAAAAAGTGGACAATATAAATTAAATTAAATCTGGGCCGTGTTAAGTAGTTGTACTTAAAGGAGAGTAATGGTAGAGAAACTGTATGTAGCCCCTCCATGCCCCAAAGCCTGCAGTATTCCTTTGAAATTTACATAACACTGTCAGTTATTTATCTCATCAGGTACTATTATTAAGCAGGGAAAAAAACTGACAGGACAGGATGGCTTAGTGATTTAGATGTTTAGAAAAAGAACACTACAGAATGGTTTCCTCTCCAGCACATCATGTCTTTTTTCTTGCCACAGTGAGCACTCTGTGGTGTATTCTGAACTACAATTTGTAGCAGCAGCAGTAAGTGACAACTTTCCTCCACTATATACACTGTTCAAATATATCTAAAATAAGTGACTTTAAATAAGAAAAGGGTATAGTATCATATCACCCCGTCCCTGAGCCTGAGATTCAGAGGAATGCTGAAAGGGATGGGTTAATTGACAGGATACCACTTCACATATTCTCAGAACCATCTTGCCACTTCCACTCTGTCTGACAAAGCTCACCACAAAACCACAAGCTCACTCCAATTTCTGAACAAAAGTTCAACTTGAAAAGGTTTCCTTAAGTGTCATTTTTAT
This sequence comes from Bettongia penicillata ogilbyi, assembly GCA_023548195.1. Classification (NCBI taxonomy): domain Eukaryota; kingdom Metazoa; phylum Chordata; class Mammalia; order Diprotodontia; family Potoroidae; genus Bettongia; species Bettongia penicillata. Next base: position 10,993,292 of record JAJHZJ010000311.1, read on the forward strand.
TTGTATTTTTTCAGTGACAGAAATAGTGCCAAGTCTAGAAAAAATTTCTCCCATTTCTCCCCTGTGACCCTTCTCTCTTTTGACAGATCCGCAGATCTTTTGAAGAAAATAAATTTTAAATCACCTTCCTATTAACTTCCTCCTTTCTCCTTCAACAAGAATCCTCAGGTAAATAGTTTCTTCATGTTAGTTTCTAGCTACCCAGGAATTCTCACTGTGCTATCCAGCCTGAGATAGCTTACCCCAGGAGTACACCATATTCCAAATCGTTATAAAATCCATTTTCTCTAAATCACTTTCAATCTTTCCTTCCTTGTATCCCTAATCTTCAATAGCTAATTTGATTAAAGTAATCTATGTTTTATATGTAGTATGGGATAAATTTAGAGATTTATCACTGTGTATATATGTGTGTGTGTGTGTGTGTGTGTGTATTACAGAACCCTCTAGCAGGCTGGTGAAGCCTCAACTTTTCTCAGAATAATATTTTTAACTGAAGTTAGATAGACAATGTGTGTATATATCTACATATACATTATATATATATATATATATTACAAATGTAACCAATTACATTAAAATATAATTATAAAACAATTTAAATCACACATTCACTGACCTTAGGGTGAGAACTCTTCAATTAATGAGATATGCTTCCTAGGTGACATCTGCATTGTAATAGAAGGAAGGTGGGAGCCAATGTCTTATACCAGAAGAAATGATTTAGATCATTGTTGTCGTGGTTTTTCCTTCATTTTTGAAGAGACTGATTATATCCAATATATATTGATCATATTATATGCTCTCTTCCAGAGTCATGGAGGTACAGTGGCAAGACAAAAGTCAAGATGACTGGTGATGGCCTGGAATACAATGGATAACCTTGACATTTTTGATGTCTGACCAAGTTCCACAGTGCTTGCTTCAGCTGCCTTCATAGCTATTGGAATAAATTGTTCTCATTTGCCCATTTGACAGGGAAAGTATTCATATGGTTGTAGTAGACATCCCCCCAAATCACTGATGAATTTGAGGGCTGTCAGTTACCCTCTGTGTGGTTTAGCCCATCTCCCAAGACGTTTTTGCTAGGATGTGGCCACTATACATGCTGCAGCTTCTTGGAGCCACAGGTAAAAACTGGGCAACAGTTGGATACCAAATTTGGATGGGCAGCCATTAAAAAGGGTTTGGCAAGCTCTCACACCAGAAGTACTTGTCATTCCTTAACACTCTATACACTCCAGTTCAGATGGTAGGTATATTGTATCTTCATCAATCGAAAAAAAGTTCTTTGAAAGCACTGAAATTTCTTTTTTCCCCTCATTGTATCCTCAGTACTTAGTACAGTGTCTTACACATGCATCGTACATACACATATGTATGTATGTATCTATGTGTATATTTATGTATATATGCATGTATGTCTTTATGTTCAACAAATATATGTACACACAGACACATACCTATATGAGTGTTTGCTAAATTATAGAATTAAATCTTAAGAACTATGTCAAATATTGTTGACCTATGGACTTTCATATAATTTACATTGGATTCCTATCACATATCCTGTAAAGTGGCACAACTATTTCTATACCGATTGGATTCATCACTTTTTTAGCCACCAATTGCCCTCTAATTTTAGAGTAACTGAATGCAACAAAGTTATGTTGAAAACAAACAAAACATTTTCTATAATTCATCAAGTTAAGCCATACTCTTGAACATTTTTTCTTTTTTTATTCATTTTGAACTTTTCATATATATATATGTATATTTCCATATATACAACATAACACAACACAGAAAAGAGGATTCAGTATAAAAAACATGAATTTTCAATTCACACTGTTTACCTTTTTTGAAAAAATATATTAAGCACTATACATCATATCCTGCTTTTCTGCACTTCCAAGTTTTCTTTTGTTCTCTACTGGGCACTTTTTTTTTCTCCTTTTCTCTCCACCCAGTCCTAGAGAAGCTATCATTAAGCACAAATATGTATATAGGTGTAAAACCATACTTTGTATACTTCTATTTATCAGTTCTTTACCTAGTGATAGGTAACATCTCTCTTTATATGACCTCTGTAGTTGATTTGAGTATTTATTTTATTCAAAATTACTTAGAAGTTCAAAGTTTTTCTTAGAACATTGCTGTTACTGTGAACAACATTCTCTTGGTTCTGTTGACTTTACTCTTTATTATTTCATGCAATTCTTTCCACATGCTTCTAAAACCAACCAGTTCATCATTTCTCATAGCACAGGAGTATTCCATAGCAATCATATAGTGAAACTTGTCTAAACATTCCTCAATTGATAAATATCCCCATAATTTCCAGTACTTTGCTATCACAAAGAGAGCAGTGTAAAGGAATTTGAAGACCTTCCCTACCCCTTAATAGACCCTTGTGACCTGCTTTGAGCTTCGGTCCAGCCCACAGCTTAAGTCACAAGGAACTGAGGGTGGAAGGAACTTGTTAAATGAGTGGAGCATGAAAGGTAGAGCTGAGAAAGTGAGGCAGAGCTGGGAGAGAGTTGAAGGAGAGCACAGCAGCTAGTGTCAGTGAGAGAGACAGTGCTTTTGCCTAAGGGAACTAGTTTGTGGGGAAGCCTGATGGAGGGAAGGCTTGGGGATGGCCGTGTTCCCTGTGCTGATAATGTGTATAGTTTTCTTTGTTACTATGATAGATTTGGCTTTCTGGTGTTAGAATAAATATCTTGGTTTCATCTTTGAGGAAGAGAGTTTATATTTTGTTAATTTACCCTAGAAATATGAATTCAGCTCCTCCACTGTCTTTTTTTGAGTTTATTTAAAAATATGTAAGCTATGACACAATAGGAAAAAGCATGATATTCCAATATAGAACTAAATAAAGTAGATATGCTGGAGACAACTTGAACCAATTCTCAAGACCCAGTTGTTAAAATTTCAATATCACCATTTATACTTCAGAAAGCAGCAAATGCTCCAAATAAAGGCTTGATTTATTATGATTTTTGTTGATTGTTAGGTCTTATGAACATGATGGAGAAATGTTTATGGTGAAGTTTGAACTTAAAAATGTGTTCTGTGCACCTTTTTTTCCCTGAACATTCACTTATTAGGACATAAGTTAGATCTTAGGCTTGTTTTATTCTGACTACCCACACATCAGTTTTAGGTAAGTCACTCTAGATGAGATCCTAAATTAATAATGCTAAAACTTAGGAAAATTATCCAACTCAAAACATACAACCTATCCTGAAGATACTTGATGTCATCTTTTTTTGTTTCAATCAATACAGACGAATCACTACCTGACACAGTTAATTGAATTTATCAAGCATTTAATAAATGTTTATATAATTGAACATATGAAATCACATGGAAATATGGAAAGAATGATAGACTTTTAGAAAGGGATGTAAGTTTGAATTTTGATAATAAAACTGACCAGCTGTTTAACTCTGATCAAGTCAAGTTCTTAGAGCTTTGGTTTCCCCAGCTACATATAAGATGCATGCTTCTCATGTAGAATATATATGTCTTCATTTATAAATGTGGTTTATGGAAGACATTGATTGATATCTCTGGAATCTTGCTCAATCCTCTCCAAGGAATATTATGATTTCTACCTTGAGAGATAAGGAAGGGAAAGTCCTCTGGACTGGCTGCTCTGTTTTCCAGTCTATTTGCCACCCTAAATGTTACCAGTCTAAAAGTATGAATTTGGTACAAGATAAAAAAAATGCTGCTTCCCTGGTACTGCTTAGTGAAGTAGTATTGCTAAATGACTTGCACCTACTTGCTTAGCACCTTTCTACTAAATACAGGCTATACAAAAGATCATCACAAAGAGAAAATAGTGTATATATCCATTTATCCAGACAAAATGTAAAATAAAAGTTGAAGAATAAAAATAATAATATACCATAAAATACAGAGAGTTAAATGAGATCTTTAGATCTGAGAAATATATGATATCAGCTGAAGCAAAAGAAAAATATCAATTTCACCCAAGAGGAATTTCTCTAATATCTCTAAGGAAATGGCAGAAGAACATGTTAAGTAGTCAGCATCTTTTACATGCCTTCTGGCTTCAAGGTCAGTCTCCCTATGTCTATTCAGTCCCTAAGATAGTTTGAAAACTTACATATCCTCTTTCAAAGAAACTTGTATATCATATCGAAAGCTTTCACACCAACACTTCTTCATAGATATGCCATCACATTTAGCATTTTCTCCACTAAAATGGAATTATAGAGAACCAACACAGAAACTGTCCCACATTTGGCTTGAAAACCAGGTTAACATATAAAATGAGAAAAAATATATTTAATAAATCTATCTCATAAGGTTGTTGTGAAAAAAACTAAATTTTCAAGTGTTTCAACACTATAAGCAGTTGAGAGAAGGATAGAATGCAGTATGAAAAAATATTTTCTCAAGTCCAGAGAAATAGATCAGGCTTAGCTGGTTTTGACTAAGTAGTAAATATTCATGTAGATTTGAAAGAAAACATAAAACACATTAACCATATTTGGAACTATTCTTATCACATCACCACTAGTTAAAACTTTATTAAGCTACATAGAAATGTGTACCTCCCATGATAGTGTGAATATGAATACCTTCTGGCTACAGATACAAGTAGCACATTGATTTGCAGTTTGTATGTTTGCTAGACAACAAGCATATCTTATTAAAATTATTTTAAGAGATAAATAAAAGCAACAAGAAACCACAACAAGATCATAAAGAAGCAATGTGTTAAAGTGAAAAAGAGGGTCAGGGATCTGAATTGGAATCTGAAAAACTTGGATTGAAGACCTGACATATTCTAGCTGTGCATGGGAACCTAGTGCTTAGCATGATGTCTGACACCCTGTATGCACTTAATAATTGTTTACTGACTGAAGGATTGATCTTGGGCTCCTGCCCATCAACCTACCAGTTTCCAGGCACAATGAAATATTACAGAAGAAAATATCTAATATGCATTGGTAGAGGAAGTATCTACACTGGTAAAACCTTAATATTAGATCAATAAGAAAAAGTGAAAAAGATAGTATCTCTTTTAGCATGGCATGGTGACCTATGAACCCGAAAGACTTGGTTCAAGTACTGCATCTAACACATGCTGACTTTGTGACCCTGGGCAAGTCATTTAACCTCCATGAGTCTTTATTTTCCTGTAAATAAAGGAGGTTTTATTCGATGGGCTCTGAGGTCTCTTCTAATTCTAGATCTATGAATCCTACAATTCTGTCTAGATCAAAGACTTATTTTGTTTTCATGAAATTATCAGTACATTCTTATAATATGTTGCGTCACATATCTGCAGAGATATTGATACAGTGATAGTAAATGATCCAAAACTGTGTGATTTTGAGGGTTTAACAAGTTTATTGAGGATGTCTTTTATAATACACATTGCTTTAGAAAATATTATAAAATGCTATATTTTAAATATAACTATCATTTCTGCAATTTTTGCTAGAATTATCCTTGATTAAATAAGTTGAATTACAAGTCATGTCTTTTTTCCCCCCTGTAAGTGGCTACTTTCAAAAAGGAATAAATCTGAGTGTGCATGCATGCATGTGTATGAAGTCATGTTACCCACACATTGTCATAATAACACATACAAAACTTTCATTCTGTTTTAGTGACTAAATGTTATGGCTATGCATATACCATATATGATGAGAAGAGGAGAAAAATTTTGTTGCATTAAAAAAATTGTGAATCCAACTTTCTCTGGATAAATTCGTAATGTTTTTGGGGGGAGAAAAGCTGATTCCTTCTTCATAGAAGAGAATTATAGTGTACTTTTTAATGTCCATTAATTTAATTAATAGTAAATCATCTTTTTTGCCTGTGATCCGGACAGCATAATATACTGCTGCATATTTCTTCCATCTATATTCATACATGTAATATGTATATGCACACATATTATTTGTTGGTCATTGTCCTTCATTCTAGAAGAGGATCAAAATGACATCACTATGTTAGAGTCAAATTACAGCATGTCCAACTATGTACGATCAGATTAATATGAGCTCAGAATGGTCTACCATGAGTCAGGCACAAATAGTCCATGGGAACATTTGGGGTGGCTTCTCTAAATTTGTGCATCTTGAGTTTCTTTTGAGCTACTTTACTTTAGTTTTGCTTATAGAGCACAGCACCTCCTCTGATGAAGGCACGCCATGCTGGGCAGTCCTGCACCAATGTCTCCCAAGTCATACAACCAATTCCAAAAGAGCACAGCACCTCCTCTGATGAAGGCACGCCACTCTGGGCAGTTCTGCGCCAATGTCTCCCAAGTCATACAACCAATTCCAAAAGAGCACAGCACCTCCTCTGATGAAGGCACGCCACTCTGGGCAGTTCTGCGCCAATGTCTCCCAAGTCATACAACCAATTCCAAAAGAGCACAGCACCTCCTCTGATGAAGGCACGCCACGCTGGGCAGTTCTGCGCCAATGTCTCCCAAGTCATACAACCAATTCCAAAAGAGCACAGCACCTCCTTTGATGAAGGCACGCCACGCTGGGCAGTTCTGCGCCAATGTCTCCCAAGTCATACAACCAATTCCAAAAGAGCACAGCACCTCCTCTGATGAAGGCACGCCATGCTGGGCAGTTCTGCGCCAATGTCCCCCAAGTCATACAACCAATTCCAAAAGAGCACAGCACCTCCTCTGATGAAGGCACACCATGCTGGGCAGTCCTGAGCCAATGTCTCCCAAGTCATACAACCAATTCCAAAAGAGCACAGCACCTCCTCTGATGAAGGCACGCCATGCTGGGCAGTCCTGTGCCAATGTCTTCCAAGCCATACAACCAATTCCAAAGCTCCAAAGAAAGACCTTGAGAGTCCTAGTGTCACTTCTTCTGATCACTATGTGAGGGCTTGCTCTGTGTGAGTTCTCTATAAAATAGTCTTTTTGGCAAGTGGACATTTGACATTTGAACGACATGACCAGCTTGTTAGTGTTGTGCTCTCTGCAGTAGAGTTTAAAAGCATTTTAGTTTGAGAAAGAACCTTGGTGTCTCGTATCTTACCCTTCCAGATGATCTTCAGAATCTTCCTAAGAAAATTAAAATGTATGTAAACAAAATATATATATATACATGTATACATACATATAAACTCATACATGCAGATTTATGTATATAAAGAAGATAGCCACTTCCTTGAGCCTTGTGTAACTGTAACAAAAATGAAGAATGACAATAGAAAATAATGGTAAAATTGTTTACATGTGGCTCTCTTCCAAGAAAAGCCTGTACCTTAAACTGTACATTGTATGAATATAGGTGAATTCTTTATTGAGAATGCATGTCTCTTACACTTCATTTGGCTCTACACCTACCAAACATTACCAGAACTACATAGAGCTCATCGGGAACATACAGAGAGTGCCCCTGTGCCTTAAGAACAACAATTTATTCACAAATAAAATAAAATTATATTTTTACTTTATATTCTCAAGAAGCCTAGAAGGTTCTGAGTAACAGAATTAATCAGGAGAGTTGACAAGATTTTTAATTCCTTCTCTTCCTTTTGATATTTGTCTTAAATAGAATATGTAAGCAATGTAACCAATACGTAAAACATATCTCAGTTTATGTTTATTCTGCTTTTTATTGCACATTTGAAAATTAATAATTCAATGTTCTAATATTAGCTGTCATCTTAGCTGTGATAAAATTAATAATTCATCAAAATGATATCAAACAAATGGTGCCTTTTTTTTGTCCAGAATGAGAAATTGTCTTGGCTGCTTTGAAAAACTACAATTGGTGAATTTATGTCTTTTATTTGTGATCAAATAATATTTAACGACTTAAGCTATCATGGAAATGCTTTCATTTTGAATATGGAAATCTGCATATATCATAATTGAAGGTAAGAAAACAGTGATTCCCCAACAGAATTCACTATCTCCACCCTCACTTCTCTTCAGGAAAACCATAACAAACTAATTGTGCTTTGGAAAAGTTGAATATTAAATAAAAAGGTTTTGCCTTTGGTTTTGGCTGATATTACTATGTGCCTTTTGTAGGCAACAATCCACTTACTATTTAAAAATAAGAATATTAAGGTCAAGATATAGAGATTCTAAAAAATAATCTCAGAATAAAAATAATAATTTCCATTTAATCCATCCACACGTGTTTATAGTTAAAATCACATGAACTGATGCACCTGCTTTCAAAAGTTTCCTTTTCTTTTGTCTTTAATCTATCAACTTTTTCTCTTTTGCTTATTTGAAATTTGCTTTTGTGGTGAGCAGATCTTTCTACTGAACAATTACTGACTTCCCACTCATTTCCTTTCTATGTTTTTTCTTGGCCTATATTAAAATGAACCATTTGTGGTGAAGTGGAATGAAACTTAGAGTGTGGATGGCAAGAGAACTAGATTCTAATTCTGGATCTGCCACTAATTAGCAACATGACCTGGAGAAAATATTTCACCCTTCTGATCCTAAGTATCATCTTTAAAATGAGGAAACTGTATTATATGAAAGTTAAAATCTCCTCTAACCTAAAGTCTGTTTGTTTATAACTCTCCTGTATTGTATGACTGCAAATATAACCAAGAAAAAAAGATTGGAAGTGTGTGTCTGTATGTGTGTGTGTGTGTGTGTGTGTGTGTGTGTGTGTGTGTGTGTGAATAATGTGGACTGCAAACTCAATGTTTCACAGTTCTGATGTCACACCAATCTCTTACATCTCTGAAGAATGGAGGTTGTCCATTCAGTGCTATTATTTTCAGTACCTCATTTGCTTAATACCCATTTCCTAGAGACCTCTTCTGAAAGCTGAGATCAAAACAAGTATTTTTACATTTTTATATTACAATTATTTCTGTCTTCCCTTTCTTTCCATATTCACATGTAACATAGCAGGGGATGGGGTGGTGGGGAGAGTTCAGTAGGATAAATGAACTCTGGTTCTTTTGTGCATATACAATATATTCAGCTGATGAAATTTCCATGTGCATTTCAGAGCATGTATGAATATAATTTTTGCTCTTATAGGATGAAGAAGAAGGGCCTTTTGATTACCTGCTGAGCCAGAATAGAGAATGCAGTCAAGACTTACTGCCTGGCCAAGGTGTGTTCTTTCTCTCTTGGCTGTGTTGTAACAAAGTTATCAAAGACTACCATATTCCAAAATGTAGAGAGAGGCTCCCACGCTGGGCCACTGTTATGTAGCCCATAAGGGCACATGACCCTGATGTTGCTTCTGACTCTATTACATCTATTCTTTCCTTCTCTTAAACCAAGGAATATCATACTAGTTTCTGACTTTGTGAGCCTTAAAAGGTTGGCAGCACAATTCAGAAACCAGTGTCCAAGAAAATGTTTTTGGTCTGACAGTATAGCTCTGAAGACCGACTAGGATCCAGCTCAGCACTGGATTAACCTAACAAGCAAGATGCTGGATGCAAAAGGAGAAAGGTTTTCACTATCAGTTCTGCTGTATTCAGAAACGAACTTAGTGGAACAAATGTATTGTAGATCCTACTTTAAATTTCTATTCTTATGGTATATTACTAATAAATATCACTTTCTAAGAGACAGCTGATGTTAATTGGCTAAGTGAAACTAAGGCCATGATCACTTGTGGCTAAAGCGAGGGAAGAACATAACAGAATGACAGCTTGAGCCAATGGGATTAAAGAAGAAATGCTCAACTCCCAAAGGAAAAAACCTGAGCAGGAGATGTAGCTTTGCTATGAGAGAATTGATTCATCCTTGTGATATTCTCTAAAGTTTTATGTATGTTATGTTTCTAAAAAAAGGGAAAGAATATCAAAATCAACTAATACATTGATACATCTCATAAACAGTTCAGCATTTCATAGTTCCCACCTCTCTAAAAAGAGAATGTTAGCATTGAGTCTTTATGGCATTTGATAGATAAGATAGAATGTTTCTTTAAATTTATTATTTTCTAACATTTAAATCTACTTCTTAAAATTATATACAAAATTCAGACTTATAGTGTGGAAGAAGATGATTTTGTGTATTTATTGAGGAAAATCACATAAAGATAGAATCTTTTACCTCCAAAATTTGAGATCATATATTGACATAAAGCAAGTTGTCAAAGGTTAAGGTCTCTATTGCAAAAATTGCTCTTAAAAGTCACTGAATGTCTCAAAGACTTCAAATATCAAACATGTAATTTCAATAGGAAATCATTCCATCAGCTTCCATTTCCCTGGATGACTATCCTATCCTTGTCTCCCTGTTGCCCTTTTGTTATAACCATAATGGCTTCCCCATCATCCTTTCATCCCTGAACATTTTTTGGGGGGAATTCTTTTACAATTCTTCTTTCATGTCTACTACTAAGTTTTTATGGAAATCAAAGGTGTAGGGGGTGGGAAATTGAGTTGGTATCAGCACCAGTTTCTAGTTCTCCCTACGAAGCTTCATGGAACATAATATTAAATGATATTTTAAACAAATGATTTTTAGGAAATATCAAATTTACAAAATTTTAGATGAGATTTCTCTGTTCTCTATCAACTCTGCACATTTATAGAGTTTCACTTTTGATGAGTATCAAAATGCATCGATTCACAAGACAAATATTGACCTGACCTTTCCTTCACCTCAGTATATATCTACTTCTGAAGTCAATAAATCTAGAAACTGTTCTGACAGCAATGAATAATAGTTTCAAATTCTCAAAAAAGCAGCCTTGCTATAAAGTGATAATTTACTCATTTATAGCTTCTCCTTCAAACAAATAAGAAGACAATATGACTTCCATTACAGGCATTTCTATATCACTAGATTTGTAACATGTGAGTGACATTTACTTTAGGCCTACTAATACATTCCAACAGATTCTCAAGGCATTTTAAATATGACATTGCTTTTGCTAGTGGCCATTGGATTCCAATGTCCAGTTTTGGTTGTAAATGTATTTAAACTATATAATTATGCTATAAATAACTGGTGCCTTCAATCAAACACAGCTCTCCCTGGGCTTTTTTAATTGCAGATATAATAAATATAATTGACAACTATATCAGCTTTTGGAAGTTCAGTTATTTTGTTTGTCAGCTTGCTTTTATCTTCTTTAAATCTGGGAAGTAAAAACCACAGGTCATGATTTGCATATATTTATTCTTTCAGTAAGAAAAATAACCTTAGGGGGCCTTGTTATGTCCAAAGCAATTCATTTTGGAAGTTTCATATTCCATCTCTAAGACCTCAGCACCCATCTGGTACTCTTTGCTTTTGGGGATGGAAGATATTTTTGTATATATAAAAAGAAAGGAAATAAAGACTTCTGTTGAGTTGACTTCTACGCAGTAGTAGTTAACAAGTACTAGACAGAACTTCTTCGATAGTACCAAGTCAGTTGTCAGCATTTCCTCAAGTATTAGCTTTCTGATTTAGTCCATATTACCATCTGTATCTGACATTTAAAAAAATGAGCAATAGGTGTGCTAGAATAATGACTGTCTTCTGTGACAAATTGCCATACAATATGCAGTGGCCGTTTTGTTTTGGCAATTGACATCAGTTAGCTGTATTCATTTGGATTTCAGGCACTGAAATGAAAACCAACTATGTTTCAGTCAAATTGATGTCTATTTTAAAAGTTTCTAGATGATTAAATTTGAACGTTGATTATCTAAATCTAAATGGAAATCATTTTATAGAATTGGAATATCATTGAATAAGTGCTAGAAAAGACACTGGAATTCATCTATTCTAACCCCAAGGGTATTTTGGGGCCAGATTAAGGTAGCTCAAATGAGCCAATTGAAGCATTTCTGACTTAGACTTTGGAAATGAACAAATGTTAAAAATCAGAGAATTATATATTATGCTGTTGATGGTCTAAGAAAGTACTGACATATTTTTAAGTTTAACTGCATTGTTCTTCTCTTTGGGAAGCTGTAGGGAGCTGCTTGTTAAACATTTACCCCTTTTTAAGTCTCCTATTGCATAGATCATAAAATTATAAATCCAGAGATGAACGTGACCAGAAGTCATCTAATAGAACTCTCTCGCTTTTTCAAAACTTTCACTAAGATGCGCCTTCTCTGCTCTACCGTTAACAAATCAAGAAAAACAAAACCCCTGTCATAATTATATGTATTCAAGCAGATCAGTTTCCCCATTAGCCATGTCCAGGAAAAAAATACGTTTCAATTCGGACTCTGAATTCATCACCTCTGTCTCAGAAGAGAAGGTATGTTTCATCAGGAGTCTGCTGGAATCATGGCTGCTCTTTGTGCTGATGAGAATTCCTAAGTCATTCAAAGTTATTTGTCTTTATGGTATTGTTACTGCATACATAATTCTCCTGGTTCATTTCGTTTCACTTTCAGTTCATACAAGTCTTCCAGGTTTCTCTGAAAACATCTCTTTCATCATTTTTTTACAGAAAAAAATATTAATCCATAATATTCACATAATTAATGGACTTTCCCTCAGTATCTAATTTTTTACTACAATAAAAAGGGCTGCCATAAATTTGACACAAACATGGGTTCTTTTCCTCTCAGTTTGCTCACTTTGGAGCATTGACCTAATACTGTTATTGCTAGATCAAAGGTAATAATGTTAATAATTTGGGGAGCATAGTTCCATAGTTCCATATGCATTTCTCATTAGAGAATATTTTGATAACATTTTGGAATATTTTCTCCGCAGGTTATTAATAGCATGAATTTCTTCAACCCAAAACTGACTTCATTCCTTCCTTTTCAAATGAGGAACTGAGACCCAGTTAAATTACTAGCCCAGTAGTTGCTTAGAGGATACGCTGTTGACCATAGTTTTAAAACTGTGCACCTTAACTCCAGATTGAGCATCATTTCCACTCTATTCATTATTTAATCCAATGTCTTTTTTTAATAGATAGCATAAATGAAAGAGTAAGAAAGAATCAAACAATTTATTTTATGCCAAGAACTCTCCTAAGACCTGGGAATAAAAATAGGAAAAAACCCCCAGCAACAGTTCAGGACCAGGTCTCATGTATCTCAAAGACTAATTGCAGGAGACAACACATAGAAAAGAAGGTTCAGCTGGAGGCCAGATGGAAAACTCTGGAAAATTTAATGGTGCCACAGTTGAGCAAGTGGCAAGACTCCTGGCTAAAGTATTCTAAACTTATGTTCTATTTTTGTGCCAAAGTAAAAGCAATGTAAAGGCACTATCAGTATCTAAGTGAAAGACTGTCAAATTTAGAGTGAGAAGTAACCAGTGTTTATCCCTTGACATCTGACACTTATTTTGTGATTGTAACTGTTGTTTTGTTTTTTTCAGGCCATTTCTGACTCTTTTTTACCCCATTTGAGGTTTTCTTGGTAAAGATACTGGAGTGGTTGCCTTTTCCTTGTCCAGTACATTTGGCATAAGAGCAATTAAGGCAAACTGGGTTAAGTGACTTACCCAGGGTCACAAGACTACGAAGCGTCTGAGGTCAGATTTGAACTCAAAATGATTCTTCCTGATTCCATGGCCAGAACTCTATTTTCTGTACCACCTAATTTCCTTGATTACTATTTAGTAATGAAATAACTATGCTTCAGTTTTCTTACTTATAAAATAATGAAATTAATACTTGCCACACCATCCTCACAGTGTTGTTATAAGGATTTAATAATATATGCAATATGCTTCCTCAAACTTAAAATATCATATAAATGTAAGCACTTATTACTAGACAACTGTCTATTTTAATTTCAAGAATCATGGTGTAGCAATAATACTAATAACTTATTTACACATTGCCTTAAAGTTTACTAAGTCCTTTGCATTTAAGGTGCTCATAATAGGAAGTCACCAGGGATGGGGAGGGAGAAAGAGAGTTCTGATTTTGGGTGAGTCATTAAGTTACCTATAGGACCTAGATTGATTATAGGGAGTTAGGTGGTATAATAGGTAAAACAGCAAGCCTAGAATCAAGTCAAACCTGAATTTAAATGTTTGTTTTTCTTAGGGAACTTGTCTTTACACTTTTTAGTCAAAAATTTAAGCTGTTATATCAATACTTGGTACTGTTATTATCAATTAAGTTAAGATGATAAGGTGTATGACATCACACTTTAAGATACATACATATTCATATATACACATATGTGTGTACACGTATATGAAGAAATATAAATATCTCTATATATCAAATGAGAGGTATCTGTATACATAGTGAAGTCAAGATCAGGAAGCATTCATTTAAATACTTGTGTAATCACACCTTCTTTAACCTGAAATGTCAAAAAAAAGTTCTCTCTTTGCTCACTAACCTAATAAATCTACTCTAGCATTTTTCAAAAGATATTGTTATTTCTAAAGAGTATTCCAAACTCTCTAAGTCTGTAATAAGTTTGTATTATCTTCCACAACTTGAGGAAATGTCAGTGACATTGCCTAGTTGGGAATAAATCTCATTGAGACGAGAATTTTGTATAATCTGATAATCAAAAGTCAAAACCTCAACCTTTGTGCAATTGACATAACAACTTGGTAACTCTTTCAAAGTACTACCTCATGACCAAAAGGAAAATGTTCTAGGAAACTCCTTACTTATCATACAAAACTATTCAGTTCTGCCTCCACTCATACATCCTGTAAATTGACAAATGTGTTGTGGAAAAGTATTTCCTCCCTGAGACCTGGCCATTTTCAATTCGATATTATGCATTCTTTCCTCACACAGGATACTTTACATTTTCTTTGTTCTTACTTTTGGTTAACAGTGAGTGCTGCTCACAGTAACTCTCATTTGTGTAAGTGAAAAATAACTATGTTTTTATTACTTAAAAATATTACAAAAAGGGACAATATGCTAAAAATATGCAGTGAACAAATATCATCTGTACAGACTGGAAGAGAACCTTCATAAATTAACCTTATTAGTGCATTACTGTAAGCGAATGCCAAAAAAGCTCCTAATTTGCATTAAGATAGATTTTTCAGGTTGGCTGCATGATTTAATTAAAGAAAAGATTAAGAATCATTAAACAAGCTGCTCTACCTTGCAATAACAGAATTCATATCTGATTCAGGTTAACGAAAACACAGATGGTGATTCAGTAACTGTTGAGTTGCTGTAACAGAATGAAAATGATCCCATTAGTTCTCTGGAAATGTGAGGGAATTTGAAAATTAGTATGCAGATACATTGTATGGTGCTAGACAGCTTGGTCTGCTTGGATCATCACTGATTATACTTTGTTTGGGTTGGCAACACTGAACTTAATAAATGAAAAAATGTTCCAGTATACCACAGTTGGAAGCTGTTCAAGGTTGAAATAGGTGTGCAGACTTTCAAGAAGAGAGAGTTAAGTAAACAAATGTCAATCAATTCAGAGCTGGCGACATTTTTTTCAAGAATATGTCTGTTCTTGAGAAGCAAGTGTCATTAAAATGGAAACCCTTCTCTTGATACATATGTTCATGTGGTATTTATTATTACAGAGACATTTTAAATGCATAGCATGAGTTTGAGAGAAATGCTAAGGCGTTTTAATAGCATCTATTTTCAGGGAGATGGGGAAAATTGGGTCACTCTGAGGATCATTATATATTATAGACAAAGAAATCAATATGATTTTTCTGGAAAACATCGTGACAGCCTGAGAAGAAAGGGAAAATGATACGGCTTATGGATGTTTTTAAAAGTGTCATTGAGAACCGGAAAATGATCAACATCTAGTCTTCTCATGGGCTGAAAAAGAAAAACAAAACCCAAACAAGTGGTATCGTAAATCACATCTGCCAGTGGGAATTTGGAGGCACTCTCAGAGATGAACTGCGCAGAAGGACCACCATTTATAACACCTGATTCACTCTATCCATTTGCCTGCTCCGTTTCTGACCCGTATGATGAACCACAGTGAGAGTGCTACAAACCCAGTAGGTCATAAGATTTCCTGAAATTCATACAGCAAATGACCCTGTTTCAGTTAACTTGATACAATAATACAGAATCAGCACCTTGTGGCCTAAGGTTTATTTTGGTTCTATAATTTTTACTGTGAGTGCCTCGAAGGCTAGTCCATTGATCACATCTAGTGCAAAGTACATTACAACAGTAGGGGAGGTCGAAATGCTTAGACTCCTTGGTTAAAATGCTCCCTGCTTATCATGTGTTAAGATTCTTCCAGAAATGATGTAACGGATCAGGGATTATGGTGTTAGGTTTGCAAACTACCTTTAAAAAGTTCATTAATTAACATCATATCATCATGTCCAACACACTTCTCCCAGGATTATGTTAATTAACTTCATAGTTTAAAAAAAAGACTTTTTAATTTTCAGTGCAAGAGTCATAAACAGGTTGTTTTTGCTCTGGAAACTTTTCCTGCAGTTGTGTTGCATTTTAATGTTTTTAACACACATTTCAAGATAACGTTCTCAAACCATTTGGTGGACGATGAGGGCTCACACTACCAGCTTGTGTTGTTAATCCAAAGGAAGGGAAGCTATTGAAAATTTTTTTTTTTCTAAGATGTCTAGAAAGTGGGTACTCAGCTAAATATCGTTCTGTTGCAAGGATTGTTAGGCATCTGTATTTCCAGCTTTGTCTCTCCTGAAGCATTTATTTAAAGTGGGTTCACAAACCCTGCTAAATCTTAATTCCCCATCTGCTGCACTCTTTGGGATCAATTCCACCATTATCACACTCATATGTCAAGTGCCTTCACATCTCCCATCCTTTTTAACCTTTTTTGGCGTACTGTCTCCCCTTATTAGATTGTAAGCACCTTGAGTACAAAGACTCTCCTTTCCTAATTTGTATTCCCAGTGTTTAGCACAGTCCTTTTCACACAGAAGGAATTTAATAAATATTTATTGAATTGTATTATGTTGTTTCACTTATTGATCTTGATAGTTTAAAAAAATACTTTAAATTATTTCCTATAACATTGTACAATCTGAGAAGACTTTGACATTTCAAAAGACTGGATTGCATATGTCAACATATATTATTTTATGCAATGTATTGTATATTGTCTTCAATTTAATAGGCTGCTGAATAGCCTTCACAAGTTACCTATCAGTATCTAATGACTACCATGAGAAAGCTAGGTAGCACACTAGATAGAGTGCTAGACCTAGAGTCGGAAAGACTTATGTTCCTAAGTTCAAATTTGGCCCCAGATACCTACTAACTGTGTGACCCTGGACAAGTCACTTAACAAGTCAGTTTTTCATCTATAAAAAATGAGCTGGAAAAGGAAATGATAAAACCACTCCAGCATTTTTGCCAAGAAAATCCCAAATGCAATAACAAAGAGTCAGACATGACTAACATGACTGAATAACAAAAAAAAAAATAACTATAACAGCACAACAATATCCAACCCAGATAATGGGTTGGGGGCAGGTGAACAATTTCAAAATAAGGGAATGTCAATGAGAGTGATGCAAAACAAAGACTCTCTACCTTGAGATTACTACAGTACCATTGAAATCAGAAAACTTGGTAAGTTTGGACTCTTTGAAAACCATCAGGGTCAACATCCTGATCAGTCATACAATTCTATGTATCTTTAAAAGTAGGCACCAAGGTTAAGGGCATGAAGCTACCCTATTCACTGCTGACAAGAAGATCATCCTGAACTGGAAGACAGTGGACCACAACGTCCTTGTTTATGCTCTGATATCATATCCGAAGGCAAGAAACATCAAAACAAAAATATAGAAAGGACCATAGGTCTAGACCTGAATAGGACCTTGATAGCCATTTCATCTAATTCATTTTCATTGTGAAGAAAATTGAAGCTTGGCAAGATGAAGTAATTTGTTCAAGATCATGCCTGTAGTAAGTACAAGTACTAGGAGTCAAACCCAGTGATCTTTCTCTAAAACTTTACTTTGCTCTGCTGATAATGGTACTGACCATCAAAACAAAAAAATTACAAGCGTGCATGAAATGAACAGAAAATATGATTTATTACCAGATATAGATAGGACTTCATACTGCATTATGCCAAAATTAACTTTTGCTCAGAGTTACACATCATATTACATACATTTGCAAGGCAATTCTAAAAAAACCAAAAATAACTATATTTCAAAGCCATGATTAGGTAAATAAGAGCATACATTGAAGAGTTACTTAAGTTCCAAAAGGGAAAAGATGGATAACCTAAAAATTCTGAAAATCACCCAGTTAGCTTCATTAGTAGAGCAGCAGCCTCTTAATTTCAAGATCATAGATTACAATCCCACATTGGGCACTACTGCATTTAGAGACAGCTAGGTGATGCAGTGGTTACAATACTAGACTTAGTGACACAAAGATCTGAGTTCAAACCCCACAATCTTGGGATAACTACTTAACCTCTTTCCGCATTAGTTCCCTCATGTGTAAAATGAAGGGGTTGGACGTGATGGTAACCAGACCTTTTCAGCTCTCATTCTATAATACTATGATCTCCATTTAATACAAGCTCCTAAAATGTTACCTATGAAGAAGTGGGTGACAAAAATAATGCTGATGTCTTGAATAGAAAAGGGGATAGGCATACATAGAGCAGAATTTTGAAAATATATCTTCAGGTTTAGTTGCTCAGTTCCAAGTAATGGATCAAGTAAACAAAACCTGAATAATTAAAACTGATATCTTTTATAATCATATTTTCCCATGCCATTTGCCACACATAGCCATATACCCACATAGGAGCTACAACTATCATCATGGTAAAAAAAGAAAAAAAAATAGGTAGACAAGGTGAACATTCCTAAGTATAAACTTTAAACTACTATAGGGATGACAGCTTTAGAAAACTATTGAAAACCTGTGAAACCGTCAATTAACAATAATTGATTGCATACCTAGGACATTCCAGAGTGCTAATATGTAGGCATAAAAATTAAACCACTTTTGCCCTTAAGGAGCTTGACACTCATTCACAGTGCCATGTGAATTGATAGCAAAGTACTTTAACAGATTCCTTTCTGATATATCTTATCTGATATTTCCTAAGATAAGCATATAGATAGATATATCGATAGATGGTGTACAATAAACATGTCAACAACACTGCAATACTTTTGGAATCAGCAGTCACTTCACTGAGCAAGAGTGAAGACCTATAATGTGTATGTATCACTGGATTTATTTAAAGTGATTGAAAGTAGCTAATTTTCTGAATGAGCCTATGAAATTATTAAGATCAGCAACCCCCATGTCTCTTCCCTTTATGGTTTAGCTCAAGCAAAAATATGCTAAGAAAAAAGTATTGAACAAATGGCTGAGTCATTTATATTTGTTAATGGGAGGAAAGATATTTAGGATAAAAATTTAGGATCACCTCATTGCTATCAGCAATTACAAAAGAATTAGGTATCAGTACAGATTACTAAGTAACATGATAAAAAGTCCAATACATCCCTAAAGATTGTAAAAACAATTAGTAACTCTTGAAAACTTAGCAAGACAATTCCTTGTGATTAGAATTATATAGTAGAAGCTCACTATCACAGACTAAATAGACAAATCCATATATGACAAAGACCTCAAAATGTCCTGAAGAATTCAATCAATAGACTGCAAAGGAATTGAACCATTACATGGATGAAATATTTTCTCCACAATCATCTGCACGTCATTGATGTCTTTAGTAAATGCTACTATGCTAAATACTCAGATCTCCTAGTCATATAGAATGAAAAACTTTCAAACTACAGAGACCTAACAAAAGAGATAGCAATCATATGAGAATAGAATGAGGTACATAGCATTTCTTTTAATGTTTGTTATAGTAATTAGGCCAACAATACTTATATAAAGTCTACAAAGAAACTTGCTTTCTAATACATTTATCCAAATACAGAAATTAGTTATTTTATCCCTCTTTTAAACAGTATACATGGAATTAAAAACAGAATAACAACAAGATAATGATTTGTCTCAAGACGATTTCTATCAGAACCATATCTTCAATAAAGAAAAGTGAAAATTGAAAAAAAAAGAACTATTACCAAATTTATCAGTGGTCAAGGAATACGAACAAGGAGTTTCCAAAGAAGAAACAAAGCAATCTACAGACATAAAGATGCTCTAAAACACTATTGATTGGAGAAAGAAATACAAATTAAAACAACACTTAGGTACTACCTCAAACCTATCTGAAGTCATAAATGCTGGAGGGGAGGTACACTAATGAACTGGTAGAGTAGTGAACTGATCTAACCATTCTGATACTGGGTACAGGCTTTTCCTGATTCTGCTCATTTCACTTTGCATCAGTTTGCACAAGTCTTTCCAGGTTTTTCTGAAATCTGTTCATCATTCCTCATTGCACAATAGTATTCCAATACATTCATATACTCTAACAGCTTCGTCATTCCCCAAATGACAGATATCTCCTCAATTTTCAATATATTGCCAACAAAGAAAGGGCTGCTATAAATATTTTTGCACAGGTAGGCTATTTTCCCTTTTTAAAAATTTTGTCTTTGAGATACAGACCTAGTAGTGGATAGATCAAAGAATATGCACAAGTTTGGTTGTCCTTAGGATGTAGTTCCAAGTTGCTCATCAGAACGTTTGGATCAATTCACAACTCCACTAAGAGTGAATCAATGTCCCAATTTTCCCACATCTTTTCCAACATTTATAATTTTCCTTTTTTGGTATATTAGCAATTGCCATAGCAATCTGAGAGGTGTGAGGAGGTACCTCACAGTTGTTTTAGTTTGCGTTTCTCTTATCAAAAGTAATTTAGAGCAGTGCTTCTTAAACTGTGGGTAGCTTTGTAGCTTATAGCTTTTAAAATTTTTATTTACCACTGGGAAGAGCATGAACATACTTGGAGGCATAGGAAAAATAAGTGAATGAAAATACAAAGTAGAAATGGCATAATCAATGGGAAAAGGGCCTAGAGGAACTAATGAGGGAGCGAGAACAAGGACAAAGGGACAAAAGTTAACTTTTAGGGGAAAAAAAGATGGATGTTTTGTTTTCTGAGAAAGTAGGGAAGGAAGAAAAGATTGTTGAATATCAAAGTTTTGAGGTAAAGAAAAGGCCTAAGGAATAGTTTGGCCATTTGGGGGGGCTTTATTACAAAGACAGCCATTATCCTGAGCAATTCAATCTCCAAAATCCTTTAAGCCCTTCATTTAATTCAAAATATCTGTCCTTTTCAGGTAAGCAGTACTTCTGCATTCAATTTGTACTATGCCAAACTGATTTAGACTTGTTGATATGTTGCTTTATAAACACAGTCTTCAATTGTTTCACATGTGTGGTCCATTTCCCTACCCAGGTCGTGAGCATCTAATTTGTCCTTATCAGTGGTTAATTACTTTTTCCTTAAAGGAGTTTCATTAAACTATGTTGAAAGCTTGAAAATGTAATCCTGTTAATTTAAGAGGGGAATTTAGGTGACAAGTGAAAAGGAGTTTGAGGAAAATTGATTATCGTACTTCCCTTCCCATAGTAAGGGCTATAAGAAAAATTATAAATATAGTTTTACTTTTTCTAATTAAATGAAAAAAAATCCTTTCTGAATATCCTCATCCTTCACTTATTTCACCAAGTATGCATGGAACCTGTCATATCATTGATAAAGGGAATTCTTACGTGAGGAAACTCCTTCAAACAATGTCACTTGGCCCCTTCTTGCAACTTATAACATCACAGTTGCCTAGAGCACTGAGAGCATAAGTGATCTACCTATGGTCATGGAGCCAGTAGACACAGATGAAAGGACTCAACCTCCATTCTTCATGACTTTAAGGCTGGCTACCTACTATGCTATTCTGCCTTTCTATAGATAAATTTTATTTTTTTCTTTCATTGAAACATACCACATTTAATAGGCAATATTTTGTCAAAAGAACCCGAATATTTAAAGTGATAAAAGATATTTACCCCTCCAAGTGAGGAGAATTATTTTACTGAGACAGTGTGATGTACCGGGTAAAGAGCAAACCTTTGAGTCAGGAAGAGAAATACGCAGTTTCTTCATGTGATACATGCTGGTCATGTGACTATGGCCAAACCATTTAACAAATTCCCAAAACTCTAAGACTTTCACTTACAAAGGAGATGCTAATTTTCTTTATACTGATGAAATTGTGGGTGATTTCCCCCATATATTAAGAGGCCTCTCTCTTCTAAAAGTATTTTAAGTTCAAAACACTTATTTTAAGGCCCAGGGGGTATAAGCATAAGTAAAATATATGAATTTACAATGGAAAATTCAGAAGGTTTTATTTCAATAATCAAAAATAGTTTGCTAAGATTGTTTTGGTTTGGGTATTATTTCCAATGAGGCTTCCATTTTTATACTTTAATACAGCACAGACTTCTATAGCTACCTGATATCCTCCTGAGTGGCCACAATTCCAAACATATGTTATATTTACAATGCACATTTCCTGGGCCTTTTACTCTATAAATAAAATTAATTTTCTATTTGTCCTTACGTGTTCTCTGTTCCTCCGAATTGGAGGTATAGTGGCACATTGCTGACTTACAGCATTTTAGCCTGATCACACAGGATGCAGCGGGGTTCAGCAGGAGCCATCATAAAAACAGAATTATCTCTCACCCTAGGAGGTTTGCCCTTACTGGTAAAGGTTGAAAGAAATATTTGGAAGCTCATACTAATACCTCTCACAGTTTACCAGACTGTGAATAAAATATAGTTTTAGTAAGGATGATTAGAGTGATATACTTGAGGTGTAAGAGGGTAGTGCAGAAAGCATTTGGAGGGGATGCAAATAAAAAGAATTTTGTGGAAAAAAACCAATTTTGGTAAAGGGCCATGATTCTCAAAGTCTCAAGAATCCAGGTATAATTCAATTGCTAAAGTATCGTAAGGTCTAGAGCTAGAAAGATGACCTCTACTGCAATTCTTTTGTTTTACCTATGAGGAATTTAAAGATCAGGGAGGTCAGGTGAATTGTCCAGGGTATTAAACAATGTCAGAGGTGGAATTTGAACTCAGGAGCATTGACTCAAGAGAAAGTGTTTCTATAATGTCTCTATAAAGCAATCTCTAAGGTTACAATTTATTTATTTAGTTAAATTAATTGACACCTCCTCTGTGCATTGCCACTTTGTATTAGAATGTGATTTCCTAGAGAGCAGACACTTTCTTCTTTATTTATAATAAGAACTATTATTATGCTATGTTATATATTGATATATAATTTTATAATGTCTGCTATATACCAGACACTGTGCTAAACACAAAGATATTATTTCATATGACAAATATCATTTCATTCATTTCACAAATGCTATTTCATTTAACCCTCAGACAATTCAGGGAGGAAGGTACTAATAGCATTCTCATTTAACAGATGAGAAATGTGAGACAAACAGAATTTAAGTGACTTGCCCAGGGTCACATACATAATAACTGTCTGAGGCTAGATTTGAACTCAGATCTTCCTGACTCCAAAACTGGAGCTCTATCCACTGTATGACCCAGCACCTAGCACAGTGCTATGCACATAATAAATGACCAATAAATATTTTGTTTTCATTCATTCCTTTCATTTGGAGATGAGGCACATTTATGAATATTTATTTGCTTAATACTATTTCTCACTAAACTTTGTTAATGTTCTATATAACTGCGGGGACTCTATCAATACCCTAACTGTTACCATCTCTTAGGGTAGCAAAGTCTACTCTCTGAAATTCTTGTTTCTGACCAGTGCTCAGAAGCTATAAACTAAAATATTTAACTCCCAAAAGATTCCTAACCCAGGGCAACCATTGCCACTTCCTTTGGTTTAGGAAATGATATGACTACAAAGGTCTCCACCCACCCCTTGCCAGTTTTGCTTTTCTATGTGTCTTCTGTTCATGGGAAGGTGAACTCATGGAGGTGGGTGGCTTCTCTGCTGTCTGAGTGCAATAAATATAAAAGAGCTAGTAAAATCTGAGGAAGAAAGCAAAGTGGGTTTTCCTGATTCTTGGTTCATTGCTCTGTCTTCTACACATCATTTAAGACTTTTCATTACTCAGCAAAACAAGCACACAACTAGCCTACAACTTTAAAAAAAATTATGATGACTCAGATTCGTTTGTCATGGCAAAGATCAAAAAACATTATGACTGCTTTTTGTTGGTGCCACTGTCTCCACTGTTAATGGAGATAGACTGAATGCATTAATTTTTGAGCTATAGAACTATAGAAATATTTAAACATAGTCAAAAATGAGAAGAAAGCAACCATTTTCTTTCCATGCTGCATCTATTCCCACTCACAAAGTTAAATATTAAGTGGAACAATATTTCTCATTTCCCAGACTAGTTCATTATCTCACAAACTCTAAGAGGTTGTTTATTTTGGTGTCTCAATATATGGTTTTTTTTTGGTTTTTGAATTACAGGTGCCAAACTGTTCCTGGCAAAACTCACAAGTACAGTCAAAACCAGATCAAAATGTTACTGGGAAATGTTTAATAAAGTAAAAATACAATACATAATAGATAATGCTAATTTGTGATTTTCTAAGTCAATACGCTGCAGACAGGAATCTGTTTCTGTTAGAGTTTGACACTATAGGCTTTGGCGTCATCTTCAAATAAATATGTATCGACCTTTCCTTCAGACCCTCATCTTCCCTTGTAATATGGTGACTTCTTTCCCCCCCCTCCCATTTTACTAGCTTCCCTGACTCTGAATTTTTCCTCCCTGGTTATCAGGTCAATTTTCCTATCACAGATATCCAGTCATCATCCTTCCTCATGCCTACCAAATTAAATGAAAAATAAATCAAAACTCACATCTATAACCCTCCATAAAACAGCTCTACTTTATCTGTTTAGATTTATTTTGTTTGAGTCTCCCCAACTTCTACCCCCTACTCACCCTCTGTTTCATAATCTAAGAATGAATCAAACTGAGCAACAAATCACTACCCTCCAATAATTAACGTAGGTGGACTGTTCAGACTTTAAGTAATGCTATTCCTCTGCTTGGTTTATTCAGTCCTTATAGCCCTCTATCCAGGAAAAATCTACCTTTCTTTCAAGGACCAGATCAAATATCACCTCTTCAACGAAGAATTATCTGACTTCTCTAACCTCACACTAATTTTCATTTAATACATATTCTGACTCTTATGGCAAAAATTTCATGTCACCTTGAACTACGTTTTCTTGTATGCCCCAGTAGACTATAATAAGCATTAAGAGGGCAAGTATCGCATCTTTTTCTTTGTATTTCCTGCTTCTCTGGTTTTCTTAAATTCGCAGGTCTTTCTTAATCCTTCCAAATGCTAGTTCTTAATGCTTTCCAATAATGTTCCATCTCTATTGTGTATATCTTCTGCTCCCAGCTCTTTACATGTTGCTCTAGAATGAGAGTTCCCTAAAGTCAGGGGCTGGTTTGTTTGGGACGTTGATTTGGATTCTCATTGCTTAGCATGGTATCTGTTGCACAGTAATCATTAAATTATTATTATTTTTTTGGTCAACTGATATTCTCACACTGCTTAATAAATAATTATTGAATCTAATCATCTTGACATTTTGGCACTAATTTTCACTCTGCCTTTTTTGTTTTGTTTTGTTTTGTTTTTGCAAACACTATGGCAATCCCTAATTCTGGCAAGTATGTCCGTGCCTTCTAATCCTGGATCAGTCAGTGAATTGCGATATTTATCTGCATCTCAGAAAGTGTGGAAAGACTAAATGCTCATAGCTAATATCTAATATCTAACCTAGCTGCTCTCTCTTCTTTACCTCTGATACTTCATCAAGCCAATTTGAAGTATATGCCTGGGATTAGATATAATAGATACAGTACAATCAGTATGATATCCATATCTGGCAGTTACTTGTGCAGTCTCCCATGAATAAAAGTGCTCAGTGTTTTCCTGAAACCTGGGTACATTGTCCTAGGGTTTTCTTACCCTCTATCTATCTGAACCACAAATAGAAAATGAAGTTAGTTGTGTGTTTTAGGTATCTATTTATCCTTCCTCAGGCAGTCCCTCTCATGCTAGACTATAGATATATTGAACTAATAAAATCAAGATAATGAATTCTTGAGCCTTGTATTGGCCTAGGGTCCTAGGTTTCAGAAATTGGAGACTGAAAGATGAAAATATATTAAAGCAGCATTCAGAGGGAAAACTAGAACAACTTTCGAAGTTTAGAAATGGAACCTTCAGCTCAAGATTTCCACTCAATTCATGGCTGATTTTTCTCAAGTTGACAAGTCAAATTCAGCCTACCCTTCCCAACATAATAAACTCTCCCACGTGCTCTTCCATTGTTATGATAACTTGTTTTTAAACACTTCTATCCCAATTAGAGATATAAATGCAGAAACAGCGTCCATATAGAAGCATATGGGGGCATTGTAAAGAGAGTGTGAAAAGAATTCTTAACAGAAAGAGGAAGAAAGTGGGAGTAGAGGCAGTAGCAACCTAGAAAGACTACTTTTTACTACAATGTCATTGTGTCACTTGACAGGGGAGGTTTTATCTTCCTCCATTTTTCTGGGTGCGTAACCATTTGATAATACCCGACAAAAGCAGGGCTGTCAGAAGACTAATGCTGCGTCATCACGTTGCTGGTGGCCAGAAGCCAACTCTGTCAACACTTGGCTTTGTACTGTCCGGGAGAGAGAATTTGATTCTTCAGCAGTGTCTAATCAGTTTAAAACAAATCTGGAAGATGTTACTCAAAGACTAGATGAGATCCAGGCCCTGGAAGCCTTTGCCGACAAAGAAAGTGAAGGATTTGCTTTAAAATGGAAACTGAAGATGTGGAGACAAACTTGAGGGGTTGGACCTAGCTGCAAATGTGAATGAGCAAAAGGGCATGGCTTTAAGAAGCTGGAATTACAACCCAAAGAATCCAGTGAAGTCCCAGAGAAAGGGAGAGGACCTGGGATCAGATTTCTAGAACTCTGCCCTTCAGCTCTCCTTTCAGTGAGTGGCTTGGATGTCAATTCATCTTTAATGTACTTGTTATAGAAGGAATGTTCCCATTAAGGCAGAGTCATATTTATTAAGTGTTCACATATGTATCTCTGAATTACAGATTCTCAGCATTTTATAGTTGGAAAGAAACTTAGTTGGGCATCTAACCCTATCCATATCAGGGGGAAAAAAAGACCCACTATAACACACATCTGAGGTATTCAATCTTCTCTTGAATATCTCCAGAGAAGTGGAAGTATCTACTTCTCAAGTTGTCCCATCACACTTTAGAATAGCTCTAATTATCAGGGAATGTTTCCTTTCCTCAATACTAAATTCACATCTTTAGAAGCACCAATTGCTTCTAATTCTGCCTTCTGTTGAACCCCCACCCTCCAAAAACAACTTTCATGTCTCATGCCTTTGGCAATCTTTCAAAAATTTGAAAACAATTCTTTCCTCATTTCCACATTAGATACCCTTCAATCAATTCTTATGGGGCAAGAACTCTAGGTCCTTCTTGTTGGCTTTCTCAATATCATTCACCAATATAAATTGTAGCACCCAGAATGAACACACTACTGAAGATGAGTCTGACTAGGGAATATGCTGGAATTATCCCCTCCTTATTCCTGGAATATTGTTCCTCTTAATTCAGCCCAAGATCACATTAAGCATTTTTTTTGACTGCCATATCACACTGCTGACCTTTACCGAGTTTCAATTTCACAAAATTCATTTAGTGTTTTCCAGAGAAACTGTTGTCTAACCATGCCTTTTCTATATTACATTTATGGAATTGCTTTTTAGGATACAGATGTAAGACTTTTCATTTATCCCTATCAAATTTCACTTTCTTATATTCAGCCCAGTGTTCTAAATTGTTAAGATTTGGGGAAATCTTAATTCTTTCCTTTAGTTTAATAGCTATCCTACTTCTCCCAGCTTGGCATAATCTACGAATTTGATAAGCAGGCTGTGTATACCTCTATCCATGTCATTGTGGGAAAATGTTAAAAAGCTCAGGGCAAAATGCAAAACCTCAAGACACTCAACTGAAGACATCATTTCAAATTGATATTAAACATACTCTTTAGGTCTGGGCATTAAATCAGTTCAGAATCAATAAACTTACACTACCATCTAAGCCACATTTCTCTATATTTCCCACAAAATAACAGGAGATACTTTATCAGACCTAGATAATTGATAGCTAAAGTATCCCCCAATCACTAACTTAAAACATATTTTTTTTAAAAAAAAGCAATGATATTAATCTGGCAAGACATGCTGGATCCTCCTGATCACTGTTTCTTTGGCTAGGTACTCACTATCTCTCTGATAATATGTTTTAGAATTCTGCCAGGAATCATTTTGCCTGCCAAGTCAAGCTTATAGGTGTAGAGTTTATAGACTTAATTCTTTTCCCCTTTTAAAAATCAGAAAGAATGGTAAATCATGAAAGCAAGGAGAAGAGGAAGGGAATATGCATTTATTATCTACTATGTGCCAAGCACTGTGCTATTTTATTTTCAAATATTATCTCATTTGATTTTGACGACATCATTTGAGGAAATTGAGGCAGTTGGTGGTTGATTAACTTGCCCAAGATCACACAGCTATGTTAATACTCAGGATTTTGCCTTTGGAGTTTTCATCTTTCAACTTTTGTCCTGTCATGTCAGTAGATGGTCTCTGCTTTTCCTCCTCACTTCTTGGCTCCTCCGTCTTATACTACTGCATAAATCTAACCTCTTCCCTCTGCCAAAATCTGGAATCCACATCCTCTTTCAAGATATGGGGTTCATATCAAGCCTAACATAAGGTAAGGACTGTTGGTGAGGACTGATTTTGATAGACTTAGACCTTCTCAGCAATGCAAGGACCTAAAATATTCCCAAAGGACTCTTGAGGCAAAATTCTGTCCTCATCCAGAGAAAGACCCATGGAGTCAAAACGTAGAATGAAGCAGACTATTTTCTTTGGTAATGTTTTATTTTGTTTCTCTGAAGGTTTCTCCCATTTGTTACAATTCTTCTATGAAACATGACTAATGTGAAAATGTGTTTAATAGGAATATATGTGTAGATCGCATACTGTCCTGGGGAGGGGGAAAAGGGAAGGGGAGAAAAAAATAAAACTTATGGAAGTCAATGTTGAAAACTGAAAACAAATAAATTTGGGGAAAAAAAAGAATGACCTCTAGAACTCCTTCCTATGGGTTGTAAGTCCTTTCTTCTCTAGCTGTATCTGTGCCAACCACCTCGTCCAATCTCTCTAGTTACTCTCCCCTTCCTTCACACAGCAGGGCTGAGAAAATATCTTCTACCTTTGATGAGGTATGAGAAAGTTCAGGAATCATCGCCATAGGAAGCAAACTCATTCCAAGGTCAGGAAAGTCCAGGATTCTAGTCCCACCTCTCACACCTTTTGGTTGTGATTCAAGGCATGTCATGTAACCTCCATAAATTTGTTTTGCTGGTTGTAGCCTCAACAATTTGGATTAGTGGGCTCAGATGGTGAGCGAGACCACTAAATTTTCTCACTTTCCAATGTTATTTCATTAGATTTTCATCTTATTCAGTGTTTTTTTTTCTTTTTTTGGTCTTTTTATCTTTTATAAGAACTTTGACACATAATTCTTTTCTCTGCCTTCACACAGATATCGCTTTAGTTAATGCTTTCATCATCTTTCTCCTAAATTCTTCCAGTAATCTCCTAAGTTATATCCCTGTTTCAAGTTCTGTTCACTCCAGCCCATCCAGTGCACTATTGTCAAAATAATTTCCCTTCAGTTCAAATCTGACCATGTAACTCCCCTAATGAAACAACTCCAGTGATTTTTCCATTGCCCCTTGGATAACATATAACCTCTTTTGTTTAGCTTTTAAAGCCCTAAGTAACCTGGTCCCAACCTATCTTTTCAGCCTATTTGGACATCTCCTTCTCACACATGGTAATACATCTAAACTTCTCTCTGTTTCTCACACAGAATATTCCATGTCCTATCTCAGTGACTTAGCACTGGCCATTTCCCATTCCTGGAATATACTTCCTCCTTACCCAAGTTTCATAGTGTATCTCTCTTCCTTTAAGATGAAGGCAAGACATAATCTTCTGCATAAAAGCCCTTTCTCATCCCCTTTCCCTCTAACTGCCAGTTTTCCTTCCTCCCAAACTGCCTAGTATTTAAATACTTTGAATAAATTTGTATTTACTCACTTTCTATTTATATTGTATATAGTAACAATTTAATTTAATCCAAGAAAATTAAAATGGAGTAAGTGGAAAATGGGAGAACCTACAGAAATAAACTCTTTAAAAATAATTTTATTAATATATTTTGTTTTTATATGACCTATAGTTTCCTGCTCCCGTTACCCTCTCCAACTCAGGGAGCTATCTTATATAACAATAATTTGTCAAAGAAAACAGAAATATAAAAATGAGCAAAACATGAAATATCAAAAAAATCTGAAAATATAAACAATGTTTTTCACACATGTGGATCTCCTATCACTTCAAAGGAGTTGGAAGAGGTTTATCATCTTTCCTCTGGGAATATAGCATTTCTTCTTTGTAATTTTGCAACTTTCACTTTTGATTATTCTGTAGTTGTCCTTTGTTTAAACTTATACAGTCACTGAGGCAGCTGGGTTAAACAGTGGATAGAGCACTGGTCCTGCAGTCAAGAAGATTTGAGTTCAAAATCATCCTCAGACACTTACAAGCTATGTGACACTGAGCAAACCATTTGACTTCTGTTTATCTCCATTTCCTCACCTGTAAAATGGGGCTAATAATAGCATATACTTCCAGGATTGTGTAAAAATCAGTTGAGATAATAATAACAAAGCACTCGGCACAATGCCTTACACATAGTAAATGCTATATATTGTTATTTTTCAGCCATATTTGACACTTTGTGACTCTGCTTGGGATTTTCTTGTCAAAGATACTGGAGCACTTTTCCATTTCCTTCTCTAGCTCATTTTGTAAATGAGGAACTGAGGCAAGAAGGGTTAAGCTACTTATCAAGAGTGTAGGGTTAATGGAATATAAGGTCTTCCCCATCCATTAAAAGGCCTATATGATCACATATGTTCCATTTTCCTTGGAACAAGATCTGTGTTCCAAGGTCTAAAGGTGCACAGGCATATCAGTTATGGATGTCTTGATGCTTTGAACTTCAGCTCAGTTCACAGCAAGGAGGCATCCAGAGTCACATAGAGCCCATCAAGTGATTGAGGGAGATTATGTTGCCTTGAGGGAGGAATTTGCCTAAGGGGAAGCCTGCTTGGGGGAACCTTGCTTCCAGGAAGGCTAGCTTGCAAGAAGGCTTTCACATCTTTTGGCACTGAGCCAATTAGGCACTGAGTCAGGTGGGTTGTGCTGCCTATAGCTGAAAACTATACACACTGGGAGGTTGGTATTTAACTTTGGGAGCTCACTTATGAGAGGAATGTTCCAATGTGATTTGGCCACACAAGACCCTAGATAACTGTTGTTAAGGGATCCCCTGGATTTATGAACCCAGATGTTGGTGCTCCCTGGTCTGGTGATTAGGTATCTATTACTCTATTTAAATGTTTGGAGTCCTGTCTTTTGAATTCTCTCTTGGATACTCATTTCTTTCTACTTATCTGTCTGCATTGCTAAATTAAAATAAGATTTGTTTACCCCTTTGAAGCTGTCTTTCCTTTAGAAAAGCAAATCATAGAACCTGTGTTAGTAGTCGTCTTGTGCTAGGGTACTTGCTACTACTTGCGATCACATGGCTAGTAAGTGTATGAGACCAAATTTGAACTCATGGAAATAATTCTTCCTGATTGCAGGGCCAGTACTCTATCTATTGCACCACCTACTTGCCCCAAGCATTATATAAATGTTAACTATTATTACTGTCATCACTTTAGTTTATGCAAGTATTTCCATGACTTTCTGTATTCATCATATTCATTATTTCTTATAGAACAGTAATATTCCATGACATTTATGTCAATAATTGCTTAGCCATTCCCCAAGCAATGTACGCAAATTTTCTTTTCAAATATTTGCTAAGACAAAAAATGCTACCATAAATGCGTTGCTGTGTATGCAGATTTTCTGTTATCTATGATCTTATGGGGTATCTACCTAGTGGGAAATGGTCACTTTATCAGTTCATTTGCATACTTTAAAATTGTGTTTCAAAATGTTTGCTCTACCAGCAATGAATTAACATCTACCTTTCTACAACTCTTCCAATACTGATGAAGGTAGACTTTAAAGAAAAAAAATCCAAGAGGATAAAAATCTGTGAAAAAGAAATGAATAAAGACAAGCATAAGGCAAAAAATACATTTAATATTGATGGATTAAAAAAATCCAGCCAAAGGAGCTAACATTAGAAGGAAGTATCCTCTTTTTGGTTGTGGAGATTGAACCCAAAGTAAACATTAAGAAAAAGACTAAAATGATGGCATATGAATTTAATGGAATATTAATGTTTCATAATCAATGGCCTATAAGAAGAAATCCATAAAATATTAGAATATTTTTAGTGACATGTGGAATAGGAAAAATGAAAGAAAACTGAAAGTGCAATATTTGCAAAAAGTGCAATATTGCAAAGAGAAAGAATAATAAAACAAAATGATTGTAATTATATTAATCAAGGTTGGCCCAAGAAGAATACTAAAAAATCCACAAAAACAAACAACCACAAAAACTTCTATCCTTTTTCTAATAAGTAGAGGACTAGGTACATAATATTGTATATACCTTTAAACATGGTCAATGTGAGATTTTGTCTTGCTAAACTTTCTCATTCTTTGACCATTGAAAAATCTTTGTTCTAAGGAAAGCTTCACCAACTCACAGTGAACATCTTTAGGAAACATGTTTAGAAACGAATGGGAAAATAAAAATTAATAGACCACAAACCAAAAAGGAAAATCAGGGCATACTCCTCCCATTTTTCATGATCTTCCAAATCTCACTGAAACTCTCTGCAAATACCAGGGATAATTGTTTAAGAATCTAAGGATGCAGTTTTTCTGTGTCAGCTGACTTGAAATCAGCTATGGCCACTAAGTACTCTGTGAATATCTTCTTTCTTATCTTGGGTATTAACTCCATACCAACTATTTTACTTTCATCTTCCTGATCCAAAGGTGATTTTCTTTGGCATAGGAAAAAAATGAAAAAGAAAGATGTAAAATGGATATTTCTACCATTTCATGGTTACTAGTTCTCATGTTCATTCAGCCCAAGAAGTAAACCTATCCCACTTTTGATTTCTCTCTTTTCCCCTAGGTAGCTAAAACATCCTAGCAAAACCAATCATCCCCTTTAAATCCCTTACATTTTTGTTCTGCTTTGCCACCTTCATCACTCTTTGAACATTCTGAACTTAAGACATCTTATGTCATTCTTACATTGTCACATCATGCTTAAATATTTGTCCTTTATTTCTGCATTGTTTCTTGCCTTTTAAAAATATCTTCTAAAAATTTAAGTTAACTACTGAGTTTGGTGTCCATCTTGAAAGTTACCTCCAAACAACTCCCATTTTCCCCTTTTCTTGGTATTTAACTGTATACAGTATATAACTTTAGGATTTCATTCTTAAGAATTAAACAACTGAAGTCTCTCAACACTACTATACCATATCTTTGAGTCAGACTTATTATGTTTCTGGAACTCATCTATTTTTCTCTTTGTATCCAAGTAATATGCAGTATACATTAATGGCAAAAGTGTTTCCCTGTTTCCTACACTGTAGTATATATCAACAGCAAAATTACTTCTTTCTTTTCTATATTGATCCTTTTTAAAATTAAATATATGTTTTAAATTAACATGTATTTATCTTTTTTCTCTCAAACTTCCCCATTCCACACCAAAAAGAAAAAGACAACAAAATCTTTGCAACAATATGCATTTCTAAGTAAAACAAATATTCAGGTTGTTCATATTAAGAAAAAGTCTCATAATGTATGTTGAGTTGATCACTTCTCTTTCAGGAGTTGGGGTCAACTGCTTATCACTTGTCATGTGGAACCTTAATTGGTCTTTGGATTGATTAGAGTTATTACAACTTGCAAAGCTATTTGATTTTATTGTGTTATTGCAGCATACATTTTTTGTTTGTTTATGCTGACTTCACTTGGCATGAATTCATATGTCTTCCCAAGATAATCTGAAACAGTCCATTTAATCGTTTCTTAAAGTACAATGGTATCCCTTCTTATGCATACACTATATTTTGTTGAGATGTTCCAATCTTTAGTTTCCAATTCTTTGCTATCATAAAAACAACTTTTATACAAATCTTTTGTATGTATGAGCTTTTTTCCTCTTTCTTTGATCCCTTTGGAAAATAGGCCTAGTCTTGGGATATATGAATCCAAGAATCTCCACTGTTTAGTCACTTTTTAGACATAGTTCATAGTTGTTTCCTAGAATGTCTGGGCCAATTTACAGCTTAAGCAAAATTGCATTAATATGCCTATTTTCCCTCAGTATTTTCACCACTTCTCATCTTCCTTTTTTTAAAGTTAATTTTGTTGATCTGATACATGTGAAAGAGTTGCTTTAATTTGAATTTCTCTAATTAATACTGACTTGGTGCATTTTATTTTCATATCACCATTGATTGCTTCAATTCATTCCTTTAAGGAATGCTTTTTCTTGTCCTTTGACCATTTCTTAGTTGAGGAATAGCCATTCTTCATACAGATTTTTATGATTTCTTTACATGTTAGAAATTAGACCTTTATGAGAGAAAATTACTACAAAGAATTTTTTTATAGTTACCTACTTTCTTTTCAATCAACTCCAAGAATTTTGTTTACATGCAAATGTTTAAGTTTTATGTAACCAAAATTGTTCATTTTTATCTATGATAATTTTCACTCGTACCTTGTAAAGGCATGTATTGTTCCTCTACACATAGATCTAAAATGTATTCCTTGGTCCCCATTTGTTTATGATGTCATCTTTTAGAGTTAAGCCATGTATTCTTTTGGGGCTAATTCTTATGATGACAAGTGTTAATTTTAACATAAGTTCTACAAGACTTCTTTCCAGTTTTACCAGAAAGTTGTATAAAGTAGTATGTTTTTACCCTAGTAGCTACGGTCTTTGTGTTTATCAGATACTTGGCTACTATTCTACTTGTTTCCTTGTTCTAATATGTTCCACTGATCAATCCTTGCTTTAACCATAATCAAATTGAAATGAGTTTACTATTTTGTAATATCGTTTTGGGTTTTTTAGTTGGTATGTTTTTAAATCTGGTACTCTTGGTCTCCTTCTTTCCCAACAGTTTTTCATTACTTCTCAAAATGTTCTTGATCTTTTGCTATAGTTCCATTTTTTTCAATTAATTTTTATTTGCAGGAGGCAGATTAACCTTATCTGGTTGGTTTGTTTGCCGACACCAATCTATTTTCTATTCATGCCAAATATGTAACAATCATGAAAAAATCAATCAGTTAGCATTGTGTATAGATAGAGAATTGGTAAAACTCCAGTATGATGTGAAATATTCTTTATTCTTAAAATGAAAAAAATAATTTTTTACTTATGTTGATTATTTTTAACATTACATAGTTTATTTTTAGTTCAATTAATTTTTTAGTTTAGTTAGCATTCTCAAAGAAAATCATAATTTCCTCTTGCATACATTTTTCCCTTCATTTTTTTTTATTATTTTGCTGATATAGGTAACATTTCTAGCACTATTTCAAATAGTATGGTGACAATGAATTACTGGAAAAGTCTGCACTTTGTCTCCATTACATGTAATCAAGGCTCTTAGTTTTAGATGAATATTACTTATCATATTAAGGAAAGTCCATTTATTCATATGATTTCTGATTTTTTAAAAAATGTTAATAGTACTTTATCAAAAGCTTTTTTCTTCCTCTATTGATATAATCAAATATTTTGTATATAACCAATTATACTTATAGGTTTTCTAGTACTGAATTAATCTTGCATTCTTGATATGAATCCAAGCCTCTGATGATGTATAATTATTATTGTAGAGTATTTGATAGTATTCCACTTAAGGTTTGTTTTTTTTTATTAGTGCTCATTTAGATATTGGTCAATGATTTTATTTCTCTTTCTTAATGTTTTAAAGTCTTAGAGTGTTATCTTTATCCTATTTTTGGAAATAGTTTACATAATATTGGATAAGATTTTTTTTGAATGTTTGAAAGAATTAACTTATACCTAGTCATTTTCTTTCCTGTACATTTATGGCCTACTCAATTTCTTTTGCTAATATTTGGTTATTTAAAACCTTTATTTATTATTCCATTAACCTGTGCATTTTATACAATAAAATATTTTAAAATTCATTCAATATTTTAAATTCTCAATTTTATTAACATGTAATTGGACAAAATAGTCTCTAATAATTTCATTTTCATTCATGCTAAATTCTTGATTCATTTTAACAGTGTTAATTCAGTTTTCCTTTTTATTTTTTAAGTATATAAACTAATGGTTTATTTATTTAATTGTTTTTTCCTATCTAACATAATTAGATCTTGCCCTCTTTTATATATGAAAGTGTTGTGAGATTGAAATTGCACCTTAAAGATGTCTTTATGTGCATCTCTCAAAGTTGGTATTTGCTTCACTGTTGTCATCTGTATTGAAATTAACCATTTTTAATTTTTTTCTTTGATTTAGCATTTTTTATGGTTGTTAGTCTTTAATTGATTTAAATTCTTTATTGAATATAATCGTATTGCATTATGATCCATGAAGTATGTAGGTAATACCTCTGTTTGTCTCTTTTGTTTATGAGATCTTTAGGCTCCAAATATATGGTCACTTTTATTTTCAGTTTGCCATGAGCAGGGGTGAAAATATGCATATTCCTTTCTGCTTACATTTAGTAACTGTTAGACATCTATTATACATAGATTTTATAGAATTTTATTCTGGTCCTTATTTTTCTCATTATTTATGTATATATTTACATTATATAATTTATGTTTAGTTCAATTAATTTTTAGTTTAATTAGCATTCTCAAAGTAAATCATCATTTCCTCTTGCATATGTTTTTTTCCCTTCATTTCTTCTTATTTTACTGTTCATACAGTATTTATGTATTGATTGATTTATCTAACTCTAATAAAGTTACATTGAGATCCCCCACTATTATTGCTTTACTATTTATTTCTATCTATAATTGCAGTGCATTTAAATAAAAGACTTTATATTATTAATTGTCTGTATCACATTTCAACAAGGTATCTTTCCTATTTAGCACTTGGATTTGAGTCTATTTTTGCTTAACTTATTGAGGATTATGACTGCAATCCTTTTTTTTTGTCTTCAGTTGAAATATAATAGATAATGTTCTAGATTTTTATTTTAAATTTGTTTATGTATTTATATTTCAAGTGGTTCTCTTGTAAATAACATATTTTGATTCTATTTTCTCATCCATTCTATAGGCCCCTTTCATTTTTTATGGATGAATTCATTCCACACACATTTATAGTTATAATTATTATTTATCTATTTTCCTCCACCTTTTCTTTATACTTTTCTCCTGTTTTTTTTCCTTTATATCCCATTTTCAGTGGAAGAGGAATGTGCTAAGCCCCATTATTTTATGTTTGCTATAACGAGCTTTTGCTCCCTTGCTTCTAACCTCTTCATCTCCTCCAGATCCCAAACAAAGTTTCTTACTGTTTCCTTATTTCCTTTTAATACTTATTCAATGTCCCCCTTCCTAAGAATTTTTTATGATTCTGACTAATTTCTCTTTGCCTTGCTTTTTATTTATTCTCCCCATCCCCATTCCACTACTTCCACTTCCTTTTTGAATTGAATGCATTTCTATCCCCAAAACTGTTTGTGCAGTATTCTATTCTCTTTTGAAAAGTTCAGATAAAAACTAGGTTCAAGTGATGGTTTCTCCTCTTATTCTTCCTAATTTTATATACTTTTCTTTGCACAATCCAATTATATGAGATTCATTTCCCATTCTTTCTCCTAAATCCCCTCTTTCTTCTCCTTTTTTTCTTTAAATTTATTTATTTTCAATTTTCAACATTCACTTCTAAAAAATTTTGAATTTCAATTTTTCTCCCCATCTCCTCCCTCTCCCACCCCAGGAAAGCAAGTATTCTGATTACCCTTTCCTCCAAGTTGCCCTTCCTTCTATTACACTCCAATCCCTTATCTCATTCACCTCTGTTCTTTTCTAGGGTAAGATAGATTTCTATACCCCATTGTCTATATATCTTCTTTCCTAATTTCATGCAAAAACAATTTTTAACATTCATTTTTAAACCTTTGAGTTCCACATTCTCTCCCATCCTCCCTCCCCACCCAGCCCTACTGAGAAGGCAAGCAATCAGCATAGGCTATACATGTGTAGTCATGCAAAACACGTCCATGACATTCATGTTGTGAAACATATTTTCCTTTATCCTGTCCCACCCTCCATTTATTCTATTCTCTTCTTTGACCTGTTCCCCTACAAAAATGTTTGCTTCTGATCACCCCTTCCTGAAATCTGCTGTCCCTTCTATTATCTTCCCTCTCTTATCCCTTTCCCCTTGCTTTTTGTAGGGTAAGATAAAATTCCATACCCAGTTGAGTGTGTATGTTATTCTCTCCTGAAGCCAAATCTGAAGAAAGTAAAGCTCACTTATTCCCTCTCACCTTCCCCTTCTTCCCCTCCATTGTAAAAGCTCTTTTGTGCCTCTTTTATGTGAGATGATTTACTACATTATACTTCTCCCTTTCCCTTTCTCTGAGTATATTCCTCTCAACATTTAATTTAATTTAATTTTTTAGGTATCATCCCTTCGTATTAGCTTCCATTTGCTCCATTCTAATTTTGAAGGAATTGTTTTCTTCAGTGACGGTTTGGACCTCCTTTTTATTTGGTCAATTCCACTTTTTAAGGCATTGTCCTCCTCATTGACTTTTTGGACCTCTTTTGCCATTTGGGTCAGTCTCATTTTAAAGATGTTATTTTCTTCAGCATATTTTTGGGTTAGCAAGCTGTTGACTTGTTTTTCATGATTTTCTTACATTGCTCTCATTTTCTTTCTAAGTTTTTCTCTTCTCTTACTTGATTTTCAGATTTCTTTTTGAGCTCTTCCATGGTCTTAGACCAATTCATAATTTTCTTTGAGGTTTTAGATATAGGAGCCTTGACTTTGTTGTCTTCTTCTGGTTGCATGGCTTTAATCTTCCTCATCATCAATGACATAAGAAAAAGCCTTTTCACTGAGAAAGTAAGACTCTATGTTTCCCTGTTTGCTCATCATCCCAATCGATCCCTTGACCTTTGAGATCTTTGTTAAGTGAAAATTTTCACAGGCAGCTGCCCAGCCAATTACCTGGCCCTTAAGCTCCTTGGTAAGTGGAAGACTCCAGAAACTGCTGATGCTTAGGCAGTGGCTGTTGCCACCATTGGACTGGGGCTGGGACCTCAGCCAGGTGACAGACTGTTCCCTCTGACCTTGAAGGCTGTCTCTGGCATTTGTGGATTGAGAAGTTTAGAAACCTCTATAGCCACCTGCAATTCAGTCCTGTAAGGCCTGCTCCAGCTCCGTCTGCATTGCTGTGGCCTACGCCAAATTGTACTCTGCTCCCAACCTAGTGCAGTAGACCCTACCTGTCAACCTTCCAGATTGTCTTGGACTGGAAATTTGTTTCATTCTGTTATTTTTTTGGCTTCTGATCCTCTAGAATTTGTTGAGAGTCATTTTTACAGGTTTTTTGGGGGTTCAGGGGGAGAGTTCAAACAGGTCCCTGCTTCTAATCTGCCATCTTGGCTCCACCCCTTTTCCTTTCTTTTTTTAAGATAAGCAAAACATAACAAAAACTTCCCCAGGATTTCTTTGTTATTCAACTCTCCCTATGACCTCAAAGGCAGGATTCTGAATAGACATTTAAACATCTCCTTAGTAGAAGGTAAAGCCTTAGTGACTATACAGTCCCTTCTGATGGCACACTTGCATTTGTCTTTTTGTGTTTCTTTTTATTCCTATGCTTGTTTTCCAAAATTTCTAGTTATCTATTCAATTAAATAAATTGAAATAAACTTCTAAATTGCCCAGTTTCAATAACTGCCCAATTTCAGCAAACTTCAAAACACTTTGGGGAGGCAACTAGTCTAAGAATGAGGAATATTAGAGAATAAAAAAAATCAGTTTTATACAAATGTTAAGTTTGTTCTCAAAGGATGGTATTTGGTACTTATAGGTCAAATAGGAGAGATACTTAAAATTTTATGTCAAAGTCTAATTTTCCTAACAAAAATGCCAACCATCAGTAACCTCAGTCTTCTCCTGCCTCAGTTTCTAGATACAAGTTCTCTACTTGATGGTTTTCTTTGTAACTTTTGAAGCCTAATTCAAATCGGATTTTTAACTTACAAACTTGCTTCCATTTCCAGTCCCACTCTGAATCCCATTGCCTAAATTTAGACAAAACTCAGATGATTGTAAATAAAAATGCCACTCATTCACACCAATTATTCTCTTTTTTTCTGTGATTCTCTCATGTTAGACCTTAGTGAACAATTTGCCTTAAAACCTATTTACTTTAAAATGTCTTCCAATAACCCCCAACTTCTCTTTAAAAGAGGAAAATTAGGCAAATTTCAAATCTCACATCAACTTGCTGAGCTTGTACAATTCCGGAAAGATGTACATTGTGTGTATTACATGCCTTTTTATTATAAATAATAATGCACTGACTTTTCAAAACTATAAATTAAATGCAAATAAAATAAAATGTAAAAGAATTTTAAGTAAATGATAGTAATATCTTTTTTGTTTGTTTGTATGGACCTGTGCTTTATTTGTTGCAGAAAATCCTTGTGGTGGAAAGACTTCCACAAATTCAGATCAAAATTCCTCTCTCTTAGAAAATTGTTGAGAACACTAAGAGGTTATATTACTTTCTAACTGACACATAGTTAATATATGCAAGGGGCAGAATTTTAATACAGGTCTTCCTGACTCCAAGGATAACCCCCTTTATCCAAGGATAACCTAAGGATAACTACCATGCCATGGTGTCTTCAAATTAAAAGAAATGTATGGAAAACACTAACAAACTTGTATCTTAA
Organism: Bettongia penicillata ogilbyi; assembly: GCA_023548195.1. Classification (NCBI taxonomy): domain Eukaryota; kingdom Metazoa; phylum Chordata; class Mammalia; order Diprotodontia; family Potoroidae; genus Bettongia; species Bettongia penicillata. The sequence continues at coordinate 11,034,295 of JAJHZJ010000311.1, forward strand.
AAACAAAACAAAACAAAACAAAAAACTTTATCCTCTCCATCTCTCATCTCTATTCTGTGTTTCTTAAATATGAAGACTGATGAAGTGAAATATTTTTGTTATTTCCATTCATTTATATGCCAAGAATGTTTAATATCCTTCCCTATTTTCTGTAAGGGGTTCTTATCCCCAAAATCATTGAACCTAAATCTTCTTAACAAGGTATTACTTCATATCCTTAAAGCTTTGAAAAAGTACCTGATACTTCACACACCCATGACATCACCCAACAATGACACTGTTGTCTCCAAAAAGGCATGAAACAGAGTTCTGAAAGTGGAAGGTGGAGCAACAAAGATAACCAGAATTGCCAACATCCCATAGGGTATCATGTAAGGGAGAGACAAAAGAGGAACATCTTGGTGATTCCCTGGGGTAGTGGAAAAGGGGTACTTTTCAAAACCAATCCTATCTTTAAAAAAAGTCTGGGCTGTGCTTAGTGTTTGGGCTGAGATACAAAACGATTTCTCTATTTTCCCAAATAGTTCACCCCTCCCTAATTATAGCTCTCAGATGAATGTTTTGTTACCACCAGAAAGCAGGCAAGGCAGGAAGGAAATAATCAGGCATTTTCACTTAGAACATTGAATTTTAATACAGTTCTTTTCCTTTGCTAACAGACTTTTCAATTTCACTCCTTCCACATTTTAAGTGTGATCAATTTTACCTTTCAAGATATTATTCCTCATCCATAAAATTACACAAAAATTGCTATAAACAAGCTGACTGAGAAGGAACAATTGCTGTACATTTTAAAGAAGAACCTTAATGTTTATAAAAAATAATAAAGCCCATGCCGTACTTCTTTTAAAGATCTTGCTCTAAACAAACTGAATTATTCATGCATAGAATTGTACAGCATTAGAACACCTGTTTTCAATCATGCATAATGTAAAATCACTCATTACCTCACAAGAGCCTCTACATCTCCAGCAATCAAATGGCATTGAAATCGCAAAACAGGTGCCTGGCAGGTGGATCCAAACAGATGTTTTGGGCTTGCATCCCTTTTCTTGTACAGGTGTGATGATCTTGTTTTCAACTGCATAATTGCTATTTAAATAGGTAATATTTAATTCTTGTGTACTTTAATATTTATTTTTCTTCTTCAATTCCTTTACCCACTTTGCCGCTGCCTAGGCTCGAGGTGGATTTGTAAAGCGTTCAGTTCACTGCTAGGTGGAGTGATGCCAGATGAAGGTACTGTTCTCCTTTTTTAGACTTTTATGGCGCAGAGACCCCCTGTCTGAAAAGTGCCTAGTTACTGAAAACTCAGAAGTCTTAGGATAGTGTGTAGAGTTTCAGTCTCTTGGCTAACCAGTGCCTAAGTAAGGGAAAAGGTGATTCCCCCAATTGGAGATGATCGAAAAGTTATTTTCACTGTTACTACTGTGTATATACTATGAATATTCAATCAAGCTGATGAAAATCTATGATGGTACGTATGAGTGAGTGTGTGTGTGTCTGTGTGTATGTGTATGCTTTCTGTAAGGCATCAAAATGCATTTGCTTAAGCATGTTTTAGTAAAACATCTTTAAGTCTCAGCTGGAAATAGGATTTTTACTTCTTGCTAGATTTATCCAATATGAGTTCATTCAAGCAGAATAAGTAATGCAGCTTTCAACAGGGAGGGTTGCATTCACCTTGTTTCCCTGTTTGCATTGTTCTTGAAGTTTAAAAACAAAAAGGAAAAACTATGATGGTTGTCATCTTTGCTGATATTGTCTACTATGTGTTGTTGTTTAGCAACTTGAGTGCTGGTAGACGACACACTTGAAGGTTTAGGGACAGAAATTCCTTAGTTTTTTTTTCCTTTCCTGTTCCTTCTTTTCTTTTTCTTTTCCTTTCTTTTCTTTCTTCTTCCTTTCTATTTCTCTCTGAAGCAGGTGCACCCTACCCAGTTGAACCATAGGCATCTCCTTTCTACACCATCTGAAGTACTTTCGTGAGTCTCTATTTCCATTCAAAGCCTTGGTTTTCTAAAGAATTAGGTTCAGTGGCAGTGACTGCTTGTTAGGAGAGCAGCTTAAGAAAAGGCTGCATATGAAGTCAGGGTGCCATACGAGTGAAGTATTGACTTTCCTGTCAGATGAACTGTATCCAAATCCCATCTCTGGTGCTTACTTTCAGTCTGAACTTAAGCAATTCTTCCTGGTACTCAATTTCTTTAATTTTCAAATCAGAGAGTTGGACTGAATGACTGCAGAAGTTCCTCCCATTTCTAAATCTATGATAACCAGCATGATCCTGACACTTAGCATAATACCTTGCACTTATTAGGTGTTTTAGAAATACTTATTGAGCCAGCAGGAAGTTTTGTAACTATGGCTATTTTCATCATAAGGAAATGATCACTCAGACAGTACCAGCACAAAAAGTCTTTGTTGGAGTAGATTTTCTCATCAAGATACACTGTTTATGACCTTCAGAATTTTGTCTATATGTACATCAGTGCCCAAATAAAAAGGGTTTGGTAAGTCTTCCAAATGTGTTTACTGGCTTCCAGAAATCCAGATGTTTCTATGTATCTAGATATGTGGCATCAATTTGTGTAGACAAACCCACTCTATGACTACATTTTTCCCTTTCCTTCAGGCTATATTGGCATCATATAGACAGAGCTGTTAGCTATCTCTGCCATGTATTGTCTTTGCAAAGGACACATCCATCCTGAGACGAATGAGGTAATTTTTGTATTTTAGCTAGCTCAGAAAGGAGATAGTGCAGTTTAAGGGGAAAAAGCATAGAAGACTATGTTTGCTCCCTGGTTAGTTCACTAACTTACTAACTTTAACTAACTCACCTAATTTCTCTGAATGAATGCGCACACACACACACACACACACACACATAAGCACACATTCACAAGAGGAAGTTGGATGTAGTGGATAGAGAATCCAGCTTTGACATTAAGAATGGGTTCAAGTCTTCCTCTGATATATACTTTCCATTTGACAATGAACAGGTCACTTAATTTTAATTTCAAGAAAATGTCTAAAGGATATAAAAGAGTTTCTAATTTGTATTGCTAAAGGGAGTTTATTCACTAGGAATTACTGACATAGATGAAACCAAAGACCAGTTTTCTGAATCTGTGATGTCATTGCTGGTAAATAAAATTTCCAGGAAGGAAATTCCTTCTAACATTGCAAATCAGCAGTAATTCCATCGTTTAAAGTCTTAGTTTCCTGGAATACTGAGAGGTTATATCATTTGCCAAGGGTCACAAAGTAAGCGCGTATCAGAGATAGGACTTGAACTCAAAGCTTATTGAACCTGAAGTTGATTTTCTATCCTTTTGGTCAAGTTATACAGGGACTGTGTCCATCTATACACACAAACACACATACAAACATACATGTATAAGTATCCATATATACATACAAATATATGTGTGTGTGTACTCACACATACACACAATTTGTTGGTACGGATGTGCGTATATGCTGGCATAGTTATATCTCTATAATATTTAAAACAGGCTGAAAGAAGGGGGAAAATGAGTTATCTCAGAGGGAATATACACCAATTCTCTTATAGGTAACAAGAGCAAGTTAAACTAGATAATTTTCAATGATTCATCTAGTTCCCAAATGTGTAATTCTAAGGGTCTGGCTACTCTAACCAGTACAGTAGGTTTTCAGGGATAGGAAGCTAACCCACAATACTTTGGCAAAGACTTATTGATAATATCCTACATTAATAGTCATAACAGGCTTTTGAGGTATTGTTCTCATTCAGTAAACATAGCAATAACAAAGGACCAATTTCATCAACCAAGTTTCAAGTTTTCACTTTCAGTCTCTTACTTTGTTATTAGATATCAATTTCGCATTATTCCAGTGGGTATTGTATGCACATATTACATAGGAATAATCAGACAGACCACATGCTATAGTGGATCAAGAGCTGACCTAGAAATCTGAAAGACTTGAATTCAAGTACTACGGCTGTGTGACCCTAGGCAAGCGTCTTAATTTCTCAGTTCTCTAGACAGTTATCTATGGCAATAAATAGTGGAGAACCTGCATTCATTGTGGGAGTTTCCTCACCAAGAATTTCACATGCCAATGAAATTACAGGTCTAATACCTGGATAGAGAGACAGACTGAAGTCAAGGGGAACTGTGTTCAAATCACTTACTATCTGGGTAACTCTAGTTAAGTAACTTAATCATTGCCTGCCTCAGTTTCCTCATCTGGAAAATGGGAACAATAATAGCATGAACCGCCCACGATTTTGGCGAAGGTCAAATGAGTGAATATTTGACAAGAATTGCCAAATCTTAAAAACGCTACATGAATGCTAGCTATTATCTCTATCCCTATTAGAACAATAACTATCACCCAAGATACAAACAAAACTCAATTAAAATTTCATATTTAAGCCTAGTTATCATTTCAATAGCAATGGGAAAATTCATTTCCCCATACTTCTGCACTTTTTTCTTCCAACTGAGAGTCAAAATTCTTAAACAGCATGAGTACAACTCAAAGTAAGCAAAAGTATATTCTGGAAAGATTCCAGGTCCTACCTACCAAAGGCAGGAAGGATAAGATCTCACTAAAAGCATACTTTCAAACTCTTTCCCAACATAGTACCGAATTTGAGGAATCTGGTTGAGGTGGAGAGTTACAATATTGCACTCCCAAGAGTAACTGGGAAGAGAGAACTGTCCCTTCTGCCTCTTTCAGTGTTTAACAATATCATTCCAGCATACTGTCTATAAGCATTAGTAACTCAAAAACAGTTTAGGTATTTAACATGGGTAAATTTTTCCACATAAATTTGTCCTGGAGTTCTACAGAACCAAATTTATCCTTGTGACTACAAGCCTGAGAATTTAACAGTTCAAGTCCAATTTTTTTCTCTCTGCAAAATGTAAAAGCCTATGGTGACTTTACCTGCTATAATAGGTTTTTTTTCTAAATGGAATTTGTAAGTTACATAAAATTTCACTATCTACTTGTGATTGGAAAAGAAAAGGTAAAGGAAAATGCTGCTAAAATAAACACCACTAAAGATTCAGTTGAGTCAATCTTCTACAATAAGTATGCCAAAGTTAATTACCCTTTTCAAGGGAACCTGATTGTTAACAGCTGACCATTTACTGATATTAAAATGGATTATTAATATTCCACAAACAATTGGTTAGTACTTCAGAAGAGCAATATAACATAAAGTAGATTATTATTCTATATAGTTTAGGAATAAGAACATTAAGAATATTCTAGCTAAGACAGAGAATATATGTGTGTTTATATATATATGTATTTCTATATGTATATAGAAATACATGTATATGTACAATTACAAATAGACACACTATGTATATTATGTATACACACAGATATATACATACCTACATATAAGCATACATACATACACATACTCTTTGGACCAATAGATAAATGGATAGGTACTTAGATAGATAGATGGATGAAAGATAAATATCCATCTATATAGTGGTTCCCATTTCTAAGTTTCAATTAAGATATAGATATAGCATATATGGATATATACATACAGTTAGACATACACATATATGAACACACATATGTATTTGAGTATATGTATATATGCATATACATAATTTATATGTGTACAGTTCAATGACCAATCTCTAAATACTTACAGTAGAATAAAACATACAAACTTGATCATTCTTTTTGCACCAGGATTTTGTAGTCTCAGGGTCATCAATATGAACATCAAATATTAGTGTAATATAAAAGCACAGAAATGTCAATCAAGAGAAATTTAATAGCTTAAAAAAGCTTGTAAGCCAGCATTCATCATGTTTAGATTTTTATGCACAATAACAGTATAATTATTTTTGAGAAGTCTTCTGCTTAAAAATTCCCTTCAAAAGAAATATCTAATCTAAAGTGTATCAGAAGTATTCATGTGTCACTTTTAGTACATGATCGTTTGATTCAAACTGTCGAAAAATATCTATGAAATCAGCAACACAGCAGCATTCCATGAAGTCAAATTAAATAGAGTAAGTAAACTGAAGTCTCAAGGTGAGAGGCAGGGCTAATGGGTCCACAGACAGCCTTTGAGTAAAAAAGAATGGATATCAAGTCCTAGTTTTGACACATGCTAGATGTGTTTACATAGAGAAGCGACTTAGCCTCTTGATATCCCAGACAACTCTTCAAGTCTGTAAGTTTCCAATGAGTTGCCCATCTGTATTTGTGGAGGGAGTTTTTGTCCTGGGAATTTCATACCAACCTGGACTGAAAGGAAAGGGAATATATGAGAACATAAAAGTAATATAGAAATACCTTCATAAACATACACTACCCAAAATAAAAGAAGACTAAGTAGAGATCTTAACTCAATCACAATAAAAGCAATAAAATTAGCTATAAAGGAAACACCAAAGTAATAGGAACCTCTTAGTCCTGATGGATTTACATGAGAAGTCTAACAATCTTTTAAAGAATAATTAGCCCCAATACTACACAATATTCTCAAAAATTGGGAAATAAAGTACCCTATCATATTCCATTTATGAAACAAATATAACCACAATACATAAACCAAGGAAAGATAAAGGACAGAACTACAGAACAATATCATTAATAAATATTAATTCAAAGATTTTAAATACAATTCTGTTGATCAGATTGCAGGAATTTATCCAAGAAATCAGAAATCAGAATCAGGTTCGATTTGTACCTGAGATACAAGGATGATTTTCTATTAGGAAAAGAACATAATTAATCATATTATATTATATATATTATATAATCATATATAATCATAATCATATTAAAAGATTAAATTATTGTCATTATTGTTCTGACTTTGAAAATGGCATTTTGTACTGAACTATTTTAGTTATTCCCTTAAAAAGACGTACTTTAGTCATAAACACTTTATAATACATTTTCCCATATTAAAACATAGGAGAAAACATTTATTTTTTTTAAAGCTTTTATTTTAACACTACCCGCCAACTCCATAAACATATAAAGTAATGATGTGAGTCTTTAGTGTTGTGTTGAGTGGAGATTATTCATGGGGTTGACAAGCTTCTTCAAATATATTTAACCATATCATCAACTCTTTTATTTCAAAGCTGTTTAATTTGATATATTTCTCCCTACCTACCTTATTGTAATATGTATTAGGGAAAGAACATGAAATTAGAATGAGATTTAAGGTTACGTACTCTAAAGTTTTGGAGCACTGAAGTATATTTACTATTGTGAAGGTTAAACTTTTCCCTATACATATTTAGCTCCCAGATCAAATACTAGAAATGGAGGTTTTTCTTTTGTGTGTGGTCTTGGAAAGTGACTAAAAAAGAAAATCAGGTTCAATTTTATTTTTATTAGTCAAGGAAATTAATTCAGGAAAAGTTGTTAGAAGTAAGTCTAGAAAGAAAATCCAACAGAGGAAGATTCAACAGAAAAAAAGGAAAACATTTACCTTTTAGGTCATTAGGGTCAGGATATTGGAAAAGGTTGTAGATCAAGCAATTAAAATCATTTCCACAGGAAACCGGAAACATGAGAACTCAATAAATATATCAGAGATCATTCTAGTTCATCAGAACTATTTTCAGGGGGAGAAAGAGATTCTCATCATTTCTGGTAAAATTCAATAGTCCGTAAAGTTGTTCATCATTGCTCAATACCTGGAAAGGAAACCTATTAAATAGGGAAGGGACTTAAAGCTTGTTTTTTTTTTATTTGTTTCGTTTTCAAAGGTTTTGGTTGAAGAGTAATTAGGACACACTTTGAATGTGAAATTCTTAGGCTCCTTGTTAGTAGCTTCTCAGTCCATGGGCACTTATCCCTCTAATGTTCAGATTTTTCTACTTACAGCAAGATTATACTGTCTTTTAAGTTGCCAGGCTCACACAATTCAGCTTAGGAAGTAATAAAAGAATTTTTAAAAATTACAATTAAAAAAATCCCAACTGTCCAAATAATCCGACTTTTAAAATCCCTTTAATTTAATATTATGGAATATAAATATTAATTTAATGGGACATGTGAAAATCTCCAAATGAGAATATAGAATATAGAATATAGCATATAGAAATATTCATGTATAAGGATACACAAATACATATTTATGCACCACACCTATAACTCAAAATAGATCCAGAAATTTACATCTATTTTACAAACAAGAAAAATGTTTTATAAATGAAGAGGTAAATATCTTGCTAGATCTGGCTGTATTCTGGAGAAATAAGTTCAGGCTCCGCTCTTTATTTCTCAGCATCTAAAATCCAAAGTCACACACTTTTCCCCCTGCCCTTGGCATTGCTGTCACCTCCATGCACCTAGTAATGCTGCTTGCCAGTGACAGTACCTTCTTGATGAACAGGCCAGGGCCAGTCCCAAGCAGCTCCCCTTTCAGCCTGACAGCTGCATATCCCAGGTGGTCTGACATTTGAGATGGAGGCTGTGGATAAGATTGAAGGTGTTTTAGGGGAGAAGAAGGCTGTGAATAACACCAAGCCCTCATCCAGATGGAATCACTCACGAGACAACCTGAAATACTCTATTACTGTCCATATGTCTTGGAGGTCTCCAAAGGCCATACTTTATTGATTTATTAGAAACTCGCTTTTTTTCTGCTTTCGATTCTTCTCAAAACAGGCTACAGGACAGGCTTTTTCAGAGACACTGTTGATGCTTTTTCTTCTTGTGAGCTTTTTTTTTTATAAGTTCTTTAAATAAAACAGTCTCTATAAAAACTCTAGTAAACACCAGACTATAAAGTAAATATTTGGGGGTGAGATGCAGTTTACTTCCTCTTAATATACAGTACCTTTTTTACTAGTTTCCCCTCTGAGCATAACCCCATGGCCAAACCTTTTACAGAACATACCTATTTTAGATAAATGACTTAAAAAAAACCATGACTGCAAAGGAATCAGGATGACTGCGCTAACTGTCTTGCACTATTTTTCCCTTGCAGATAAGCCTGGAAGAATTATTTCATTGTTTTGGCGCTGCAAACAGTTGTTATTAGTGTACCTTATTTATAGTCAGTTCTTTGAGGCACTATAGTAATATAGCAAAATATCAGTTATTTCATCACACTGGTGAATTTAATGAACCTGAAGGTGTGTGTTATTTTAGCACTTGCCGTAGCTCCTGTGAAAACCCAGTGGTGCTAAAATCTGTAAACCTGTCACTGCTTAAGTAATAACCTTGTTAAAAGCATCTTCATTTAACTTACTTTAGCTTTTGCAGGATGCAGGTTTTATTTTATCAGTGGAGAGAGTAGGTGTTTCAAACCCAAACCACTTATTGTAAATATAATTAATGGTAGTTCATTAATTTATTCGCAGTGTTATTGCTTTTATTTTAACACTTAGTTTAAATTAAATATTGTCTGGATTCCAGTTCCCATTTTCAATTTTTTTACAAACTCTTAATTTATATTGAATTTCTGTGGTTGCAACAGTAAATTTTAGTCTGTGCTACTGAAAATGCTCTTTTTAATCTTTAATACCCCTTTATGCAAGCCAGAACTGAGCCTCTTGTTTTCCCACTATGCATTTGTAGATGAAAAAGCAAAATACATTTTTTGCTAATATGCCTCGTATGGATTTGAGTTTATTCCTGCCTTTAAAAAATATAGAGAAAATTGGATATTGATGGTAGGTATTCAGAATTATCAATCGATTTCTGCCAGAGCACATCTACAATTATTGAAATCCTGGCAATAAAAATGGGAACTCCCTCCTATTTAGGACTATTCAGCAAAAGAGACCTGTAATTTTTACAATTACTGTCTTATGGAAACAATGGAACTTCCTACAATTTTAAAGACAGGGTATTTGGGAATAAAAGATAGATAGATAGATAGATAGATAGATAGATAGATAGATAGATAGATAGATAGATGGATGGATGGATGGATGGATGGATGGATGGATGGATGGATGGATGGATGGATGGATGGATGGATGGATGGATGGATAGATGGATGGATAGATAGATGGATAGATAGATAGATAGATGGATAGATGGATGGATGAATGGATGGATGGATGGATGGATGGATGGATGGATGGATGGATGGATGGATGGATGGATAGCAATGTAACCTCAAATCCTTGGCTAATTGTAATAAGGTGGCCAGTAATTATTGATATGTTGCAAAGAGCCATGCATTAATCACATCATTAAGAGATTGTCCAGGGTACTGAGAAAGCTGCATGTTTTCATTGCTGTCAAAACTATCACACAAATGTAACCTTGATTGGATGCACTAAGATGTATACCAAATTTACTCCCCACAAATGTATTAAAGAAAACAAGCAACAAAAATATCATCTTAGGTTATTTTGAAAGTTAATTTGACCTGCCAAAGATGTTTTGTCTTCAAGTCTGTTTTATTTTAATAAAAACTTTTTTCATAATTTATGAGGTTTTCCTGTTGATTCATTTAAGGTCATATAACATTGACCCTAAGAGATGCATTTCTGAGATGTACAATGAATTTTCTGATCTAATTTTCATTTCAGACTTTTTAAAAGGGAAAAATAATGAAGTAGTTTAAACACTATCAGTTCATGGGCATTTTTACAAAATCAAAAACTTATTTTAATCTATCAATTCCAGTTCTTTCTCTTTAGAGCCCACTTCTTATACTACAATCTTGATTGCTGATATTTTATAAACTTTGTTTTAGAGAAGAATGAGGTGAAATATTCCATGGTCACTTTGCTCAAAATGACACCAAGTTTAAGTTTTTGTTTTTCACTTCATGATTTATTTTCAGAATTTCACATTTTAGCAAAGAACTTGTATTTGCAGAAAGAAAGCAGTGAAGGTAGGCAGAACTGAGAGTCCTACAGAGGCCAAACATACAACATACTATTTAAACATGTGATGTAGATAAATTTCTTAAAAGTTATTCATATTGGATTTAGATATTAATACTGATGTTTGATTCTTATAGAATGTATCTAACTTTAAAAAAATTGACTTTTTATGTGCATATCTCTTGAAGGGATAAAATTACTAATTGGGATATTAAACAAGCAGGGTAATTTTGTTTGGTCTGTCAGTTAGTAGAGTTTTTAAGTGATAGCAGGGCAAGAGATTATACAATTGTATCTTTCAATAAGATAGAGTTTAAATGTACATTAAAGTTAGAACAATTTAATGAAATTCACATTTATTTCAAGGATTTTTTTAATTAAATCTATTGGTTGTTGGTATCTGTGAACCCTTAAGAATAAACACCTGCAGTGTTTTATTATGTAAAAAGGTAGTTTAATTGCATCATATTTATCACAGACAAATCAAGCCCTATTCAGAAGATAATAATGGCGCAGTAATTGGATCAGTAATTGGTTCAGGATGATTCAATATTGTACTAATAATCATAAATACTACTGTCTTCTGCTTTGGTACAGGGCTGACATGGTACTATAGATTGGATTTGGTGCAATAAATATCAGTGAACTGGATCTAGCATTAATGCCTCGATCTGTAGTTTGACAATGGCTGCTGAAAGCAGGTATAGAACAGATGCATTTCTTCAAAGCAAAAATGTCAAGCTTGGGAATATATTTAGTTAAAATATTGCACTAGCCTTTTTTTCATAACCAAATATTTCTAAAGCTAAATTCTTGAACATCTAGGGAATAAATGTGCTGCTTTATACAATTATCTTGAGACCATATGACGGCATTATAAGAATAAGACATGAGCAGTTAGATTTGATTGCCCCTGGTTACCATGGCTGATGTGGCATGGTGGGCAAAATCACTCAAAGGCCAAACATATAATGATGGCTGAGAAAAATCATGCCTGTCACCATACTGTGTTTAGCAGACACTTGGCAGATAAGCGGAACTATTTCTTAGCCAGTGTGGTGGTGACCTTTCACTGAAAGCCAAAGTAGGGGGAGACTCATTATAATAGAAACAATGATCCATATGGAAACTTGCCTTCCATGAACACATTAGACAGTTTTGAGTTGGATGAGAGCAGGCATATGCCCTTTGTCATTAGAACAGAAGGCCTTGATCAACACACCTGGCTTATGCTGTGAAATAAATAGAGTGTGGGACTTGAAGTCAGAAAGACCTGAGTTCCAAACGTGCTTTAGACAATTACTTAGCTTTGTGAGCCCTTAACCATTCTCAGCCTCAGTTTCCTTATAAATAAATTTGAGATAATAATATGAAAGTCAAATGAGTCAACATATATAAAACACCATGCAAACTCTAAAGCATTATGCAAATACTAGCAATAATGTTTATCACCAATGAACTTATAAATGCATGCATCTATTTCCCTAATTACGATAACTCATATGTCAATAAGGAATGGGTGCATGCTGTGAAATATGCTCATTTCTAGAGGGAGGGGAAATTCCAAACAAAGAGTGACTGTTTCATGTTACAAAGTTGAAAGAACTTGTTTCTTGAGCAAAATTATTAGATTCAGAGTGTGTCACTGAAAAATGTGGAAAAGAAAATATTTCAAATGTGAGCAAATGGGAATATCCCTGGAATTGAAGCCAGGGTAATTGGGCTTGAATCTTTCCTTTTGTTGTTTACTTCTTGGGGGCCTTGGATAATGGGAAGAGTATAAGCATTTATTAAACACCTACTGTGTGCCAGTCACTGTGCTAAAAATTTTACAAATATTATCTCATTTGAGATGATATAAAGTAACTTGATAAAACCTTTAACCTCTCTGGTCCTCAGTTTTCTCATCTGCAATATTTGGACTTCATGATTTCTGTAGTCTCTTCCAAAATACTATACTCCTATAATTCTATGATTGCCTATGAACCCTTTAAAAGACATGTAATTTGCCCTTGGCAAAGATGAATCTTTTAGAATTATTTCTAACTAAATATAGGGTGTATACTATTCCAAAAAGTAATGTGCGTGGAGTAGGGAGGGACTCAAGAGGAGATAGAATATGGAATAGTACTTTAGGTATTAATATACCAAGTCAGCTCTAATACAGTCATGGTAAGGGATCCAAAGAAATAAATTACATATTTATAAGAGAAATGTGAACAATTAATTAGAAGAAGCAGAAGGGCCAAGTGTAGCAGCAAGCACCCTGACATATCCAACATGACCTGCTGGAACAGGTTCTTAGATCTGTTTTACTAAAAGGAAAGCAACTTTTCAGGGAGTCATCAATCTACTTCAATTACATTCACCAATAGAGAAAACACAAGCAGAGAAATGAAGACCAACAGACAGGGTTTCCAACTGTCTGACCATAAGCAATGCATACATCACAGATCAACAGACAGAACTGTCTGACCATTACATACAAACATAGTTAGCAGAGAGAGGAGCACCAGTATCTGGGTTTTCAAAGGGGAGGGGCAGTGTTCTTAACAGCTACCCAGAATCTCACGTGTTCACATCATCTGAACATTCCTCCAAAGAGTAAACCCCACCAAAGCAAAACCTCACCTCAGAGTGTGTGTATGTGTGTGTATACATATATGTGTATATATATATATATATGTACGTGTGTGTGTATGTATGTATGTGTATGGATACATTTTTCAGAGCCAGAGGGCATAATCTTCAGTGCCTCATTAACAATTAACAAAAAGTGTGGGCCTTCGTACAAAACCAACCTTCCCAATCCAACTTACTGGACTCCACCTGAGGCCTAATCATGGTGTGTGTGGGGTGGGGAGATCTTTAACTCTCCTTAACATTACGCCAAGTGACCAAAGAGAAGAACTGGGGACTAGGTTCCCTTGAATTCTACTCCACTGTTTCTCTAATGGTAATTTTCTCAGCAAGCTCTTTTTTAATGTTATCTGTACCCTTTGCTTCTTCCTCTTCAAAATGGAAGTTTTTAATAATAGAAGGCTCATAAAACCCATTAAGAGGAGTAATTAACACAACGTTTGTAAAATGCATCCTTACGACATGGGGAGACTTGTACCTTTTCCCTATATCCTGATTTTTTTAGGGTACTAGTGGAGATGAGAGTATATGAGAGTGATTACTTTTCTTGTTGCCAAAGTTAGGCAGAGAGCACAAGTGGATGAGGGCCATGTGTTGAAAGAGTCATGATCAGGAGCCAGGAAATAACTGTTAGCAGACCCCTCAAAGTCATTTTGGAAAAACCCTGTGTTTCCTTTTCAGGGGATGGGTTTTTGGAGCTGTGTTATTTTTAGTTAGACTTGCCCTTTGTAAGGTATGGATACCACAATTTTCTCAGCATATGCTCCATTGAATCTTTCAGAGGGCATTCATGTTGGCCCCATTTCCCACGTAGGCATGGAGGGATGTCTTCATCTCTGGCAGTAGACTGGGGTTACTGCCAAAGGCAAGAATCCACCCATGCAGGCCAGGGAAATAGATCATTTCACTTCCTTAATCAGCATTAGGTCTTGTTCACCTGAGCAGTGAAAAGCCTGTGACTTCATTTGAAGGCTAGGAAATGCCACATGTTTATGAAAGCAAGTTCTCCTGAAATGAGGTGACTGTTTACCGCTAAGTGTCCATGAAAGGAAATCTGATTCAAATAGAACCGAGGCAGTCACACATACTACATGTGTCTATGCCCCAGTGGCCTCAGAGCCGAACCACCTTCTCATAGAGTTATACGATAACTAATTCACTTGGTCCTCTTTCTCCCTGAAGCTGTAAGTCTAGTTGTGGTTCACTGGTTTAGTGACGTGAATGAAGTAAATTCACTGCACTTCAAATCTCTCATTACACCTTAATTAGGAGTGGAGCTAGAAATATCAATGTTTTAACAACTATACTAGACAAGGTTTCTTTTCTTTCTTTAATCACATATTGTAAAGTAGATTGAAGTAGTTTCTCAATGTTTCCTTCCTTTGTTTATCTCCCTATAGACAGTCCATGGCTGAGTGGAATAACATAGGGCTGAGGTTGGGATCTTTCTGTTTTAATCCTGACTCAGTCAGCAAAACAGGACTGTAAATAGCCACTTGCACACTCATCCAAGACGAGTAATAATTTATACAACATGAGAGGGAAAAATGTTATTTCCATTTATTTTACTCCCTGGATAATTTGAGGGTGAAGGGTGGGCTGGTGAAAAAAATAATTATCAAAGGATGGTAAAGTTTATGTATTTTTTTATAAGACTGCAGAAAAACTCTGTGATCTAGATAAATTATTTCATTGCTATTTGCTTTAAGGTCCTGATCTGTAAAGTAGACTAGTTAATCCTAACAGCAGCTTCCAAAGGATCTTATGAAAGTTAACCTGATGAATAACCACAAAGTAATTTTTTGGGGGGAGAATTCTCTCATCCCAGTAACTGAGAAAATGATACTTTTGCCTTTATTTCTCCAGATGAATTATTCAATTCTAGGTCAGTTAGGGCAGCTTGGTGGCACAGTGGATAGACTACCAGGTCTCAAATCAAAAAGAATCATCTTCCTGAGTTCAAATCTGGCATCAGATACTTACTAGCTGTGTGACCCTGGGTAAGTTAACTGTGTTTGCCTCGGTTTTCTCATGTGTAAAATGAACTGGAGAAAGGAAATGGCGAATCACTCTATGATCTTTGCCAAGAAAACTACAAATGGGGTAATGAAGAGTTGAAAATGATTGAACCCAGATCAGTTAAGTCTTTGAGATCTATACTATCACTACTGCTTATCTCTGACTCCAGCATCCCTGATATTGAAAGGATTTTAAGGTATACCTGATCCTTTTTAAAATATGTCTTATTTATGACAAAATATGGGATAAAGGCAATTTTATTACTGTGCCTGGGACAAAAAAATATTAAAAATAGCCTCTGTAGCTAAATGGGGAGAGGAAAATTAATCATTAACACCTTTTGAACTGAAGTGGAAGGTTTTATTTCTTTTCCTTCTTCTTCTTCATCTTCAAATATTCACCTTTCCCCCAAAAAAGATGACAGCAGCATGGCTAATTAACAAAAAAAGAATAATTGAACTATAGCTGAAACAATCTACCTTTAAATCAAAGAAAGAAGGCAAACAATAGTAAAATTTAATCTGTCCTCTGGGGCAGAAGGCAGCTTACAGGTTCTAGTCAGCTAGCAAATGTAGCTAAGTGACAGTCGGGAAAGATCATGTGACTGAGGTCTAAAAACTAATTAATCTCCATAAAGCTGTAAGTGGGGTAGGTAAGATGACTTGAAACCTGATTACATGATTGCATTTAAGGAGGGAAAATGCAGCATGTATCTTTCATGTTGATTTTAACCACCTGAGCCCTTAATGACGTTTTGTACCTTGCAAGAAAACTCATATTTCATCTATATTTAAAAAGATCTACAAAGATGCTGGTGCATGATTTACGAATTAAGTCTAAATAATATGATAATGAATCACAAAAGATGCCTTTGTAAAGTTTCCGCGGATCAAGTAATTCTTTGATAAGAGCATTCAGTGTAACAGGGAAGCTATAAATTCAAAGATAAAAAAAAAAACTGACAAAGGAATTTAAAGGAAATAATAATTTCAATATTCCAGCTTCCTCCCTTCCCCCATAAAAATAAATGATTAGGTACTACATTTTGACTGCTGAATGTCAACGCGTCTCTAAATTTAGTTCTGGAGTAATGCTACATTCAAAATAATAATTTTGAAAATTAATCTAAATACGGAATTGTAGCTTTTATTAGCTGTAGTGATATCCACAATAATGCACTATATGCAATAACAGAATCTAGCAGTCGACCTTGTTCCTGCTTTGCCAATGAAGTGATTTGGTTTGGTTTGCTTTAATTCTTAACACCGTTTCATTCAGTTAAAAGACATTTCTAAGGAATTTTTCTTCAACTTTGTTCTCCTTATTTCTGTAGCTACTCTGGGAGATTAAAAATGTGGAAGGCCATAAGGAAAGGAGATATACTAGACAGAAATGAGTCTTGAAGTTAAATATACAGCTATGCCTAGATATAGAGATTTGCTTTAAGTTGAGATCCGAAGTTTCATTGATAAAGGTGCCCTCCATCATTATTCGCGTGAACCTTACATGATCTGCTACAAAGTCATTGAAAAACAATTGGAGAGCTTTATTTTTTTAATGGCCATGATTTAGGGAATCTATTACCACCCAGAAATTCTGGGTGCACAAATGAACAGAGCTCCTGTATACAAAGAGAAGGAATGAGCATATGAAATGTGTTTCATAATTTGTTTCATTATAATTAACATTCCTTGATAGAAATTGATGAATGTGAAAGCAGAGCACCACATAAAAACCAAGCACCTATCCCTGAGGATCTAAAAGCACTTTGTAGATATGGGGCTTGGTCCTGCAGGACCTAATATGAGTAAAATGCACTTTGGGAGCGGAGTGCTCACAAGGGTAAGGTAAATTAACTCTTTCAAGGTACCAGAGTCTCATTTGTTATTTTCCTATAACTACTAAGTCCTGTTCTTGTTTTGGCAAATGAGACAACTCAGAGGGAGTCATAAAAGGTAGTTTACAAATATTCAGAAGACAAGGTGCATTTTTCTCCATATTTTTTCTCAACCCATTAGTAATCCTGTTAAATTGGATACTTGCCTGTGTGCATTCATATGCTACTGAGCAAGGGAAGAAGACATATACTATAGTTAGAAGGATGAAAGAGAATAAAATCAGAAATACCTAAGGAAAAGTTTTTGAATGTAGCAGTTATGGAGAGAGGAGAGTGATTTTCACTTTATATAATTTTTGCTTTTCTTCACATTTTGTCTCATCATTATCTCTTCTACACCTACTTATATTCCCTCTCCATCCATCTGGCCATTCAGAATAGTAGTACAGACAAATCTCTTGCCCTGAAAAGGATTTGCTGTTGTTCATTGGTTTGTTTGTTTTTAGTAAGCAACCCTTTGGATAGATTTAGATTTCACATTAGTATTGAAGCTAAGACAGAAGAAAGGTAGTATAACAGAAAGTTTCTGATATATAGTATTATAATAACAATAGCAACTGAATTTGCCATTGTTCATGTGAACTCATTCTGACTAGATGTCCTTGTACTTCTTTCCATTGTACTCTATTACTTTACTTGATTTTGTAGCAGAGTCTTACTTAGTGGTAAGAACTGGTGAGTTGATCCATGAGCCCCTCAATATGAAAACTACATTTTCACTATCCTGTTCATGCCTTCTCATCCCATAAGATTCTAGTTTATTTCCTTCCATAAATCCTCATAAATAATCTAAAATAGTTTGCCTTTTTTGTTTTTCTTAAACAATTTGTAAATACTAATGTAAAACTCAGGTTGACCATCTCTTGTCCTTATTCTCAGTATATAACTGACCCATCTTCTTTTCTGATGATATATTTCTTTGACAGCGTCTTTTATGCCACTTGTTGTGTGATCACTGCTAACATGCCACAGTCTATGTGCATCCACCATGAATTTCTTTATTGCCCTCTGGGTCACACAAATTCCAATTTTTTTCTTCTTCCATTTCAGAACTTGAGAGCACTGAAAGTACTCAGACATTTTCTGAATGAATTCCATTCAATGTTGAACACAACTCAAAGATAATCACAATACCAATCCAACTGAATAAGTATTTAAGTGGAAGATGTTGGGTAAGGCCCTGACTTGTCCTAGATGTATGGTTATGAGAGTGACAGGACAAGTCAGTTTGGTGTTAGGGGTAGAGGAGATTACCACAGAGGGTAGCAATACATGGTATCCAATCTTAACATTTCGTCTAGATCACTGAGATGAATATAGACCCAAGAAAATACCTTCAACCTGCCCCAAGGAACTTACAAACTCCCAAGGAAGCTTACAAAAAAAATCAAATGATATCAAGCAGATCTGAAAGAATCTAAATTAGATGTTATTCTCTCTGGAAAAGACAATATTATTGGCTACTTTTTCCAGTGCAGGTTATTTCTCGTCTCAAATACTCCAACACCCTCAGCCAAGAGGAGAAGCTGACATAATCCTCTCTAATGTTACTTTCAGACTTTTATTTCCCTTGATCTTAGAGGCAGCTCATGGGGTAACAGAGCACTCTGGTGTAAGGAAAACCTGAATTCTAGTCTGGCCTCTGATGTTTACCAGTTGTGTGATCTGGGATAAGTCACTTCATCTCTGTTTGCCTCAGTTTCCTTAACTATAAAATTGAGGAAGATCACTATAACACCTACCTAAGAGGGTTGTTGTAAGGAACAAAATAATATTTGTAAAAGTACTTAAAATATTTGTAAAAGCACAGTGTCTGGTATACAGTAGGAGTTATATAAATGCCTATTTTCTTCTCTTCTCTTTCCCTTATCCATTATCACTTAGCAAATTCTGCTCTCCTGAGGTTCCCTCCACCTGCTTCTAACTTTCTGTCCAGATCCTTGCTTCTGTGGTACATTGACCCCCCCCAGGCAATGATTCCTCCTTTCTTAAGGAATTTAGTTAAAGCTTTGTTTCTGGGGCAAGAAGCAAAAAAAAGGGTGCCTTCATTGGGAGAAGGGGAGGCAAAGAAAATGGAAGCAGAAACCTTGGGACACTGGCATAAGGTGACTGAGAAGGACCTCACCCCTGTAGATCTGTATTTTCCATGTTAATCTAATACAATCTAAAAGTATTTATTAAGTACCTCATTTATGCAAAATATGCAAATCCCCAAAAATATAAAGACAAAAGGAAAAGTAAAACTTTCTATGTATTCATTTTGCTGAAATGAATTTTACTAGAATGTGATATATAAATAGATAACTATATATGAAATACTTTGAAGAAAGTCCTAACAATGAGTGAACTCAATAGTTTCTTTAGCAGATGATACTTTAAGCTGAGCTGAAAGGAAGATCTAAATTCTGCAAGGTGAGGAAGGCATGTATTCCAGGCATGGGGGAACAGACTTCGCAAAGAAATGTAGGCAGGAGATACAACGCCTTCTTTGAGAAATAGCAAGTTGAATTGTGCACAGCAACGACCACAGTGTGCGAGAGTTTTTTCTGGTAGACTTCGAACTTCGTAATAACGCAAGAACTTACTAAAAAAAAAAAAATCCCCAATGGTGGTTTTCTAAGGAAAAATGCCTTCCACACTCAGAGAAAGAAATATGGAAGTCATTCACAGAATGTAGCAGATCATGTTTGTACGTGTGTGGGTTTTAGTGTATTATGTTTTGATTTGTTATATGATTTCTTCCATTTATTTTAGTTCGACTACATAGCATGACTATAGTGAAAATGTACTCAATAGGAAAGTATACGTAGAACCTATACAGAATTGTATGCTGTCGCGGGGAAGGAGCGGGGTAGTGGGGGAAATGTGGCGGGGGCAGGGGGGAGATAAAATCTTAATTTTAAGGAAGTGATTGTAGAACACCAAAAAAAATTTTAAAAAATAAATAAATTGGAAAAGAAAAAAAAAAGAAATAGCAAGTTGCCCTGATTGGCTGGCTATAGAATGAGCAAAAGAGATTATTAAGGACTATAATTGCAGAGGTAGGTTAGATCAACTTGAAAAAGGCATGTGATACTGGGCTAAGGATTTTCTATGTGGTTGTTTGTCTTTCATTTTCGAAAAGGACCAGTGATATCACAGGGTGATGTCTTGAGTTGGATACGAATTGGTTTTAAGTAAGGCAGAATTGTGTAAAGCTGTGAGCCTCACTTTTTCTTCCAGAGTCATCAAAATCCAATGGCAAGAAAAAAAAGTCAAGATGACTGGTGATGACCTGGGATTTAGTGGATAACTGGTGTCTTTGATGTGAGACCAAGCTCTAAGTACTCTACAGTGCTAGCTTTGGCCCCCTTTGTAGATTTTGGAGCAAACTGTGCTCACCTGCCAGGTCTGCGAGGTGAAGTCTTCACATATGTGGGACAGATATCCCCCTAACTCACCTATGGAGGCATGTCAGTTCCCTGGTTTAGCAATTTGCTAAATGATTTTGCTAAGGTGTGACCACTGCATTTTTGGGGGTTGCAGGTGAGAGTTGAGGGGCAGGTAGACACCAAAGGTGGATGAGCATCCCTGAAAAAGGCTCAGCATTCTTCACACTAGAGGTGGTATTCTTCCTTGAACACCCCATATACTTTATCCTAAAGACAATAAATCAGCACTGAAATTTTCTAGCAAATGAAAGATGTAGCTAGTTTGCAGAACATATACCAGTAGACTAATTCAACAGGGTGGCCATTCAAGTATATGTTAAGACCTGGGAAAACAAGCATTCTTTATCCACTTGCTTTTCTCTGTGTGGATTATTATAGTAATGTCCTTTTTATGGAGGTCACATACCTCAATAAGATAATACAATTTATATATATATATATATATATATTGAGTTTGACACATTCAATACAATTTTACAATGGTGTCAGTAAACAGAAACGTTATGAGAACCTTGTGATTTCTATGGAATACCTGATTCACTTAAATTTTGAGTTCTATGTCCTCTATGACATTTGAGAGATATCTTTGTCAAGTATGCATCTTATTTTTGCCTCATTTGATGCTAAACTTGATGTATTACTCAACAAATTTGCTTATGGTTAACAAATGAAAATATAAAATTTTAAAGGCTAGTCAGGGACCTGTTTAAAAAGTACTTTCTTAAAGAAAAAAAATTAGGGTGTGCTAGACATGTCAGATATGAGCAGAATCTCAAAAAGTAAAATGAATTCCTATATTTTCACATGTAGGAACTTATTCCTGGTACGGAATTTATATTTCTGAATCACTTCTCTGAGTGTAGTCAGATAAACTACGCAGAACAAAATTTAAAATAAACACCAACTTAGAGAAAAGATAAAGATAAGAAGATATATATGCAAGTAGACCAACTCCAAGTGTACCTATTTCAACATGTTATTGACTTTGGAACAAAACAGAATCAAATCTCTTAAACACCAACATTCTTGTAATAAGATTATAAGCTAGGAATTGAAGGATATGGAAAGTATGATCAGGTTACAATACATACTGAATTTTTCAGGAAAATGTTAACAATAGAGCCTATAAGATAATCATTATTGGAGAAGGATGAGGAGAATGAGCCAGCTACCTAGTTAGATCAAGTGTTAATGGATAAGACAGATTTCATGCTTATTGAGTATCGAGAAAATATGATAAAGTTTCCTAAGACTTTAGGTCAACCACTATTAGAGATTTCTAGGAAGACTTAGGACAGATGGAACAAGATATGTTCGTATAGGTACACTGTGATTCTTATTATTAAAAGGAGTAGTTATATTAATATGATCACAGGTTCATAGGAGAATCAAAATTTTGATAATGAAAAATGAGAAATGAATAAAAGACATTTACTGTATTACCATTTTTTATAGAAGTTTAACCAGTGAAGTATATTCGATATAGCTAGTAATCCAAAAGAGTCCAGGAAGTGTGTATGCTTTTGTCTATGCAAATATGTATACACATGTGTGCATATATTGTCAAATATGTAAACCTATATCTAAAAACATACTTGTATACATTAATATATGTATATATATATACATAGCTGCAAACACAAGAATACATATATGCATGATACATGAATTGATTATGTAAGAAAAGATTACATATCTTCTTAAGATTTCATTACAAATATATAAAATATCCAAATCTATTCTTCAACTAACATGAATTCTTGTAGACCAGGCCAGGAAATACAAATTTAATGAGGAAAATCCAATGGGTGCTACATATATGTACACACACACATGCTCTCACATATACATACATACTGTTAAACTATGACCAAAGAAATCATGACTTAATGAACTATCGTATGACACATCACTAGTAAGCCGATCTGTATTTAACTAACTCAGGTAAGCTTTTCCTTAGACAACGTGCATAATCTATTTCTTGGACCATATTATAAAGTCTTTTCAACTTTTCAGGGCATATAATATAGTTTAACATTCTTAATAATCACACCACATGCTTATAAAGAGTCTACTCCAGACAAAGACTCTCAAAAAAATGTTCCTTATAAAAGTATCTTGCTATTTGTTCTAATGTGGCCCAGAAAGGTTAAATAATTCATTTAAATTCATATACATAGCACTTGG
The DNA here is from genome assembly GCA_023548195.1 of Bettongia penicillata ogilbyi. Classification (NCBI taxonomy): domain Eukaryota; kingdom Metazoa; phylum Chordata; class Mammalia; order Diprotodontia; family Potoroidae; genus Bettongia; species Bettongia penicillata. The sequence continues at coordinate 11,057,316 of JAJHZJ010000311.1, forward strand.
TCAAGGCAAGATTAAAATTTAGGATTTAAATCAAACACTAGTTCATTTTCCATTGTGTATTGCTTGTTGGTCATCAAGCGATAGTATTTTTTACACCATAACAAACCAAAAAAGGAACAATAAATATAAAATTAACTTCAGTGCTATGCATTTCCCTATTGCTCTCCCAGTGATTTGTGGCCAAGTGGTGGAAAATAATGCAATGATTGTAAATGAGGCATAATGTAGGGAAATACATTAAATTCTAAAATCATAAATTGATTTGCTAAATTTCAACCAGAATTCAATATTTACTATTATTTGATTATGTCTCAAAGCTAGAATAATTACCAACAGCTCTAGGATACTTCAACATACTAAAACTCCATTTAACTTTTCATTTTAATTACCATTACATAATCACAAAATTAAGGAATCCGTTAGAAGAGACCTCAGTGGTCATCTAGTCTGACCTGCGTCTAAACAATAATTTAAACCTACAACATAAGATAGGGGAAGTGATCCAGTTTTTTGGTTGAAAACTATACTTAATAAGAATATTATATATCATGGGTGGAGAAGAATGATATAAGGCTCATACTCTCCCATGGGAACACATTTCACTTTTGAACATAAAATGATAAAGTTAATCATTCAATATAAGTAAATGGAGTGAATTTTGTGGATCTGATTTTTCTTCCTATAACCCTTACTTTTTTCCCCTCAACTATATTCAGTGTATATTTCCCCTCAACCATATACCCCCCTTGATTTAGAACTACCATCTTCAATATATTTAAGTATTTGATTTCACTATGATACTGAATACCACCAAAATACTTCTTTGATTTAAAGAATAGTTAGATATAGATCAAACCCTACTCTCTGTTCTATGAGGAAGGGCAAAATAGTGAAAAAGCATTTAACTGGGAGTTGGGATGACCTATGCTCAAATACAATCCCTACTACAGGAGCTATATGACACTGGGCAAGTACCTCAGCCTTCTTTAGCATCATCTTCCTCATCCTATAAAGGAGACAGTACTATCTACATGACAGTGTTGTGAGGCTCACCTGAGGCAATATCGCTGAAATACTTGGAAAAATCTGAAGTACCATTAAATGTTAGTTATTAATGTTGGTTTATTTGGAATGCTTTCTGAAACCTTTCTGAGAAGGTGTTTGCTACCTCTACTAGACTTCAGACTTGCATTAACAGTTAGGACAATCAAGAGTCAGTCTTAGAAAGCAGGAAGTATCATGATTTAAAACAGCTAAATAGATAGATGAATATGTAAACAAATAGATATATGAACAGATAGATAAATAATAAATACACATAAAAATATGTAATGAGTATAAATAAGCACATATAAAATAATGTTTGGTAATCTATTTGAAAACTTTTTAATGAAAAATATTGCAACCAGATTCTCTTTTAATATAAAAGCCACTTCAACTATTAATCATGATTATGGAAAATTCCCAGACTAGTAGTATATCATTTAACTTCCAAAAACCAGAGGAAGTGACAGCACACTTAAAAACAAAAACAAAAAACAGTAATGATGCCAAGTAATAACCTATTCTATGGAAGAGTTTAAATTACTAATCAACTCTATGTATTCCCTTTAATTTGTTTCAGTGTTGATCTTATATATTCTTTTGGCTTTTTAATAAATACACTTGGCCATAATGAAAATAAACCTGCTGAAGCCTCCCTGGTTTGAGACAAGCTATAACACATTTCTTCACCACAGGGTGGGCTCATGGGATACCTACTGAGAAAATGCTTGCCCACTGAGCATGCCCAGACTATTAAAATGAATTGACATGTTAATGCTGACAGGAAAAGAGCACAAGAGAGCTTGCTAAATTACTGCTCAGTCAGGCACTAGGAATTCCTGAGTGGCTAACTCCTAAGCAAAACCCGCAGCAAACCCAGTAACAACAGCAAAAAACTTTATTGTCAAATGCACCCAAACAAACAGTAAAGGGCTGTCATGTTAGTAACACACCTACCCATAAATCATGTGGATTTTAATCTTACCTGCCACCTTCGCTGGCTTATCCCTAGAGAAATTGTTTTCTTTTGGCTCCCTCCTTCATTCGCTTTCAATTATCTGGAAGCTGTTTCCCGTGTTTATTTATTTATCTAAAGTTCACATACAGTATGCAAGCACAAATGTTCTCTGGGGGTCTGGGACCAGGCAGATCATACAAGGATGCGGTGGAGCGTAGCAGCTAATAGCTCAGATGAATGTACTCAGTCTCAAAAAACCTGCTCTGGACCATGATGACAAGGAAAGAGGAGGACAGAAAGTAATTAGTGTGTGTACTATGATTGATTATGGCTTAATATTCAGGCATTTCACCTTTTGACTGTTATAGGTAGGCAAACAGGATGAAGAACAGAAAGTCCGCAAGGTTTCTGATAAGGGAGAATTAAAAAAAATAAAACTCCACCTTTTCATACTTTCAATCAAGTACTCTTCTCACCGCAGGGTTAGACTAAAGTTTCTCCAAATCTAAGTTCATATATTTGATCCATTCGTTTCACTCACTCCACAATTTCTGAGATTCCAAAGGTAAATATGTATGACATTTTTGTTGGGAGTGGGGGTGGGGCAAGGAGTGCTGACTTTCCGGGCAAATTGTACATTCTTAGCCTAAGTAGTCTCATTCCCATGTCCAGCTTCAGAAAATAACACCAATTTGGCTACTCAAGTAGATGAACTGCCAGTGACCTTTTCTCAGTTTTGAGAGGTGAAAGAGTAACCCAAATTCATCATGGCGTGCATATCCTTTAGACACTTGAAAAATCATCATTTTCCTGAGACAGAACTGAGCAAAAATAGATGCTGTAGATAGGGGAGTTCAATAGAAATCTTACACTTCATTTCTATCTGTCAGATTAAATGGTTTTTTGATACTCTGTATGTGTGAGAGAAAGTGTGTAAGTCATCAGTGCCTTTTTATGCACATTCTGATCTATACTTGCTTTGCGGGGTATTAGCTCTACTTCTAAATGTGTTCTGTTTGGAACACCCATAGAAATTAAAAGGATCACATAGAGTTTGACATTTTGCAAAATGAAAGAATAATGGATGCACCATATTGTTTTTTCCTTTTAATAAAAATGTCTGAGTGACTCTTGGGAAGCTTTTTTGAAATTATAGTTGGGAAGTTAAACACCTTTTCTGCCCTTTGCTTCTAATTTGACAAGGAGACATATTCAAGTTTGTATATGTCCATGTTGGGGAGGGGGAATGTGGAATTGGAATTTCAGCAGTGAGCTATAGGTGCTGATGATGAATTACAGTCTAAAAATTAGTAAAATAAAGGACACTGCATTTATCTTCAGTAATAAATTGACTAAAATCAGTAATGGCCTAGTAGAGTAGAAATGAGAATTTGATCTGGAGTCTGAAAAAATGAGCTCAAATCCCAGCTCTGGCACTTAATACTGTGACCTAGGACTACTAATTATATCTCCCTGGGCATCAATTTTTTTACATGTGCAGTTAGGAAGTTGTACTGGATGGTCTATAAGGATCTATGATTCTATCTTCATATCCAGATGTGTAGATAATAAAATTTCTATGATTTTATATGTATTTTCTGCATTTAATAAACTATCATCCATTTTTGTTGAGTCATTTTCAAGTTGTGATTAACTTTTTGTGACCCCTTTGTGGTTTTTTTGACAAAGATCTTGGAGTGATTTGCCATTTCCTTCTCCAGCTCATTTTACAAATGAAGAAACTGAGCCAAACAGGGTTAAGTGACTTTCCCAGGGTCACACAGTTAGTAAGTGCCTGAGAAAAGATTTGAATTCAGGAAGATCAGTCTTCCTTACTCCAGTTCTGGCCCTCTATTCACTGCACCATCTAGGTGCCCATCATTCAAAAACAGAACATTAAATTATCTTCTTATTATTAAAAATAATCTTGAGGACTATCACTTTGATGGATCGCAGGGCAAGAGTATAATTGTTCTTTGGGGGCCTTGACTCTCCTTAGGTAACACTCTAGTTCTTTACTCTCTAGGATATAGTCATTGCTTTGATCACACTGGTCCAATGCTGAGGCAATGTATATGAACAACTTTCTCTGTCAGAATTGCTCTGCCTTGGGCGGGGGGCGGAGCCAAGATGGCGGAGTAGAAGGACGCACATTTACGAGCTCGGAGCCCACAACCCATGGAATTGAGGTAAAAGGAGATCCCCATAAATTCTGAATCTCCTGCAGGGTGGTGCATAAACATAGGGGAAGAGATTTCCGTTGCACTGAACCCTGGAAAGCCGTCCCCAGGGTCCATCGCACTCCGGAAAGCGGACCCCACCCCCACCCCTGGCCGCGACCCCAGAGAAGCTGACCCGAGCAGACTTCTGAGAGGAAAGCTCCGGGGGAAGCTCCGGCAGCCGGGAAAGTCCCCCGCCCACAGAAGCTACAGGTCAGTAAGAAAGAAAACTGCGATAGGGGAGGGGAGCGGAGCGCCTCCGTGACTCGGGCCCCCTCGGGAGGAAGCGGCAGCGGCAGAGACGGGGGCAGGAAGCGGCGGAGGCAGAGGCGTGGGCAGGCGGCTGAGGCGGCAGCGGCCCGGGATTCAGGAATCCCCCAGCAGCAGGTAGGATCTTCAATACTGAAGGTCTTTCCAACCTGAGGGAGCCGAGCAGGGGAGACAGCCCTGCTCCCACCCTGCTCTACTGCTGAACGCCTCTGAATAAAACCCCCAAGGGAGCTGAGCACAGCAGGCGGGGCCCCCCACCCCGCCCCCACCCGCTCAGTTCCTGAAAGTCCTCTGCGGAAAGCCCCTGAGGGGCCCAAGCTTAGGAGGCGGCCCTGCCCCCACCCCTGCGCCAGAACTAAAGCTTGCCCCCGGGAAAAGCGCATTTGAATCTCAGAGGCCAAGCACTAGCTGGGCGGGATCCAGGCGGGGGGGGGTGGAGAGGAATCTCAGAAAGTCAAGTAACTGGCTGGGAAAATGCCTAGAAAGGGGGAAGGAAAAATAAGACTTTAGAGAGGTTTTTTCCAACAAATGCAAATGATCCCGACCTTCGGATCTGATGGGGAGGACGAGAACGTATTTTTCCCATCAGGAAAAGATGTGGAGGGCGGGGCCTCAGTACCACCCCCAGACACCCCAGGGGGGTGTTGGGTGGGCTCAGGCCTGTGGAAGAGCTTAAAAAGGATTTTGAAAAGCAAGTTAGACAGGTGGAGGAAAGACTGGGAAGAGAAATGACAAAGATGCAAGAAGAGTATGAAAAAAAAGGTCAATATCTTGGTAAAGGAGACCCAGAAAAATGCTGAGGAAATTAACACCTTGAAAAATAGGCTCACTCAATTGGCAAAAGAGGTTCAAAAAGCCAATGAGGAGAAGAATGCATTCAAAAGCAGAATGAGCCAAATGGAAAAAGAGGCTCAAAAGCTCACTGAATTTAATAGTCCTCTCAAAATTAGAATGGAACAGATGGAGTCTAATGACTTTATGAGAAACCAAGAAATCACCAAAACAAAACCAAAAGAACGATAAAATGGAAGAGAATGTGAAATATCCTCATGGGAGAAACAACTGACCTGGAAAATAGATCAAGGAGAGACAACTTAAAAATTATGGGACTACCTGAAAGCCATGATCAAAAAAAGAGCCTAGACATCGTCTTGCATGAAATTATCAAGGAAAACTGCCCTGACATTCTAGGACCAGAGGGCAAAATAAGTATTATGAAAGAATCCATCGATCACCACCCTGAAAGAGATCCAAAAAGAGATACTCCTAGGAACATTGTGGCCAAATTCCAGAACTCCCAGCTCAAGGAAAAAATCTTGCAAGCAGCTAGAAAGAAACAATTCCAGTACTGTGGAAATACAATCAGGATAACCCAAGATCTAGCAGCTTCTACATTAAGGGATCGAAGGGCATGGAATAGGATATTCCAGAAGGCAAAGGAACTAGGACTGAAACCAAGAATCACCTACCCAGCTAAACTGAATATAATACTTCAAGGGAAAATATGGTCTTTCAATGAAACAGAGGACTTTCAATCATTCCTTAATGAAAAGACCAGAGCTGAAAAGAAAATTTGACTTTCAAACACAAGAATGAGAGGAAGCATGCAAAAGTAAACAGCAAGGAGAAGTATTAAGGGACTTACCAGAAATGAACTGTTTGCATTCATACAAGGAAGGACAATATTTCTAACTCTTAAAACTTTTCAGTATCTGGGTGGTTGGTGAGACCACACATACACATGTACACACATGCACACACATACACACATGCATTCACATGCAGAGACAGAGAGCACAGATTGAACTAAATAGGATGGGGACCATACCTTAAAAGAAATTAAGGTAAATGGTGAGAGAGAAATGTAGTGAGAGGAAAGAGGGGGAAATGGAAGGGGGTAACTATATGTCATTTAAGAGGCAAGTAGGAGATGTTTTTAGTGGAGGGAAAAAGAGGGAGAGCTGAGGAAAAACAAACAAACAAACAAACAAACAAAAGTTTACCCTCATCACATTTGACTAAACGAAGGAGTGAAATGCACACTCATTTTGGTATGAAAACCTATCTTACAGTATAAAGAAAGCGGGGGAGAAGGAGATATTGGGGGGGATGATGGAAGGGAGGGCAAAGGGAGGAGGGAGTAATTGTAAAGTCAACACTTGGGGAGGGACAGGATCAAAGGACAGAAGAGAAACAAGGAGGGGCAGGTTAGGAGGGATGGCAACTCAGTTAGTCTTACACAACACGAATATCAGGAAGGTCATTTGCAAAGCTACACAGATATGGTCCTATAATGAATTGCCTGCCGTACCAAAGGGAATGGGTGGGGAGGGAGGGATGGGGAGAATTTGGAACTCAAAGTTTTAGGAACAATTGTTTTAGTATTGTTGTTGCAACTAGGAAAGAAGACATACAGTTAATGAGGAATAGAAAGTCATCTGGCCCTACAGGAGAAAAGAGAAGATAGAGGCAAGGGAAGGGAGGGATGACAGAAGAGAGGACGGATTGGAGATAGGGAAAATTAGATTGCTTGGGGGTACTGGGGTGGGGGGAGGGGAGAAAAGGGGAGAAAATTTGGAACCCAAAAATTTGTGAAAATGAATGTGAAAATCTTAAATAAATAAAATAAATAAATAATAAAAAAAAAAGAATTGAAGTCACAAAAAAAAAAAAAAAAAAAAAAAGAATTGCTCTGCCTTAACTGAGTTCATCCTCATGTTGTGCAACTTCTTATTTTTCCTTTGGAAGTCCTTTGTTCACTTCTTATTTAAAATTCTATCCTCCAAAGGAGTCAATTTTGCCATCAGAGTCAAGGAATAGTCAGAATTTTACCATTGGATAGCTGCAAAACTTAGGATTTCTTATGGATACCTGAGTTCTTATCATTTTTAGTTCTCTTAAAGGAGATACCATAAAATTAGCAGTAACATAAAATCACAAAATTTTAGAGATGCAAGGGCCTTTAAGGATCTAGACCTATTCTCTCACTTTGCACATAAGAATACTCAAGCCCAGAGACATTAAATCCCAGGTCACATGGTTATTAAACAGTGAAGGGACCAGAACTTGGACTTTCTGATTCCTTTCTGACTCTGTCTTTACTAAATCACAGGGTTACCATATCCCCAAAAGTTTTTCATGCCATGAAAACACTCATTTCAATTACTAAGTATTGACTAAAGAACCATAGAATGTCAAAGTTTAAAGAAACCTTTGAAAAGACCTACTCTAATCTTCCCATTTTACAGATGGGGAGACTAAGACTCAGGGAGACCAAATGACTTACCTTGGGTCAGGCTGTTGATTAATGGCAGAACTGGGAATGGAAGCCAAGTGTCTCGCCTTCTAGTCTAGTCTTCCATTTTCAATTCATTCTGTTTTCTAAGTGAACAAACTTTGTCTATCTCTAAATACATAGATGGAGGGGGGAATGGGGAAAGAAAGAGAGAGAATGAAAGAGAATGTGTATGTGATGTGTGTGTGTGTGTGTGTGTGTGAGAGACGTACAGTGTGTGTGTGTGTGTGTGAGAGAGAGACGTACAGTGTGTGTGTGTGTGTGTGTGCCCATTTATGTAAGGAAAACATGTTCATCTTCTCACAATAGATTGTCAGAAAATAACATTGATGTTTAAATATGTGTCATTAGAAAACTACCAAATTAGTTTCTTGGTCAGTAACTAGTTCTTAGCAAAATTTTTTTAAATTCTTTTTGTTTTGTTAAATATTTCCCAAATACATGTAAAATAACTTTGAACAATCTTTTTTCAATTCTGAATTCCAAATTATCTTCCTCCTTCCTGCCTTTCCCCCTCCTTGAAAAGGAAAGCACTTTGATTTTGATTTTATGAACCATGTTGCAAAAGAAAATAACACAATAAAGATAAGAGTTTTCTTTGTGGATTTTTGTTTTGTTTTGTAGCATGCTCCAATCTGCCTTCTGAGTTCATCTGTTCTCTCTCTGGGGGGTGAAAGCCTTTTTCATCATGGCTTCCTTGGAATTGTCTTGGATCACTGTCTTGATCAGAGTAGCTGAGTCTTTCACACTTGGTCATTCTTACAAAATTGATGTTGCTGTGTGCAATGATCTTGTTTTAATGGAATATTTTTGAGAGGATACAAACCAGTTTCTGGACCAACCTTGCTAAACACTTTAAAAAATGACCAATACCATGGTCCTTCCCTCCTTCCAGGGAAAAGACTTAGGGCAACAATGTTAAAAATTTCAGTGGCTCCCTACTGCCTATAAGATAACATGCCAATTCGCAAACTTAGTAAATAAAGGCCTCCATCATTTAGATTCAGCCTACATTTCAATCTCATTATATATCACTCTGCTTAATATACTTACTCTATGCAAGGGGAGCTAGGTGGTACAGTGAATAAGAGCACCAGTGAAGGAGTCGGTAAGACCCGAGTTCAAATCTCACCTCAGACACGGACACCTCACTAGCTGTGTGACCTTGGGCAAGTCACTTAAACCCCAATTGCCTCATCCTGGGTCATCTCCAGTCATCCTGATGAATATCTGGTCACTGGATTCAGATGGCTCTGGAGGAGAAGTGAGGCTGGTAACCTGCACAGCCCTCCCTCACGCAAAGTCAAGTTGAAATCATGTCATCATTTCTCCGATGGCATGGTCTTCTTCAGCAGTGAAGGATGAACACACACACACTTACTCTATGTTTCAGCCAAACTGCTCCCATCTCTGAGTTCCATTTCAAGTCTCTATGCCTTAACACAGACAGCCCCCGATCCCATACCCTGCATGGACTACCTTTTCACAACCATCTTTTTAGGACCATTAACTTAATAATGTAGGTGAGATAGCATATCTATAGTCTCTTCTAACTCTCTCTCTCCCCCTCGCTCCCCTTCTCTCCCTCTCTCTCTCCTCTCTCTCTCCCCTCTCCTCTCTCTCTTCTCTCACCTCTCTCTCTCTCTCTCCTCTACTCTCTCTCTCTCTCTCTCTCTCTCTCTCTCTCCTCTCTCTCTCTCTCTCTCTCCATATTGCTCATACATTCATCCCTCAACTTTCAAAATGGTTTCAGACATAGAACCTCCCTGAATGTGAAAAATCACGAATAACTCTAAGCTTTTGTTTTTAACAATTCTGATCATATTTAACACACAAAGCAGATGCAATAATACACTGTACCCATAAAGAAGTTGCAGCTTATTCAAAAATTAGTATCTTACACATTATGCAGAGACTTTGCAGCCACCATTGTACCTGTAGCAACTTTTCAAGGATTTCCTTCTTTATATAGAAAAAACAAAAGATACAAAGAGCACTACAAGAGAAAATGACTTGAATGATTCTGGATGGTAGAGAGACAAAGAGGAGGCATTTCTAAAGGGAGTAAGTATTCCAACTTCTTTAGCTGTACTGAAATTTTTTAAAAAATTTAACTGTTTATAATAAATATATATATAATATATGTATACTTAAGGTAGCAAATGATAAAATGGATGAATAACATATGGTATTTATGTATTCATGATTTACTAATTTTTTCTTTAGTTTTCTTTACATATGTATGTGTTCTGTGATTTTTCACAGCATGCCACAAATCTCAAAAAATTCCCATTAATTATGGATGGCCAACCCAGAAATTACTAAAACCACAAATGTGAAATATCAAGGGATGACTGTATATATTTCTCTATGTACATCATAGCTCCATAATAAAATTTATGCTCTTTGAGAAAAAAAGATTGGGTATTTTAAGGTCCTCATGTCACCAGAACCTAGTATAGTGCTTTGCATATTCTAAGTGCTTAATAAATTCAATAGACTTTAAATGAATTGACTCATCTTGAATTGAAAGGGTGAATCCCCACTCATTAAATTAAAATGATTGTGAGGAGAGAAAAATTCATTCAACGTTTAACTGGAATCATTTCAATGCTCCCAAAATTCTAATTCCTTAGGTAGGAAGGATTGATTTTCACATCCAAAATGATAAACCATATATTTTAGTCCTTTGAACAAATATTTTGTTTGGTTTTAATAGTGAAAAGCATAACATATCAGAGTGACATATATGTTCACTCAATTTATTTCAATTAAACAATCATTTGACTTCAAGTCGATGAGACTCATTATTAAAATAATGTTTTTATAGTAGAGACTATAGAAAGAATACTAGCTGGCCTGCCTTTATGCTTTTTTGCATGCTCTGCTCCTGTCCTTAGATACCTTCAGACTTCAAAACCACTCCCTCCTAACTTCTGTCAAGTCCTCAAATTTCCCTCCATTCAAGGCCTCAACTCTAGAACAGTCCACCAAAAACCACTCACTAAGGGATACCTTCTACAGCACCCACAAAACTTTTTCTCCCATTGGTGAGTTCCTCTTCCAACTTCTATTTGATGGAGGGGCCCATAGGGGTCTTCCTTCACTTCTCCCTCAGATCTGTGATTAAGCACCTTCTCTCAGACTTCACAACCAAAATGCTTTCCTCACCTTCATCTTCCTCTCACATGTTGTGTCCCTCCATTGGAATGTGAATTCCTTGAAGGAAAGAGTTGTTTTTCTTTTGACGTTTATTTGTATCTCCAATGCTTAGCATAGCACAGTGTCTGGCACACAATAAGCACTTGATAAATGCATGCTTCCTTCCTTCTACTGGAAATACTAAATTTAATTTGGAGGTTAAGAAAATAAAGATGTAATTTTTTTTTTACATTCATGTTCATGGTTCCCTGAATTCTGAGATTCTGAATGTGAGGGTTCCAGAGTAAGAATTTCTGGGCTAGTGATCTCTATGCTCCCTTCTATTCCTAAAATTGCATGATTCTTTAACATTTTAGGAATTTAGCTCTTTAAACCCTTTAGTTCTATTTTTGCACCTATAATGTAGATTAGAACCTCCAGTTCTGAATGTCATGAAGTTATTTCCATTATTCTTTCTCAGAATTTTATGTTATTTTGACATATATAAAAGACACCTTGTTAGAGGAAATTTTTAAGTGTGAATTTTGCTCTCATTTTTGAGTCAACAGAAAAATAAACCCACAAGGTTCTTGTTCTTAATGCCTTTTACTCAATTATGTGACCATAAAGATATGATCTGTTGCAAGCTACAGTTTGTGGAAACCTACCTGGTGGTAGAATACAGGAAATTTAGTTTAAAAAATTCTGACGTAAAATTAAATTATGTGCTATATTTTTCTTCCTTTCATGGCTAAATCCAAGAATGTCATCTACAATTCTAACTCTGCTTCTCCTTTTACTCTTTTCCAATATCTCCTCCACCATTTGACATCAGACCTCAACATTCAATTGAAACTACTCTCTCTAAAATTACAAATGACTTCTTAATTGCCAAGTCTAATGGCCTTCCCTCAAGCCTCCTTTTCTTGACCTTTCTGCAGTCTTTGACACTGTTGATCACCCTTTACTCCTTGGCACTCTTTCTTCTCTGTATGTTTATGGAACGGTTCTCATTCTACTCTTATGTATCTAAACATTCCTTCTCATTTTCCTTTGCTGTATCCTCATTTAGGCATGATCACTAACCATGTCTACCCTCATAGATTCTTTCCTAGACTCTCCTTTTGTCGCTCTCCATATTACATCTCTCTGTAATCATACCAGCTTTCATGGATTCAATTATCATCTCTATGCAAAAGATTCTCAGGTCTATTTGTTTTGCCCTCATCATTCTTCTTATATACAGTCTTATATCTCCAAGCGCCTATTAGAAAAGATTTCCTCTAACCATCTTAAACTTCCTATAACTTCCAAGAGAACCATCACCATACTTTTCAGTCAACCTGGGTGTCATCCTCAAATACTCACTCCCACTCACTCCACAAAACCACCTGTTGCCAGGTATAATCATTTCACTTTTCATGGCATCTCTCATAAATGCCTTCATCTCTCCTCCTGTAGAGTCATGCCTTCATCACCTCAAGCATACACTATTGCTAGAATTTTATAGTAGATGTGTAACAGCAACTCCACTAGCATAACCAGGATGGTTGCTAGCACAGGTTCTTAGATCTGCTTTACTAGGAAAGATAGTCTTTTAAAGATTCAGCAATCTTTTTAAATTGCATTCAACAAAACAGAGAAAATATAAGCAGAGGAAAAAAAGACCAAAAGACAGGGCTCTACTGCCTGAATCAAAGCAACATTGCTATACACTTCGCATACATCCCTGGATGGAAAAGGCCTTTACACCTGAGCAGTCGGGGCCACTCAGAGTCTCAACCAGGGAATCATAAGATCCTTCTGCTAAGTGAGCTCCCAAAGTAAAATACTAACTTCCCAGTTTATATAACTAAAACTTGGCCCCTGATTGACTCAAAATCAGTAGGCACAACACCTACACGACTCAGCACAGCTGTGAACTATCAGGGTTTAAAGGAGATTGAGCTTTCAGATGCTCACAATTTAGCCTGAGTCTGGGAAACTGATATCCAAAAAGAAAACAAAAAATTCCACTTTGCTTGTTACAAAGTGTTGTTGCCTCAAGTCAGCTCCCTCACCTGTACACTTTTGTTCAGATACCAAAGTGATCTTGCTATTACACAGTCCAAACCATGTAACTCAATGAACTACAGAGGGTCCCAAGTGCTTCCCAGCTCAATTAAGTGACCATAAAGATATGATCTGTTGCAAGCTACAGTTTGTGGAAACCTACCTGGTGGTAGAATACAGGAAATTTAGTTTAAAAAATTCTGACATTGTAAAATTATACTTATAATTATTAAAATTATATTATAATTATAAAGTCCTTCATAATCTGCCTTCCTCCCTTTTTTTGTTTTTTACTTTTCCAATGTTGTTGCACTTTATTTCTTTCCATGTATTCTACAATCTAGTAGCACTGACCTTCTTATCATTCCTCACACATAGCACTCCAGCCTCTAGTTCTGTGCCTTTTTATTAGCTATATCCTGGACCTATGAAATCCCCCTCAGATTTTACCTCTTGTCTTTACTTGTTTTTTTCACAACTTAGGGTCAAAACCTACTTTCTGCAAGAAGACTTCCCCTGTCCCACAATGCTACTGCCTTCTCTCTGATATCACTTCCATTTAACCCTAAATATATTTAGTATGTGCATACTGTGCATTGTCTCTCCCATTGCACTATGAGCTCCTTGATGGCAAAGGACTGTTTTTGCTTACTTTGCATCACCATGATATAGGGTAGTGCCAGATACATAGTAGGTGTGCTTCACAAATTCTTATTGACTTCAATTAGTATTTATGGAGAACTTTGATTATTACAAAAAACACTGAATACATAGATATTGAATATTATTAGTGTGACATTTCCCTCCCATACCAAAAAGATAATTCACCATTATGTTATGATTAGTATCTATCTTCTCCATTTTATCAATTGATCAACAAGAATTTATTAAGTACTTACTATATCTCAGGCACTGAGTAGTTACTCAATTAGTCACCCAAACTGGTATTTTTTATTAAATTCTAGTTATCAAGTGAGTTTCTTCAGATTTTTTAAGACAAAACATGTTTCTTATCTGTATATATTTCACCCCCTTACCTTTACTATTTCAGACATGAATTTCTATTTCCTGTGATACTTTATATGTCTGTTTAAAAAATGGCAAATTAGAAAGTGAAAATAAATACTTTGCTTCCTGAGATGCTAGAGATCTCATCTGTATTTTTATTGCTTTGAACACTGATATACAAATTTGAATTTATGAATAATTCTTCATCCTCACACCTGTATTCTGAACTTCCTGACATTACAAAAGAAAGAAAAAAAGATCACTTGGTTGTGAGCAGTCAAATCCCAGTACACAATTTTAGTACATATTCACCTTCACCCACTGTAACACTCAAAAAGTATTCATTTCCTTTCGGCAGTAATTCAGAATTCAAGGCCAAATCATAAAGTCTTTCAACTTGCTTTTAATTCTCACTTGTTACCTGTCTTGATTATTCTAGCTTCATTTTTCCTCCAAAAAAGAAGCTCCCTGTCCCAAACATATATAGAATTTTTATCTGCTAGTGTCTCTGTCTAGATTCCCAGTTTAGATGGACTGCTTGCTGATATCTCTCACATATACTCTGGAAAAACAGCAACTACTTGGGTCATGTTCAACACATCAACCAAGCCTATAGAGAGTAGGATTCCACCTGATTGTCATCTTCTGCCTGAGAACATTAAAGGATAACGCTGTTTTACATCTAGAATCCTTGTGAAATGAAATGGGCTGCAAGGGAACAGCCAAAGTGACTGCAGATTCTGTGCACAATGGTCGTATGTTTTTCATTATCTTGTTCTCAACGAAGAAGTCATCCAAAGAATAATCAAATGAAAGTAATGTGTAAAACATGTCAACCTAGACTTGGTTGAATGTGCCGCATTTGCTCCATTGTGGAATAGCATGTGAGTGTGTATGTGGGTATGTATGTGGGTATGGGTATGGGTATGTGTGTGTGTGAGAGAGAGAGAGAGAGTGTGGGGGGGTGGCATGTGCGTGTGTTTGTACGCATGTCTGGTGGGGAAGGGGTTTGGAGGCATTAAGGGGGAAGAGAATGACAGAAAAGGGAGAGGAAGAGAATTAGTGTCAGCTAGTCAGCTGCCTCATTATGTAGCTTCCCACACTGCTGGAAGATGTAAGTAGGCCTGCAGGTGCAAGTATTTGTTGGCCTTCTCATGGACTTTTGACGGATGGACCGGATGCGTTGTTCCTTACCCCAGATACTCTTTAAGAGTACCGGCAGTGAGATTAGGGGGATTGCATGCACCTGAATCAGCAAATTGACTGAGTCTTGTTTGTCTGTTTCTTGTTTGAAGGACCAGGAAAGTCATGTAGAGAGCAATAACAATGGGGCAAAAAGTTTGTCCTTTTAAAATGTAGAATAGTTGCCAACCTAAATACCTTCTTGAGTCACTACAGCACTGCTACCCCTAGGATGAATATGTCATTGCTACTCTGATTACTCATCACCCAGAGACGCATTACTGGATAATTATCAGAGCTCTTGACACCGTCACATCCTGTAATAAATTCCACTCTTGTTTCTTCAACAAGGTATTCACAAAGTTAAATTTGCTTTTATTTTTTAAAAGTCAGAGATGGAGATTGCTAAACCTTTTGAAATGATGACAAATTACGGTTTGCAATTATAGTTTATCAGAATCAGTGCTCACCCAAACTTCTGGGGTTCAAAGTTTCCAATGAAACTTGTATTTTCTGAGGTTGAAGTCCCATTGACTCTTGGCAAAATGCAACTTCCTGGTTCAAAGGGAAAAAAGGCTTATAAAAAGGCTTATAAGGCTTCTTAGACATCAAATAGGTCTTACGAAACCACATTTTGATGAGCTAAGTGTAAATGAATCAGAAACACATGGATTAAATTTCCCTTGAAATACACATGGGCTTGAAAATTAAGGGAAAAAGTGTTTAGCCAAATGTGTTTTGTGTTTTCTTGAACTGAAAACTTCTGAGAAAAAAAAAGTTGAGGCATTTTGCTAAACCCCAGCACACTACCATTCACCCATTATTCTCTCAAATCAATTAACTTCCACTAAGGCATCCTTCATTCCCCTGTCATTAATATTGTCACCTCTGCCTTGAAATTCTATAGACTCAAACCCAATTCCCTTGAAGACCTAAATGCTGCTCATCTGCTTAAATATGAAGCAGCTATTAACACTCCCATGGAATCAGAAATATAATGATGGAAAAGTACCTATTAGGTCATCCTGCCTATCCCAAGGGTTGAGGCACAAATGCTTACTATAATACATGTGTTTTCTAATGCGTTGTCCACTCTAGTTCTAAATATTTCAAACAAAGAGGGCTTCCACCACTTCTCTTGGGAAAATATTGTGCAGTTCAATAGATTTCATCATTAGAATCAGTGTTTGAAGTATAATAAAGGCACAGGAGTGCCTTAAGATAAGTGCATTTTGTATTATCAGCAATCACCTAGAATAAGTTCTCAATTTCTTAGTTTTAGAATTCTGACAGCCTAGGAGGCTACATAATGTTATATTTGCCAATGTTTTCATTTGAATGCACTAAGTGGTTTACATGAAGGGAAAGGCTTGGAAACCCATCTCATTACCAGAGAGGTCTCCTGGGCTAACAGATTGACACAAATGAAACTAAGGTAAATCACTTCTACAGCCTTTGTTACTGTTTTTATTTTCACAGCCAAGGCAGCCATATGCCAATCCTTTCTCCAATCTGAGATGGTCATAGACCAGTAGTTAATGGCCAAGAGTCACCAAACATTCAAGTATAACACTTGAACGTCTTTTAACTGTATTTGCTTAGTCATATATTTGCTTAAAAAACTGCCTTCTTTACTCTGCTAATAGGTGATCTAGTGAAGAGAGTTTCAGCCCTGGAGTCAGAAAGATTGATCTTCCTGAGTTCAAATCTGGCCTCAGACACTTCCTAGTTCTGTGACCCTAAATGAACAGTCAAGTACAACTAAATAGTAAAATTTCTGCTAATATATTTAATTTTAATTTTTCCCCATTTATTGAAAATGTCCACATTAAGTAGATATGTCTTTTACATGTTGACTACTAATCAGGTAATCAATACATTTTTAAGTCAAAACCTCTACTTATCTTCATAGATCGAGATGAAAATCAAGCTTTCAATAAAACATGTTTTCCATGTTCTTATGGCAGACTTTACAATATTTGTTCCAGTTCTCAGGCTTATTACAAATGAGATATAAGTCTGATAATGACTTACATGGTGTCATACTTATACTAAGCTGACCTTTTCAGTATTCTATACTGTGGAAAACTGACAAGTCCACTTTGTCCCAGCCAGCCATTGAATCTGGAGCTCAAAATGTGGCATGAAAATTTACTAAGTGTAGGGAGAAGGGAATTGGCAATGAGTCATTGATAATTTTCTGTTTCTCTACCTTGCCACCTCTCCAATTCCATATACATTGTCACCTCCTCCAAATCCTTTCTATAATGATAAGGCTAGTCTCAGACGGAAGGGTTTTGAAATGAACAGACAACACAGTTTTACCTGAAACCTCCTCTTACTGTTGTTTATGGATTATTTTCTTAAGAAAGGATTTGGGGAAACTGGGTATAGGTTTGTTTCTCTAAGTCTACTAGTTTCTTATCATAAATTCTTGAAACCCATCACAATTTCCCAACCAATAACATAATCCCCTATAAAACATATCCTTAGAGTTGTCCTCC
Source organism: Bettongia penicillata ogilbyi (assembly GCA_023548195.1). NCBI lineage: Eukaryota > Metazoa > Chordata > Mammalia > Diprotodontia > Potoroidae > Bettongia > Bettongia penicillata. The sequence continues at coordinate 11,074,989 of JAJHZJ010000311.1, forward strand.
AGATTTTATCTGGACATCTACAATGAAGGAAGACATACCATCTTCTGAGGTAACCCATTTCGCTGTTAGATCACTCTGTTATGAAAAGTTGCCAGACAGCAAGCATAAATTTACTTCTTTGCAATTTCCATCCGTAGTGTCTTAGCTCTGCCCTCTGGGCTCAAGCAGTACAAGTGCAGATTAAATAAAGTTCATGCTCTATGCCCAATGATTTGTTGTTTTCTTAGAGCCACTGCAGACTCTATGTTCAGGAACTAAGAAACTTTGGCTTGAGAGTTTGATAAACTCCATTTTCTCAAAGCTTCTTCCTCCTGAACTTGGGTGACATTGGATTAGGCTCCTTAGAACTGAGAACATGTCACACCCAGTGTCTTCTCCTATCCCACCTTTCCATATTCTCAAAACTGTCCCTCTGCAATATTTTGGCTCACTTCGGTATGGTTGTAGGAATGTGAAACTTATACTCTAGTAGCATCTTATAATTTCTTTCTAAGAATTTTATGGAAATGAAAACAACTAGATGCATTTTATTGTCATAATTCTGCATTAAAATGTGTATCTCTAAGGCATTTTTAAGTCATTTTCTCAGGCTCTTCAGAATAGCATTCCATAGCTAAATAGTCCTAAAATAGAAAGAGCTCTGGAGCCAAGTTCAAATCCTAGCCCTGGTGTTTACGGCAAGTGTACCCTAAACCTCACAGTTTCCTCAATTGTAAATTAAGGAGACTAGCTTTGAGATCTATAAGGTACTTTCTAGTTTATAGCAGCTAGAAGGCATGGCAGATAAGAGTGTCAGACCATAAATCAGGATCTATTTGAGTAAAATCCAACCTAAGGCATTTCCTAGCCAGATAACTCTGAATGACACACTAAATCTCTCTACCTCAATTTCCTCATCTGTAAAATAGGGAAGATAATACTAGTACTTTCCTCCTGAGTCATTGGAAGGATGAAATGGAATGATATATGTAATGCACTTTGGAAACCATAAAGGTTTATATAAATGCTAGTTATGTGTTTTTTTGTTTTGTTTTAATGTTGTTATTACTATTACTCTAATTCTAGGATCCTATCTCAGAGAAAACAGAGTTGATCTTTACTCAGAATTTAGCATTCGTGAAATCTGGAGCCTTATAAAATTCAATGGTGTATTCTATGTTCTTGTATAGTCCAAGTAGAAACCTAACATTTAATTACTTTATTTTCCTCTTTTAATCTTCCCTCTTAAGTCCATCCTTCTAGCCCTTTAATAAGCTTGTCGCTTGTCTCTGAATTTACCTTCTTCTATTCATTCCTCCTCTTCCCTAAGAGGTTTGTTGTTAATATTTAACATTGGAAAAATTCTGTTTTAAAGGGGGATTACTGCACTCTTAATGGAGGATCCAATGTAAATTCATACTCAATTTTGTACTGTTGGCCCGAAAAAAAATAATACAATACATTCTGACATTTGATATCGACCAGAGTCAAATGGGTGGGGAGCTTTTGTTTTCTTTTTCAAATCTAGGTCTCCCTGTAATGATTATACACACAGGATAAAAAGAGCAGTCCAATCCAAAGTAGCCAGGTCTGGGCTTTACTTAAGACTTAAGTAGATTTCTAAGGAAATGATCATCCATTTAGCCATCTGGAAAATGTGTCCCCAAATAATTTATACATATTTAATATTTTGAAATGGTAGAAAAAATTTCAGTAGGTATATTGAATAACTAAAATTCTAAATGCTAGGTAAGACATTCTATTATTCTATGTCATCCAATAGCTTTTAAAAAAATTTTGCTCACTACACTTAAAAAATTTAAAAACATGATCTTCTACAACATTAAAATCAAATAGGATTCTAATATACATGGGCATCAACTGTATTCTGCATAAATTTCCAGCTATCTCAAAGTTTTCAATGAATTATATAAAAATATATAACAAATCTAAACTTTCCCAATTTGATTTTCTGTATACTGGTAATATGTCCACCAAGGTCCTGTTCTAATATTCCACCATGGCATGAACTTGACATTGAATTTCTGAAACTAGACAATGGAGAATCATGGAATGAGAAGGGATTTCTGTGTTTTTTTAGTACAAGTATAGACCAAAGAAACCAACCCCCTCCCATTACCCAACAAATGATCACCCAATCCCTACCTGCAGGTTTCCAACAATAGGGAGATTAATCTTCATGAAACTCACCCCAATTACAGCTAGTTTTAGTTGTTAATAAGTTTTTGCTTATGTCAAGGCTGAATTGGTCTCTCAGCAGCTCTCATTCATCTTCCATATGACAACTCTTCACAATAGCAAACACCTCTAGTATAGCTTTCTTGAGCCTTCTGTTGACCATGGTAAACCTTTCCATTTTATACCAATGATATTCACATGGTCTGGACTTAAAACTCTTCATCAACTTGATTGTTTTCTTCTACATGCCTTCCATCTTTATAAATGCCCTTCCTAAACTGTGGCACTCAAAATTAAACAAAATGTAGTTTAACTATGGTAAAACTGGAATTATCTCTCCTTTATTCTTGGAAACTATGGATATCTGAATGCAGTCCAAGAATACATTAGATCTCCTGTCTGACACAGCACACTGTTGTCTCCTAAAGTCATTAGAGTTATTCCTGAAAGTCTATTAATCCTTATTTATTTTTCAAACTGATGTTTAACATACCTCCCCCTCCAACCATCTTGTACTCATTCAGTTACTGGCTGAAAATCAGTGTAACACTTTACATTTGTCCCTATTACATCTGACCATATTTGATTTAATCAAATGAGGAATGGGGAACATGTAGCCTCAAAGTCACATGTGGTCCTCTAAGTCCTCAAGTGGTGCCTTTTGACTGAATCCAAACTTCACAGATCCCTTAATAAAAGGATTTGTTCCTTAAAATTAGGACTCAGTCAAAAGGCCACATCCAACGACCTTAAAGGCCACAGGAGGCCTCGAGGCTACAGGTTCCTTACTTCTTTATCTAGACTTTCAAAACCCATTCTGGATTCTGCCTGTCATCTCCATATGAATTATCTATCCCTCCTAGCTTTGTGTAATCTCCATATTTTATAGCCATGTCATCTATGCCTTTATCCAAGTCATTGATAAAAATGTTAAACACAGAATCACTTGATCCTTCTCCTTTTCCTAAAACCAGTAAAAAAACAAGTCTTTGTGTATGTATGTGTGTGTATGTTCTTAGCTTGCCCAATAGGTCTCAGCTAATTCTTATCTTTAGGCATCTAAGACTTTTCACTACCTGCCTTCAACCTTCCTTTTCAACTATATTTTACAATACTCTGTTTCACTTCTTCTACTCAATATTTCAGTCAAACTTCTCTTCTTGTTGTTCCTCAACCAGGATTCTCCATTTTCGTTGGCCTTCCCTTTGATCAGACTCTTCTCCAAGACCAGAGTGCACCCACGTTATATCTCCACTTATCAGACATCATAGTTTCCTTAACAATTGAATTCTTGTATCACTTTTCTTCATGAAGCTTTTTCTGATCCTCATCTACTTCTAGTAAGTTCCTTCCCCTCTCCTTGCATACTCAATATGCATATGTATCACACACTCAATAGAATACAAAAGATATAGTACTAGAGTGTGAGGACCATTTACATTTTGTCTTTCTTTTTCTTTTTTGTATCCCCAGCACTTAGCATACTGCCTGACATGTAGTAGGTGCTTAATAAATACTTATTATAATGAATTAAATTGTGTTTGTGATCCCACTCCCTAGAACAGTGTTTGGTACATGGAAACTTTAAAAATGTTTTCATTGAATGATAAATTATTCCTGAAACTGTTACTATTATTGCCCTTTACCATGTTGTTCTATTCACTCTATTACTTTTTATTCACTATATACATACATATACACATGTATACATACATAATATATACAGGCATATATATTCAATATACATATTCATACATATACATACATACACACACACACATATATATATAATTATCAAATGATTATCACATCTGGGTATCTATATCAATCTGTGAAGAAAACTTTAATTTTTCCTCCTTATCTTAACAATTTCTTTTAATGTGTTTTGAATTTTCATTCTTAAGGATTTCCCAGCCCTCTTTTTAGGATTTCTCTTTAGTATCTCAGTCAATGGAAACCTACTATGTTTTGTGTGAACTCTTTGAAATCTGCCATTCCAGAAACATTGCAACCTGTCCTTGGATTTTCTTTCCACTATCAGAAACTTCAGGAGGGAGTGATCAATTCTCACCAAAGTTTGCATCATTAACAACCCAGCCACCAATTTCTTCTTGTTGGTGAGAACAAAATCCAGAAGAAAATTGTCACTTGTTGATTGCTTCATGACTGAAGGATAAAATTATCATTCAAACAAGTTAAGAAAGCATGTCATTCCTTTTTTTAAAGAAAGAGAATACAACATGATGTTTGTATGTTTAAAGTCTTATGTCATTATTATGTCATACCTCTACACTGGTATCATATCTGTTTCCTTAACTCCTCATCTACAGTCACTTTCTCTCCAGTTTGTCTTTAGGATAAACACAGTAGTTCAAACCAAAATACATAGCTCTGGGCTTTACTTAAGACATAAATGGATATCTAAGTAAATGATCATCCATCCAAATATCTGGAAAATGAGTCTCTAATAATGACGACAAAAACTGCTTATTTTTTTCTTCCCTCCATTGATCTTTATACACACTTGCTTTGATTCTTGTGAAAGTAACAATGTGCAATGCTACCTTTTTTAACATATACAAAATTTCCCTTGAAAGGTTATACCCATCCAGAATTTTTTCTACTCATGGGATCATCATGCCTTGGTGAAAACTATAAAATCAATTTTACCTCGTAGATTCAGACCTCTAGTTAACCTCCTTGTTTTGTATATTTTGTGCCTTTATGCATATGTTTTTTAGGCTACGGCCTTTGACATTATTCACCATTGTATGTAATTTGATGGCTATACATAAACCATTGTATCTCCTCTTCCAAATCCTTTGTGTTTGAAGATCACAAGTTCTCATAGGTCTTTCTAAGCCAATGAGAGAAATTATCATTTCTCTATAATGTTAATAATTAATTATTGAATTAGGACTAGGATTTTTCAGAAGCTTTTACATTACTCAATCTCTGAACTGATCTGCTGATAATGAGATTGAATTAACTTTCTCCTCCATCTTGTTCAGATCACACCCCACATAGGTAGGAAAGTCCATTATGGTCTGCACAGATTTGATGAGGATAAATTCTTTGATCAGTTTGCCCAAGTCTGGGCAATTTAGAAGGAAATGACATAAAGTTATATCCCTTCCAGTCCCTCATTAGAATAGGTCCACCTCTTATTCTAGTATTTATTCTCTCTCATTAATTACTAACCAATAAGAGTTGGTCACCACCCTTAGGAACACCCACTCTTCCAAAGCCATACAAACTGTGAGACTACCACCCAGATTTTCCTTTGGCATTCTAGAGTGTCACTGACCCATTTTATTGGCAATGCACTACCATTATTAATAAAATGGCTCATTACCCAGAAATTATGTCTCTCAAACTTTTTAAGCATTTATACCCAAAAGATCCAGCAACAAGTTATATCTAAGACCCAACTTAGCTAAGTTCAGAGAAGTCTATTTGACTTTCAGTTTGGCCACCAGAAAAAAAAAATCAGCCTCAGTAACTCAAAAAGTCATCTTCTAAGATATGAAGGTAGTTATTTTTGATAACTAAGTCTTAAATCATTATCCCCAAAGTTTGACCATAGAAATTTCAAGCTGTCTGAGTACAACCCCAAAGCAACAATTTGAAAAAAAGAGAACTTCAGACAACTGACAAGGCTGCACCACTAATCTTCATGATTGATATTTTCACTTAAATTCACTGATTGCTTTACCAGAGATTTCCACTAGGATGAAGATTTTTAGCATGGGGCCCAATGTTTCAACTTGGATGGGAAAAAATACATGTTTATTTAAATAAAATTGGTTTCCTTTGCAATCCTATCCATTTTGTTTTAGGCATTTAAAAACTATAGAAATTCATTGGCTCTGCCAGTCTGCCATAGGGGTCATTGAAACAAAAATGTTAGGAACCTCTTACTTTTTTAGACAAAATCTCAGTCTTTCTACTCCCTGTGTGATCTTTGAAGACTACTGAGCCTTTCTGAATCTGGATTTGTACATTAAAGAGAATGCCTGCAAAGATGAAATCATTGGTCTTAAAATTACTGAAATAAATTATGTGATATGCACATTAATAAGAAGCATGGCACTCAGCAAGATCTGAGTTTAAGTCCCATCTCTGATGAATATGGGCTGTGCAGACAATAAGTTCTGGGGATACAAATACATTTAAAAATATTTTTAAAATATTGAAAAAAAAACCCTGCCCTCAAGAAGCTTGCTGTTTAATTGGGGAAGATAACACATATCACCTGAAGAGGAGAAGGAAGTTGGGAGAAGTGGGAAGGAGGCAAAGCTAACCAGAATCAGAGTATGATGGAGGAGTTGAAAAGTAGTAAACCTAGTGAGAAATGGGGAAAAGCATGTGTTGAGCCTTTTTCTTATATAGGGTCCCCAGAGTTTATGGAGCTATGTGTCCTAGGAGAAATCAATGAAGCCTTTAGTACTCTAGGCAGCTCCCTAAGATTATAATTTACAGATGAGATAAAAATCCACATTCATCAAGAGTTATATAGTTCTATACATCAGTGGAATCAAGGATTTGTACCACTATTACCAACCCTCACAAAACCCCAAATCCTTAATTTCAAAATCATTGTGAATAATTTCTTTCAATAAACAGGAACAGATATTGTTTGAAAGAGGATTCAACCCAAAAATTCATTTAGTCTTCAAGCAATTTATTACAACTTATAAATTCACAATATTTCAAAGAGAGATATTGAATCCTTAAAAGTTAAAAGATTTATTTCTCATGATCAGTCCATAGACATTGGGAAAGTAGAAAATATGAAACATCTAGTGATGAGTAATTCCCAAGGAAATAATTATAAATACAAGTCAAATAAATTGGTGATTCTTGTCTTTTAAATTAGACTTCATATGGAATGATGGATTTTTCTGATTTGCTTTATAGGAATTTTATACCAAGTCATTTCTCCCTACGTTTTATGGAATAGCATGGAGGTCTAGTTGATAGAACATTGGACTGAGAGTCAGAATCTCATAAATTCTCTTTCTGGCTCTGTCATTGGCTTACTGTGTGGCCTTGAGATACTTATTCTGACTCTCCCCACTTCAGTTTCTTCAGCTGTAAAATTTGGATAATGACCCTGACCTACCTCATGGAATGCTGTGGAATTTAGGCTATAAAGTCTAGAGATTTCACCACTCATGATCATCCTTGGCCAAATATTGTAACATGTTTTTCTTCCCATTCTCATGTCAGACAACACACGCTTTTCATAAAGATATTGATACTCCTATCGTAACCAGGTTTCTGCAGTCTTCACTCTTCGGACAATAATAAACACAATACAGGCCTATTTTTTCAGATGGAGACATTAAGCAGTATGAATGTCCCCACATCACAGAAGTCATCACTCATGTAGCATTGTAACTTTCATGCCATAAACATGGCACAGTATCTGAATTTGGATCTAGGAAGACCTGAGTTAAAATCAGCCTCAAACATTTATTTACTAGCTGAGTGTCCTTCCTTGGGTAAGTCACTTAATCTGTTTGCCTCAGTTTCTTCACCTATAAAATAGGGATAATAATAGCATTTAACTCCCAGGATTGTTGTGAGGATAAAATGAGATATTCGTCCAATACTTTGAAAACCTTACAGCACTATGTAAATTATAGTTGTTATTAAGCATCTTTTGTTTACTTCAAATTAAAGTGAACTCAGGTCAGCCACAGATAACTTATGTTACATCTTCTACCTAATTAATTCTCTTATTGACAATATCATTACTATGTCTTTATGCAAGCTTCAGGAGGTAGAAGGAATGGTGGCTAAAAGGATATGAAATGAACCTTCCTAGAAATTTCCCAGGAAATATAAACAAAAAAATAAGTGAAGATTGGATATAGAATTTCTATACTTTCAAGACTACTAGCATCCTGACCTAGGTCCTTTATATTTATGAAGAGAAAGATCAGGATGAGATGTGTTGCTAAGGGAAATGAATAAGAGGTTACTGGCATTTTCAGTCTTCTCAAACTAGCCCATAATTTGTAATTTGCATAACACAAAGAAGTATGAGGGAGGAGGTTAAAAGTAGTTTTCTTAACACAGATTTCACTTTTCTTCCCTCCCATTTTGGAAATTAGAGGCCAGGGAGTATTGCCTCATTTGAGAGTATAATAAGAAGTAAAAGCTAAAATGGATTTCTGAACATAAGTTAGATGTGAGTTTAACTAAGGGATTCACAGGAAATAGAAGAAATTAATTCAAAGAAGTATTCTGAGGGAAGACAGGATCAAAGACTGGCTCAAGGAAAGAGCTTCACACCCATTGGCTGAAAGATTTGGGAGAGGAAGCTTTCTCCAAGGAGAAAGGTTTACTAACCTCAGTATCCCTAGTCAATGTTGGAAAGAATATATTGTGATTCTAAGATAGTGGGATAGCTGAACAGAAGCTACAGAGGCCATATGACACCCAGAAGGGAGCTCTCTCGGACAGTGGAAGAAGTTTAATGCATACTCTAAATTATCTGTCTATCTATCTATCTATCTATCTATCTATCTATCTATCTATCATCTATTTATCTTTCTACCTATCTTACATATATATATATATATATATCTCATATAATTATCTTACCTAATATGTCAGAGAAACAAGACGTAACATAAATTGGCAATATCTCTTCTAGATTTTAAGGTTTTACTTAGTATAATCAAATAATGAGAATTTTTGGAATCTAAGATACAGAGAGAGGGTCTAAGATTTATCTACTTCAAAAACAAGGATAAGTTGATTGAAGCTACAACTTAAAATAACTGACTCACTGACTATAAATGCCCTCACAATTTCCTTGAGGCAAAAAAAATGCCCATTAATATGTTTGCCTTTGTGATATTTTGGGAAACTGGGGAATGGGACCCCAGAATGTGAATAGTTGATCAGAGAGAGAGAGAAACAGATGACCCTAAAATCTCTAGTTGCCTTAAAACAAATTAAAATAATTAGGGAATTTGAATAATATCTAAGTTAGCTATGAAAGTAAGCAGGAGATCTCATCAAGAACTTGGAGACAAAGGTACATAGAATATAATTTTTTTTTTTTTCAGGAGGTAGAAAAGTTTCTGGTGCCATTTTTAAGGAACGAGATCCTATTCTGGGTAACAAGTTTGCCTAAGGGAGAAGAAGGTGAAATGAGTGCTGGCCTTTTCCACATGACTTAAGATCACAAGAAATAATCATTGTGATTGAGCAAGCCTTTCAATCTTGCTGGGCCTCAAGACCATATGAAATGACAAAATTGGACTAGATCTTTAAAGTTCCTGTTCAGGTCTATGGTCTATGACTCTTACAGACTCAAATTCTGTCATTAATCATTAAATAGACAGTTGATAAGAGGACTAATATGTATTGTCTAAGCAAGGCAATCCTTATATTGTATGAAGTCTTAATTGGGGGTCCATGAAATTAACTTTACAAGTAAAAGGCAAGGTAGACATCTTAGAAGTTTTCCTGAAAAAAAAACTGTTTTATTGAAATACAAGACAGCTTTAAGTCAGTCCCATGTTATGGTAGCCAAGAAATCAAATGTAATCTTGAGCTACCTTAGGAGGAGTACTGTTTCCAAGAATAATGAGGAGATTGTTCTCATATGGTGTCTGGTCAGATAACACCAGGAATAATATCAGAATCAAATATTAGGAAAGGTACTGATAAGCTAGAGATCATGCAAAAGAGAACAACCATGATGATGAACAGCCTTAAGTTCCTAGCATATGCAAATTAACTGAAAGAATTTCTAATATACAAAAGAGAAGGCTGAGGACAACAGGAGAACTGCCCTGAAGTACTTATAAGGCTGTTACCTTGAAAAGGATTTGTACTTTAAATTTTTTCTATTTAACCCCAGAAAGCTGACATATTAGGGATGAGTGAAAGTTGCAAAGAGGCAGATTTATGTTTGATGTAAAGAATAGGATACCTTTAATGCTTCAGTATTTCAAAAATCTGTGAATGTATCCACGTGGGTGGATTATCTCTGCACTGTTATACCTTATAACCCATCCTTGCCTTAGCAGTTTGCTAAATACTGAAAAATCAATAGTAATTAATTAATTTGAGGCTTCTGGTGTCATATTTAGAAGATGACAGTGTTCAGTGAGTTTAAAGGAGTCCTGAGTAACTCTTAATGCACAGGTTCTATTGATGCCTTGATAGGCATTATAAAAGCAATGCTGTGATGGACACCAAAGTTAATGTAATGAATTTCTTTTAGAAATTAGGGTTTAATAATGCTGGCAATTCCTGGGAAAGCATACTCATTAATGCTGGTATGGTGTGGATTTTTACTTAAAGCTTAGACTTGGAGAATCAACATCTCCAAAAAAGAACCTGTTATTATATCTATCTATCTATATCTATATTTATCTATCTGTATATATGTACTTATATACATATATATATATATATATATCTTTTCCCCAAACCCATTCTTCCCTATCACATTTTTTCTTTTTAAGTTTTTTTCACTTAATAGTATTTTGCTTTTTCCTAATTACATGTAAAAATAGATTTCGCCATTCATTTTTGTAAGATTATGAGTTCCAAGTTTTTCTCCCTCCATCCATTCCCTTCCCCTACCCCAATACAGCAAGCAATCTTATATAGGTTATTCATATACATTCCTTATAGAACAACAGTATTTCATTATATTTGTATTCCACAACTTGTTCAATAATTTTTTCAAGACTTTAGATAGCTTTGATTTCTCCATCTGAAAACTACCTGTTCATACCCTTTGATCATTTATCAATTGGGGAATGACTCATATTCTTATAAATTCAACTCATTTTTCTATATACTTTAGAAATGGAGCCTTTATCAGAAACACTGGCTGTAAAAATTATTTCTTAGCTTTCTGATTGCCTTCTAATCTTGGTTGCATTGGTTTGGTATACCTATTTTCTGTGATATTATTTTCCAGTTGTCTCAGTAGTTTTTGTCAAATAGTGAGTTCTTATCCCAGAAGCTGAAGTCTCTGGGTTTATCAAACAGTATATTGCTATAGCCATTGATTACTGTGTCTTCTTATTCGCCACTCTTTTTCATAGTTAGTACCAAATAGTTTTGATGATTGCTGCTTTTTAATATAGTTTTAGATTTGGTACAGCTAGGCTACCTTCCTTTGCATGTTTTTCATTAATTCTTTTCATATTCTTGACTTTTGTGCTTCAAGATGAATTTTATTATTTTTTCTAGCTCTATAAAATATCTTTTGGTAATTTGATTTGTATGGAACAGAATAAGGAAAGTAATTTAGATAAAATTGTCATTTTATCATATTAGCTCAACCTGCCAATGAGTATGAGTCAACATCTTACATACTATATCAAGATAAGGTTGAAATGGACACATGATTTAGACATAAAGGGTGATACCACAAGAAAATTAGGAGAACAAGGAATAATTTACCTGTCAAATCTATGGAAAATAGAACAATTTATGACCAAAGAAGAGATAGAGAACATTTTGAAATGTGAAATGGATAATTTTGATTACATGAAATTAAAAATAAGTTTTTGCAGAAACAAAACCAATGCATTTGTAAGAAAGGTGTTTTGTAATTGTGTTTATATTGTTACTGGATTTGTCTTGGCAGACAGACTTCCAAGTATCTTATATTCTCTACAGTTATTTTAAATGAAATCTGTCTTTCTATTACTTGCTGCAGAACTTTATTTTTACTGTACAGAAATGCTGATGATGTATGTGAGTTTATTTTATATCCTGCCACTTTGCTAAAGTTCTTATTTAATTCAAGTACTTTTCTGATTAACTCTCAAAGATTCTCTAAGTATACCCTAGTTTTTTTTCTTCATTGCATATTCTAATTGCTTCAATTTCTTTGTCTTCTCATTACTAAAGCTAAGGTTTCTAGTACAAGGCTGAATAACAGTAGGGCTAATAGGCATCCTTGTTCATCTCTGATCTTTTTGGGTATCCCATTGCATATAATGTTTGCAGCTAGTTTTAGATAGATACTGCTTATATGTTAAGGAAAACCCCATTTATTGCTATGCTCTTTAGTATTTCTAATAAGAATGAATATCATATTTTGTCAAAAGCTTTTTGTGCATCTATTATAATAATGGTGATTTCTGTTAATTTTGCTATTGATGTCATCAATTATGTTGATGGTTTTCCTAACATTTAACCAGTCCTGCATTCCCAAAATTCCTTGGTCATAGTGTATTATATTCATGATAAATTGCTGTAATCTCTTTACTACTATTTTATTTAAATTTTTGCATCATTATCCATTAGGGAAATTGATCTATAATGTTCTTTCTCTGTTTTGGCTCTTCCTGGTTTAGGTATCAGCATTATATTTTTGTTGTACAAGGAATTTGGTAGGACTCCTTCTTTGCCTATTTTCCCAAAGAGTTTATGTAGTATTAGAATTAGTCTTTAAATATTTGTTAGATTTCACTTGTGAATCCATCTAGTCCTTGAGATTTTTTTTCTTAGAAAGTTCATTAATGACTTGTTCAATTTCTTTTTCTAAAATGGAGTAATTTAAGTATCTTATTTCCTCTTCTGTTAATCTAGGCAATTTATGTTTCTGTAAAATATTCATCCATTTCACTTTGATTGTTAGATGTATTGGCATACAGGTGGGCAAAAGAGCTCGGTAGTATTGCTTTAATTTCTTCATCATTGGTGGTGACTTCACCCTTTTCATTTGTGACACTGATTATTTGGCTTTCTTTTTTTTAAATCAAATCAACCAAAGTTTTATCTATTTTATTATTTTGTTTCATAAAAGTAGATTTTAGTTTTATTTATTGGTTCAGTAGTTTTTTTTTTCAATTTTATAAATCTTTCCTTTGATTAAATGTCTGCAAGTCACCTAGCTGAACTTTTGTGGGCCAAGGTAGTGGAGTGATCAGTAAATACCATCCCCTCCTCCCTTGTAGACCTTGAAAAACCCAGAAAATGTTTCCCCAGGAAAAATCCTGGAACGGTGGGATCAGGAGAAGGGGTAAATAATCTCTTAGCCCATGAGGCTAGGAAAATCACAAAGGGGGTTCACCCTTGCTGTGATTGAAGGTGTCCAATGAAGGACCAGGCAGCCCTACCTCAGGGAACCTGGAGGAGATTCTGAGCCCCAAGAAGGTGGAGCCCACAACTGCCAACATCAGGACCCCATGCATAACTCAGCACCCCAGAGTAATTGGAAAGACTTTAACACAGACTGATTCACCAACCACTGAGCTTACCTACACTCTCGTTCAACAGAGGAGACCTCATGTGACCAGAACAATTGCTCCCCCACACTTAATGCAGCTAGCTTCAGGGTAACTCCAGGGAAGCTCAGAAAGACTTCACCTGGCATCCGCACAAAAATATATTATAGTTGAGGGAAAGAGGGGAGTAAGATAAGCATTTTTTTAGATTGACTCCCATCTAATTTGGTTCAGGGAGGGAAAAACAAACTCAGTTAGGTATAGAAATCTAACTAACTCTATAGGCAGTAGGAGAGCAAGGGTAAAAGAAAAGGGAGGGGATGCTAAAAGGGAGGGAAGAAGTAATAAGGGAAAAGTGGGCTAAACAGAAATAGGAGATCAAAGAATTGGGTATGCAGCTGAAAGAAGGTAGGGAAGATAGAGGGAGGCAGTGGTTAAAAATTAAAACTATTGTGGAGGGGAAGAGAGAAGGGAGAACTAAAAGCATAAATGAGGGGAAAGGGGATGGAGAGAAAGGCACAAATAGTAATCATAACTGTGAATGTGAATGGGATGAACTCTCCCATAAAATGGAGATGGATAACAGAATGGATTGAAAACCACAGTTCAACAATATATTGTTTACAGGAGACACATTTGAAATCAGGGGATACACACAAGCTAAAAGTAAAAGGTTGGAGCAGAATATATTGCGCTACAGTTGATGTAAAAAAAAGCACATGTAGCAAGCCTAATCTCAGACAAAGCAAAAGCAGAACTAGATCTAATCAAAAGAGATAAGGAAGGAAACTATATCCTGCTAAAAGACACCATAGACAACTAAGCAATATCATTAATAGCATATATGCTTCAAATGATGTAGCATCCAGCTTCTTAAAGGAGAAGTTAAGGGAGTTACAGGAAGAAATAGAGAGCAAAACTATACTAGTGGGGGAACTCAACCTTTCCCTCTCTGAATTTGATAAATCTAACCTCAAAATACACAAGAAACAAGTTAAGGAGGTGAATAAAACTCTGGATAAGGTAGACATGGTGGACCTCCGGAGAAAATTGAATAGGAATAGAAAGAATACACCTTTTTCTCAGCAGTACATGGCACATATACAAAAATTGACCATGTACTAAGGCATAAAAACCTCACAATCCAGTGCAGAAGGGCAGAGATAGTCAATGCATCCTTCTCAGATCATAATGTAATAAAAAGTATATGTAATAAAAGGCCATGGAAAGATAAACAAAAAATTAATTGGAAAGTAAATAATCTAATCCTAAAGGATGAGTGGGTTAAACAACAAATTATGGAAATAAATCAACAATTTCATTCAAGAGAATGACAATAATAAGACAACCTACATACCAAATCTTATGACATACTGCAAAAGTAGTTTTTAGGGGAAGTTTTACGTCTTTGATAGCCTACATGACTAAAAAGAGAAAGAGGAGATCAATGACTTGGGTATGCAGCTGAAAAAGCTAGAAAAAGAAGAAATTTAAAATCCCCAAGTAAATTCCAAATTAGAAATACTGAAAACCAAATGAGAGATTAATAAAATTGAAATTAAGAAAACTATTGAAGTAATAAATAAAACTAAGAGTTGGTTTACTCCATTTTTTCTCTCCTTTTTCACCCTCTTCTTTCTCACTAATGTTTGCTTCTAACCACCACCTCCCTTGATCTTCTCTGCCTTCTATCAGCCTTCCCTTTTCCTTTTCCCTTTACCCTCCTACTTTTGCCCTCTCTTCTATCAACCCCTCTCTTTCCTATTTCTTTTCCCTTTTTACTCCTAGCTTGCTATAGGGTAAGATAAGTTTCTATTCCCAACTGAAAGTATATGCCAGTCTTTCTTTGAGTAAATCTAATAAGTGTAAGATTGAGATAATGCTCACCACTTTCCTTCTTTCCTGTAATGTCTTTATTCCCTCTTCATGTGATGTAATTTACTTTATTCTGCCTCCCCTTTTCTCTTCTCCCCATACAATCCTTTGTTCACCCCTTTTTTATATTCTCACATCAAAGTCAAATTCTACTCCCTCTTTCTGTCTATGTACACTCTCTCAAACTACCCTAATAGAGATGCAGTTCTCAAGAGTTATAAGTATCATCTTTCCCTGTAGCGACATAAACAGTTTAATCTTAGTGAATGATATTTTTTCTGCTTTCCTGTTTACCTTTTAATACTTCTCTTGCATATTGTATTTGAATTTAATTTTTTTTTAATTCTGTTCTGGTCTTTTCATCAGGAGAGTTTGAAAATCCACAATCTCATTGAATATCCATCTTTTCCCCTGAAAGATTATGCTCTTCAGTGGCTTGTGGGTAGGCTGAATTAATATTATAAAATGACAATTCTACCTAAATTAATTTACTTATTCAGTGCCATACTGATTAAACTACTAAAGGTATTACATTGAGCTAGAAAAAATAATAAAATTCACATGGAAGAACAAAATATAAGAATACCAGAATATCAAGGGAATTAATGAAAAGAGATACAAAGGAAGGTGATCTAGCTGTACCAGACTTCAAATTATATTATAAATCAGCAATTATCAGAACTTTTTGGTACTGACTAAGAAATAGAGCAGTAGATCAGGAGAACAGTTTAGGTACACAAGACCCAGTAGTCAATGACTATCGTAATCTACCATTTGATAAACCCAGAGACTCCAGCTTCTGGGATAAGAACTCACTAATTAGTAGAAACTGCTTGGAAAACTGGAAAATAGTATGATAGAAACTAGACATAGGACAATGTCTCACATTGTATACCAAAATAAAATTAAAATGGGTACACACCTTAGATATAAATGCTTATGTTATAAGCAAACTAGGAAAGCAAGGAATAATTTACTTGTCAGATTTATGGAGAATAGAAGAATTTATTACCAAACAAGAGAGAGAAAACATTACAAAATGTAAAATGGATAATTTTGATGACATTAAATTGAAATAAATTTTGTACAAACAAAGCCAATGTAACCAAGATTAGGAGGGAAGCAGAAAATTGGGAATTTTTACAACTATTGTTTCTGATAAAGGCTTCATTTCCAAAGTATGTAGAGAACTGCATTGATATAAGAATCTGAGTCATTTCCCAACTGATAAATGGTCAAAGGATACAAACAGGCAGTTTTCAGATGAGGAAATTAAAGCTCTCTGTAGTCATATGAAAAAATGCTCCCAATCACTATTGATTAGTGAAATGCAAATCAAAACAATTCTGACGTCCCACATCACACCTATCAGATTAATTAACATGCCAAAACAGGAATATGATAAATGCTGGAGAAAATGTGACAAAATCGAAACATTGATTCTGAAGCTGTGAACCAATCCCACCATTGGAACTATGCCCAAATGGTTATAAAATGTGCATATCCTTTGACCCAGCAATACTACTTTTAGGTCTGTATCCCAACCAAATCATAAAAATGTTAAAAGGGCTCACATGCACAAACATATTTGTAGCAGCTATTTTTGGTGGAAAGAAATGAAAATTGAGGGGATGTCCATCAGTTAGAGAATGGTTGAACAAGTTCCTGTATATAAATGTAAGGGAATACTGTTGTGCTATAAGAAATGATGAGCAAGCTGACTTGAGAAAAAGTTGGAAAGATTTATATGAACAATTGCTGAGTGGAATAAGCAGAACCAGGACAGGACTGTACACAGTAACAATCATGTTACATAATGACTAATTTTGATAGACTTAGCTCTTCTCAGCAATACAAGAATCTAAGACAACTCCAAAAGACTAACAATGGAAAATGATATCCATATCCAGAGAAGGAACTCTGGATTATGGATACAGAGGGAAGCATACTATTTGCTCTCTTTTACTTTGGTTGTTTTCTTTTGTCTTTTCCTTCTTGTGGTTCTTCCCATTAGTTCTAATTCTTCTTTATGTCATGACTAATGTGAAAATATCTTTGATATGAATGCATAATTAGAGCCTATATCAGATTGCACACCATTGGAGGACAGAGGGGGGAGAAAATTTGAAACTCAAAATTTTATTGAAGTGAATGTTGAAAACTAAAAATAAATAAAGCAATTAAAAAAAAAGATTATGCTCATTTTTTCTGGGTAGTTGGTTCTTGATTGTAATCCAACGTCCTTTCCCTTCTGGAATTTCATTTTCCAAGCCTTCCAAGCCTTTTCTGCAACAACTGCTAAGTCTTGTGTAATTCACTGTATCTCCATCACATTTAAATTGTTTCTTTCTGGCTGCTTCCAGTATTTTATCTTTGACCCGATAATTCTTCAATTTGGCTACAATAGTCCTTGGAGTTTTTATTTTGGTATCTCTTTTTTTTTGAAAAAAATATTAGTTACTTTATGGGTTGGCTGAGACAATACAATAAAAAATGACAATTCTACCTAAATTAATCTATTTATTCAGTGTCAGACCAATCAAACTATGAAAAAATATTTTTTAAATTATTTTTGTAAAATTTTTCTATTTATTTTTAGTTCTCAACATTCATTTCCACAAAATTTTGAGTTCCGAGTTTTCTCCCCATCTCTTCCTTCCCCCACTCCATAACACCTTACATTCTGACTACCCCTTCCCTCAAACTGCCATTACTTCTATCATACCCTTTCCTTCATTATCCCCATCTTCTCTCTTTTCTTATAAGACAAGATAGATTTCTATACCCCATTACTTGTATTTCTTATTTCCCAGTTGTATGCAAAAATGATTCTCAATATTCATTCCTAAAACTTTGATTTCCAACTTCTCTCCCTTCCTCTCTCCCCACCCATCCCTACTGAAAAGGCAAGCAATTCAATATAGGCTATATATGTGTAACTTTGCCAAAGACTTCCATAATAGTAATGTTATGTAAGACAAACTATATTTCCCTCCATCCCATCCTCCAATCCATTTATTCTATTCACTCTTTTGACCTTGTCCCTCCCCAAAAGTGTTTACTTCTAATTATGCCCTCCACCTCTTTTCCCTCCCTTCTATCATCCCCCATCCCACTTATCCCCTTCTCCCTTACTTTTCTGTAGTGTAAGATAGATTTTTCATACCATATTGAGTGACCATGTTATTCCCTCCTTAGGCCACATGTGAAGAGTAAGGTTCACTTTTTCCCTCTCACCTCCTCCCTTTTCTCCTCCATTGAAAAAACTTTTCCTGCCTCTTTTATGAGAGATAATTTGCCCCATTCCATTTCTCCCTTTTTCCTCCCAATATACTGCTCTATCACCCCTTACTTTTATTTTGTTAGATATCATTTCTTCTTATTCAACTCACCCTGGGTTCTCTATGTGTGTGTGTGAAATCCATCCAACTATCCAAATACTGAGAAAAGTCTCAAGAGTTAAAAATATTATCTTTCTTTGTAGGAATATAAACAGTTCAACTTTAGAAAGTCCCTTATGATTTTTCTCTTTACTGTTTACCTTTTCATGTTTCTCTTGATTCTTGTGTTTGAAAGTCCAATTTTCTATTCAGTTCTGGTCTTTTCATCAATAACTCTTGAAAGTCCTCTATTTCTTTTTTTTAATATAAATTTATTTATTTAACTTTTTACATTCATTTTCACAAAATTTTGGGTTCCAAATGTTCTCCCCTTTTATTCCCTCCCCCAACCCCAATACACCAGGCATTCTAGTTTCCCCTATCACCAATCTGCCCTCTCTTCTATCATCCCTGTCTTCTCTTGTCCCCATCTTCTCTTTTGTCCTGTAGGGCCAGATGACTTTCTATTCCCCATTAACTGTATTTCTTATTTCCTAGTAGCAACAACAATACTCAACAGATGTTCCTAAAACTTTGAGTTCCAAATTCTCCCCATGCCTCCCTCCCCACCCATTCCTTTTGGGAAGGCAGGCAATTCAATATAGGCCCTATCTGTGTAGTTTTGCAAATGACTTGGATAACAGTTGTGTTGTGTAAGACTAACTGTATTTCCCTCCCTCCTATTCTGCCCACCATTGTTTCTATTCTGTCTTTTGATCCTGTCTCTCCCCAAGTGTTGACTTCAAATTGCTCCCTTCTCCCATTGCCCTCCCTTCCATTATCCCTCCCTCCCTGCTTATCTTCTTCTCCCCCATTTTTCTATACTGTAAGATAGGTTTTCATACCAAAATGAGTATGCATTTTACTCCTTCCTTTAGTCGAATGTGATGAGGGTAAACTTCTTTTTTCTTCAGCTCTCCTCTTTTTCCCTCCACTAAAAAGTCTCCTGCTTGCCTCTTGAATGAGATATAATTTACCCCATTACATTTCAACTTCTTTCTTCCCACTACATTTCTCTCTCACCATTTACCTTAATTTCTTTTAAGATATGGTCCCATCCTATTCAATTCACTCTGTGCTCTCTGTCTCTGTATATGCGTGCATGTGTGTATGTGTGTGTGCATGCATGTGTGTACATGTATGTGTGTGTATGTATGCGTGTGGTCCCACCAACTACCCAGATACTGAAACGTTTTAAGAGTTACAAATATTGTCTTTCCATGTAGGAATGTAAACAGTTCACCTTTGGTAAGTCCCTTATGACTTCTCTTTGCTGTTTACTTTTTCATGCTTCTTCTCATTCTTGTGTTTGAAAGTCAAATTTTTTTTTCAGCTCTGGCCTTTTCATCAAGAATGCTTGAAAGTCCTCTGTTTCTTTGAAAGACCATATTTTTCCCTGAAGTATTATACTCAGTTTTGCTGGGTAGGTGATTCTTGGTTTGAGTCCTAGTTCCTTTGACTTCTGGAATATCCTATTCCACGCCCTTCGATCCCTTAATGTAGAAGCTGCTAGATCTTGTGTTATCCTGATTGTATTTCCACAATACTGGAATTTTTTCTTTCTAGCTGCTTGCAAGATTTTCTCCTTGACCTGGGAACTCTGAAATTTGGCCACAATGTTCCTAGGAGTTTCTCTTTTTGGATCTCTTTCAGGCGGTGATTGATGGATTCCTTCAATACTTATTTTGCCCTCTGGTTCTAGAATATTGGGGCAGTTTTCCTTGACAATTTCATGAAAGATGATGTCTAGGCTCTTTTTTTGATCATGGCTTTCAGCTAGTCCCATAATTTTTAAATTGTCTCTCCTGGATCTATTTTCCAGGTCAGTTGTTTTTCCAATGAGATATTTCACATTCTCTTCCATTTTTTCATTCTTTTGGTTTTGTTTGGTGATTTCTTGGTTTCTCAGAAAGTCATTAGACTCCATCTGTTCCATTCTAATCTTGAGAGAACTATTTTCTTCCGTGAGCTTTTGAACTTCTTTTTCCATTTGGCTAATTTTGCTTTTGAAAGCATTCTTCTCCTCATTGGCTTTTTGAACCTCTTTTGCCAGTTGAATTAGCCTATTTTTCAAGGTGTTATTTTCTTCAGCATTTTTTTGGGTGTCCTTTACCAAGGTATTGACCCATTTTTCATACTTTTCTTGAATCTCTCTCATTTCTCTTCCCAGTTTTTCCTCCACCTGTCTAACTTGATTTTCAAAATCCTTTTTGAGCTCTTCCATGGCCTTAGCCCACCGGACATCCACCTGGTATGTCTGTGATACAGAGGCCCCGACCTCCATGTCTTTCCCTGACGGCAAGCATTGTACTTCTTCATCAGAAATGAAGTGAGGAAGGAACATCTCTTCCCCAATGAAGTAGCTCTCTATGGTCTTATTTTGCTTCCTTTTTCTGGGCATTTTCTCAGCCAGTTACTTGACTTCTGAGATTCCTCTTCACCCCTGCCTAGATCTGCCCAGCCAGTGCTTGGGGTCTGAGATTCAAATGCTGCTTCTCAGACTCAGGGCTTTCAGTGGCAGGTTCGGCTGCTATTCAATGTGAGCTTGAGTTCTGGTGCTTAGGTGGGGGCAGGGCCACCCCCCAGGCTCAGATTCCCTCAGGGGCTTTATGCAGAGACCTTCAGTAATGGGGCAGGTGGGGGCAGGGCCACCTCCCAGGCTCAGTTCCCTCACGGGATTTATGCAGAGACCTTCAGTAATGGAGCTCCTGCCTGCTCCAGGAGTCCCGGGCTGCTACTGGCTCTGCTGCTGCCTCCCCAGGGGGCCCGAGTCACAGTTACACCTGGCTCCCCTCTCAGCCAGCCCCAAAGTTTCTCTCACTGACCTGGAGCGCCTGTGGGCGGAGGGACCTTTGCAGCCACCAGAGATTTGGTCCCTGAAGCCTTCTCGGATCTGCTCCTCTGGGACCATGGCCAGGGCAGCACAGGGGTGGGCTTCACTGTCCGCAGCATGATGGACCCCTGGGGATGGCTTTCCAGGGCTCCCTGGAACGGAAATCTCTTCCACTGCGTTGGTGCGCACTTGCTCTGCTCCAGAATTTGTGGGGAGTTCTCTTTACAGGAAATTTATGGGCTGTGGATTCAGAGCTAGCATACGTGAGTCTTTCTACTCTGCCATCTTGGCTCCTCCCCCCTGAAAGTCCTCTATTTCATTGAATTACCACTTTTGCCCCTGAAGTATTATATTCAGTTTTGCTGAACAGGTGATTCTTGATTTTAATCCTAGCTCCTTTGACTTCTGGAATGTCATATTCCAAGCCCTTTAATTCCTTCATGTAGAGGCTGCTAGATTTTGTGTTATCCTGATTGTATTTCCAAAATATTCAAATTGTTTCTTTCCAGCTACCTGAAATTTTTTCTCTTTGACCTGGGAACTCTGGAATTTGGCTGCAATATTCATAGGAATTTCTCTTTTTGGTTCTCTTTCAGGAGGTGATAACTGGATTCTTTCATTTATTTTGCCCTCTGGTTGTAGAATATCAGGGCAGTTTTCCTTGATAATTTCATGAAAGATGATGTCTGGGCTCCTTTTTTGATCATGGCTTTCAGGTAGTCCCATAATTTTTAAATTGTCTCTCCTCGATCTATTTTCCAGGTTAGTTGTTTCTTTTTCAATGAGATATTTCACATTGTCTTCCACTTTTTTACTATTTTGGTTTTGTTTTGTAGTTTCTTGGTTTCTCATAAAGTTATTAGCTTCCATCTGCTCCATTCCTATTTCAGTGAGCTTTTGAACCTCCTTTTCCATTTGGCTAATTCTGCTTTTTAAAGCATTCTTCTCCTCATTGTCTTTTTGGACCTCTTTTGCCATTTGAGTTAGACTATTTTTAAAGGTATTATTTCCTTCAGCATTTTTTGCATCTCCTTGAGCAAACTATTGACTTGCTTTTCATGATTTTTCTTGCATCACTCACATTTCTCTTCCCAATTTTTTCTCCTCCTCTTTTACTTGATTTTTAAAATCCTTTTTGAGCTCTTTCATAGCCTGAGACCATTGCATATTTATTTTGGAGGCTTTGGATGCACAAGTCTTGACTTCTGATGGTAAACATTTCTTCCTCATCTGAAAGGATGGAAGGAAATACCTGTTCACCATGAAAACAACTTTCTATATTCTTATTTCTTTCCCTTTTTTGAGCATTTTCCCAGTCAGCTGCTTGCATTTTGAGTTTGTCAAGAGTAGAGTATTCTCTGGGGACCTGTAAGTTCTCAGTTCCTCCAAGGTGGAACAATCAACACTACTCTCCTGGCCTGTACTCTGATCTGGGAGCAACCAAAACCTTTTCTGCCTATTAGTACATTCTTTCAATGACTGTTTCACCCTCTGGTTCTAGGAGGTTCTTGTTCAGGACAGTTTTCCTTGATAAGTTTTGAAAAATGCTGTTCAGGCTCTTTTTTCTTCCTATCATGACTTTCAGGTAGTGAAATAATTCTTAAGTTATCTGTCCTAAATCTATTCTAGACATTTAAAACACTTGGAGGTATTTTCTATTTTCTTCTTTTTTTCTTCTTTTGCTTTTGTTTAATTGATTCTTGATCTTGCATATATTCATTAGCTTACATTTGCCCAATTCTAATTTTTTAAAGGATTAATTTTCTTTAGTTAGCTTTTGCATCTTCTTTTCCATTTGGCCAATTCTCCTTGTAAAGGAATTGTTTCCTTCAGTGGATTTTTTTTATATTTGACCAACTCTATTTTTTAAGGAGTTGTTTTCTTCAGTAAATTTTTGTTCTTCCTTTTCCAAGTCACTGACTCTATTTTCAAAATTCTCATGTCTTTTTCCAATTACTCTTCTACCTATCTTAATTGATTTTTAAATTTCTTTCTGAGATCTTTGAAGAGGAGTTTTTGGCCTTGATACAAATTTATGAACTTGTATTCCTCTTTGAGGCTTCTCATGTAGGCATTTTGACATTACTGTCCTCTTCTGAGTTTCTATTTTGATCTTTTCTGTCACTATAATTGCTTTCTATAATCCGAAGTTTTTTTTTATTTTTTGCTCATTTTTTTTCCTTTTAAAAAGCTTATTTTAGACTCAAACATCAGAACACAAACACAGAATAGAAAAAAAAAACAAAATCATATCATAAATTTAAATATTGGAACTTATATGCAAACATAAAAAGTAAAAAAAGCATGTCATGTGCTTAACAGAACATAAGAAAGGATTCAAATTGTGTAACAATAAATTATCTTTTTAAGAAAATCTATACGATCAATAATACTTGTGTTGAAAATTGTCCACTTTTTCTTTGCTTTCTTGTGAATTCTTTTGTTCTCTGCTGTGCATTTTTTACTTTACTCTTTTTCCCCCTACTTTTCACTCCCAGAAGTCTACAATAAAGTTTAGATATGTTTCTCTATAGCTATAGATATATTCATAAATATATGGGCATACATTTTCTCAAGCATACTCTATTCCCCCATATCTCTTGTTTCCTCTCCCTCCAGTCTCCTTTACTTAGCTTGTATGTACTACCTTTCCTACCCCTCTCCAATATCCCTCCTTCATCCTCTCATTCCCTAAATCTTAACACGCTTTTATAGCCCCCTTTTACTTATTCCCTCCCCCTCCCTCTAAAGATCTTTCCCTTGCCCTCTTCCCCCTCCCTATGCCCCTAACATTGCATTTCTTCTGAATTTAGAAGACTTTTATACTCTCCTAAATATATATGTTCTGTTCCCTCTTAAACCCTTTCCCAATGAAAGTAGTTTACCACAACTACCAGCCCTCCTCCCCATCTAATTCCTCTGTTTTGAATCTTCCTCTTGCACATCATTTGTATAAAATAATTACTCTTTTTAGCTGTTTCTAAATGGTTTTACTTTTAAAATTCATATCCTACTCAGGTTTTACTCACTCTTACCTATGAATAACCCAATTATTTAATAAGAATCTTAGACA
Source organism: Bettongia penicillata ogilbyi (assembly GCA_023548195.1). Lineage (NCBI taxonomy): Eukaryota > Metazoa > Chordata > Mammalia > Diprotodontia > Potoroidae > Bettongia > Bettongia penicillata. The sequence goes on from JAJHZJ010000311.1 coordinate 11,099,550, forward strand.
TGCATTTTACATGACACACATACAAACACACACACACACACACACACACACACACACACATGCACAAAGTAAAAGGTAACCAGTCTGTCCTTATGAATCCATTGTAATAAATCTTTGGTATGTACCTTATGTTTCTCTTAGTTCTTGTATGTCAAATCTTCTAGTAAGTTCAGGATTGTTTTTAACCAAGTCTTGAAAGTATGAGAGTTTTATCAAATGTCCACTTTTTTTTGTTCAGGATAATATGTAACCTTGCAGGATATGACATTCTTGGCCAGACCTGTGGTGCTTTAATGTCTATGCTGCTAGGTTTTGTGTGAGTCTAATTATTGCACCATCATATTTAAATTGTTTTAATCTTGATGCTTTTATTATTTTATCCTTGAGCTGGGGGTTTCAGAATTTGGCTATTATATTCGTATAAGTTTTCCTCATAGGATCTCTTAAGTGGTTATAGGTGAATTTTCTCTGTTTCTACTTTCTCCCCTTGTTCTAATGCTTCAAGACAAATTTCTTCATTTTTTTCATGTATTATTTTATCAAGATTCTTTTTGTTCATAACTTTCAGTTAGTCCAATTATTTTTATATTTTCTCTTCTTAATCTATTCTCCAGAGCTGTTGTTTTTCTTATAAGATGTTTTACTTTTCTATTTTTTCCTTATTCATCTTTTGTTTAATTATTTTTTGATCTCTTATAATTTTGTTGGCTTCATTTTGTCCAATTCTAATTTACAAGGCATCATTTTCTTCCTTAAGATTCTAGAGTTTCTTTTCTAATTGCTTGACTTTCCTTTCATAACTCTCTTGTTTTTCTTGGATTAATCTTATTTTATTCTTTAGTTTTTCCTCCATCTCTGTCATTGGCTTGTAAACTCTTTTTTAAGATCTTCTATGAATTCTTTTTTGGTCAGGTGACCATTTGATGTTACTCTTTGGGGGTTTCCTTGCTTCAATATCCTCCTTGGAAGATTATCCCCCATCATCTCTATTCCCATATTACTTTTGTGTGGTTGGATTCTTTATCCTTTGCCTGTGCATTTTTTGTGGTAATGGTTTAATTTTGGTAATCACCTCTAGCCCTGGGGTATGAAATTTTCACTCATTTTTAAAAGTTGAGCTCTGCCTCTGGGGAACAAGAGGCACTTTTTCAAGCTTTTTGTCCTGGGACCAAGGGTCTAATTACTGTCTATCTGCCCTGAGACCTCAGATGCTTGCAGCTTGCTCATTCTGCTAGACTGACCAGGCTTAGCCATACCTGTTGTACCAGGTTTCCAGGGATGGCAATTTACCTGACGTTCTGGGACTGGAGGTCTCACAGATATCCTGCTATTCTTCTGGCCTCCTGAGCCAGGACCAAGTGGCCTTGGTTGCTGATCTGTGCTGTGACTAAGAGCCTCTCACTTTCTTGTCCAGATACTATTTGCACTCTACTTTTACCCAAGTGAGACAGACCTTTATTGAAGTCCTTCTAAGGTAACTTATGCTAGAAAATTGTGTCTGTGTTTTTGGTGAGTTCTGTCCCTCCGGAATCCATTTAGAAGCTGAATTTAACTTTGTTTACAAAAGAAATTGGGGAGAGCTCTGACAACTTCCTGGCTTCTCTGCCATCCTCTCTCTGCCTTCTCCATCACTTTTTCTCCTAATAGTAGCACCATAAAAGAGATAACATGATGAAAGAGAAAATTGCAATGGATTTGGAGTTAGAGGATATGGGTTCAAATGTCACCTCTTTACCTTACTTTAGATTCCTTTCGCATATGATTTGTTATTGTCACCTAATTCTTTATGCATACAAATATATTAAAGATTATTGGAGGCAGAGATCATATACTTTATGTTGTATTTCCTACAGAATCTAATATAGTGCCTTGATTATAATAGGTACTCAACAAATATGTTTTTTTTTTTAAATGGATAAGGTACATGGTTCATTGGGAGTTCACTGAAGTGAATACCAGTGTAGCAAAGTGAACATTTGATCCTGTTGGGAAAAGTGGTGAAACAAGATGTTTTGAATAAAGTTTCATAATGTAATGCCAAACTGCATGTAGTACTTTAAGATTAAAAGTACTTCCTCACAACAGTGAGACTCAGTGGAAGTGTTCTTATTCCATTTTACAGATAAGTGAGTATATTTAGAGAGGAAAGATGAGAGCGATGATAGTTGTTTAATACATAAACCAGAATTCAAACCCAGGTACCCTCACTTCTTTCTTTTCCTTTCTCTTGACCAGTAGTTGCAATTGAAATGCCAAAATTGAATGTTCAGGAAACCACAAGGAAATTAAATTAACTTGCTGTGTGAACTTAACCAAGTCTCTCCCTCATTTTCCTTACTTATAAAAATATTTGGGCTAGGCAATTTCTCATATCCCCTGCAGCTCTAACATTCTATGATTTTATGAAAGTCAAACTTTCTGAAACAAAGAAAACTAGTGTAAAATATACTATACAAAGCACAACCCCCACATTATTATTTTGTCACAAATAAGATCTGTACCAGTTTACAAATACATTGTGGACACCTCAGACCACACTTCTAATTATCTCTGTAAGGTCAGGAGCTAAAGAAGTTTCTGGAGAGAAACAGAGATCTCTAGATTTTTTTCTTTATCCTCCACTTCCCCATCATAAAAAACAGACACAAAGGCCCCCATGAAATGAAAAAGACAAGAGTGCTTCATGCCACTCTTTTTTTTTTTTTTGTCTTCCTCTTCTAGAAGCATCCAAGAAACTAAAAAAGGAAACATGGAGAGAGGAGGAAGATAATCAAGGTTGATTGTGAGTCTTGGAAAAGTCTCAGCTACTGAATTGAAACTCACACAAAATGAAAGATGAAAGATCACAAGAGAGAAAATTAATAACCATTTTGTCCATTGCCAGTACTAGGGGTCCCATTCCCCCAGCTGCTTCAGGTGCTTCAGCTTCACCATTTAAATCTGAGGTAGAGGCACATGCGACTAATTCAGCTGCTGTGCTTTCCTGTATGATACTTTTGCTTTCTTTAGCATACCCTAAAGATGGCATTATTATATGAGCTGACTGGTAGTCTGAGGCAATTTCATCATAGCTGTTGAAGCCACTGACTCTGGTTGGGAAAAACTGTTCCACCTGTAGGGTATAAACTAGCAAGAATATGAAAATTTGGAGTAGTATTGGTAACCTAAGGGACATGAAATCTGACTGATTGAGGCCCCTGAATCCTCTTTTCTTTTCTGTCTGCTATTTTTGGCTTTACATCTGTCTGAAATACCCAGATTCACTGCCTTAATGTGCTTCTTTCTTCTGCCTGTTTATCCACAGCTCACATAGATTCTCTGTTAGACAAATAGTTTGGTCTCTCAGGTATCGGTAAACACAGAATCTTAAGAGTTAGTAATTCAGAAATCACCTTGTCATCCCTCTGTCTAAATAACAGTTAATATTTAGAAAGTGTTTTAAGGCTTACAAAACATTTTTCATATGTCATCTTATGCCGTTCTCACAACAACCCTATGAGGTAGGTATTATCCTTATCTTCATTTGTAAGTGAGAAAACTGACTCGAAGAAAAATGATGTGACTTGTCCAAGGTCACACAGGTGGTAAGCATGGAAGAAAAGATTCAAACAGCTCCTCCTGACTCCAAGTCCAGGGCTCCATTCACTGTGACAAATACTTCCCTCAAAACAACAAAAACAACTCTGGTGTGCCCCGGCTGTTTCCCATCCAACAAATACTAACCAATCTTGACCCTACTTAGCTTTGGAAATCAGACAAGATAGCGCACACTGAGGGTGGTATGGACAAAGACATAAATCAGAAACTCTGTATAGAACTTTCTTGACAAATAGTCATGTACTTTCTGCTCAGATACTATCCACCTATTAGGGGAGAAGACGGAATAAGAAATTTAATAGCATTTTCTATGTGGCAGGCACCATGCTAAGTGTTTTACAAATATCTCATTTGATCTTGAAAAGAACCCTGGAAAGTAGATGCTGTTATTATCCCTATTTTAAGTTGAGGAAACTGAGGCAGATATTAAGTGGTTTCCTCAGGGTTACACACCTAGGTCTGAGGGAAGATTTGAACTCAAGTCTTCCTAAAGGCTCAGCTCTCTATACACCATGCCACCTAGCTGCCTGAGAAGGAACTCACTAATTTCTGGAAAAACTCATTACAATGTTTGAGCTTGCTATTTATTTTTCAAAGATTTTCTTTATGTACAGTTGAAATCTGCATCCTTCTGATGTGAAGAAATGAATGGATGGATAGAGCATTTATAAAGTACATATTCTCAAATAAGTTGGGCAAAGCACTGTATGCTAGAATACCAATAGATAAATAAGACAGATCCCTCTCTCAGGGAAATCACAAAACTTCCACCAGTTCTGGGACCCAGGAAAACATTTTTTTTTCTCTTTTCAGTACAATATTCTTTCTGTTGCTCCCTCTTCTTTTCTTGATATACATGAGAGTTTCAACAGTTTTAACTGATTTTATGCACAAGTTAAGTTAGTTGTTTGGCCAAATTTATCAATCCCACTGAACATCCATAAACAGAAATTTAATCTAATCATGTTGAGGAGAGGCACTATCCAATGTAATTCTGATTTTGCAGATGGTGATATTATGTCCCACAAGAATTATATTTTCCTAGATCACATACTTTAATGGAGCTGGAAATAGAGTCAAGGTCTCTTGCTTCCCAGACCAAAGTTCAGTCTAGTATATCACACTTCCACTCTCCAACTAGACCACATATTGAGAATGGAGGTGACTGCCAGGCACAGAGAGGTGTCTATGAAGTAGAGGAGGAGGGTTCCATAAATATGGAACATGGGCATGATTAACACAGCATTCATGGATCAGACACAAAGATTTTTGACATCTCTTCCTTTTAAGAGATTTCACAGGGAAAAACACTTTATAACCTATCTTGGTAACTTAAACCAGTATATAACAATTCTATAGTCAGAATATGATTGCTAAGTTTTGTCTCCATTCCTAACAAGATATTCTATACCAGAGGTGGGAAAACTGCAGCCTCAAGGCCACATGTGCCCTTCTAGGTCCTTGATTGTGGCCTTTTAACTAAGTTTGAGTTTTACAGTACAAATTCTTTTATTAAAGGGATTTGTTCTGTGAAATCTGAATCCAGTCAAAGGGTTGTACTTGAGGACCTAGAGGGCCACATGTGGCCTCAAGGTCCTAGGTTCTCTAACCTTGTTATGGTGCTTTGGGGATGGCATTGGAAAATAAATTTGACTCTGAACCCCGATTATAAAAGTGTAATAAAAAGAAGATAGCATCAAAATATAGAAAACTCCCTTCAAAAGATTATTTTTTTCACAGGATAAGAGTGTATCCAATATTACCCAGAATAATGATATATCATTTTGTTTCCCTTTCTGCTTTTTCCCATTAAGACATGTCAACATTAAAACTTGCTTTATATCTCAGTCTAGTTCTTTGCTCTTTGTCCAGAAATGGACCTTTAAATGAGTTGCATTTCCTTTACTTTTCCCCTTTCCCTTGTTTAGTTTTGTTCTCTTCATATGTTAAGTTGTAAGGATGCAAGATCCTAAACTGAGTTAGAAAGAAACATAAATAGCTATTCTCACTTACTATCTCTAATAGGTTACTTGATGGGTAAAGGAAATCAACATTGTCTAATAATGCCCTTAGTACAGATGCTGGGCCTGTTTATAAGAGCCTTTGTGAGCAAGGGAAACCTAATTGAGGTTCATCGGATAGGAGAAAAGACTAGCTGGGAAAATGTATTATTGCCATCTCTGCTGACACATTTTTCCTAAGTTAGAATATCGGTTCCATGAATTAAGGAACAGGATATCTTATTTAATCCTTTCATCTTCTCCAAAATGGGAGTTGACTGTTCTGCACATAGTAGATATTTAAGAAGTGTTTTTGGGTCATTGCTGATAGTAATTTGGAGAGTTCTTTTAATATCTTCAGATTCATCAAGTAGTCCTTTTAAAACATGTCAAAAACATGCTATTTCTAATGGAGGAAAGAGGGGAGCATAAAAAGTTGATGAGTTATCAGGGAGCATTTGATAGATATATTATTGTTCTATAGGTGACTTTGAGTAAATCATTTTTCTCCTATTCCATTAATTTAATAAGCATTTTATTAAGAAGCCACCTTATGCTAGGTCATGTAATAAGCACTGGGCATACAAAAACAAAATGAAAAAAAAAATCTGACCGCAAGGTGTTTGTATTATATTTGGGAAAAGAACATGTATAGAAAATAAAACATAAAATATATACAAAGAAAATACAATATGAGTTTCAATGGAAGATCACAAGAAATTAGGTATTGGTGGCCAGAATTGGCTTTCTACATAAGGCACCTTCCATAGGAAGTCTTTTCCAGTTACTTTTAATTCTAGTGCCTACTCTCTTGATTTCTTTTTATTAATTCTGTATGTAGCTTGTTTGTACATTTCTGTTTGAATGTCATCTCCCCCATTCAATAGTGAGCACTTAGACGGCAGCAGCTACCCTATATTTCTTTGTATCTCTGAACTTAGTAATGTGCATGGCACATATTGGGTGATTAGTAAACATTTATTGACTGCTTACTTGCATAAAGGATAGAGCAATTTGTAATATGCCTGCAAAGGTTAACTAAAACCAAATTGTCATGATCTTTAAAAGCCAATCAGGAGTCAGTAGTTAGTTCTGTATTAAGAGGTAGCCATTGGAATTTCTGGAGCAGAGGAGTGATACGGACAAATCTGTGCCTTTTGACATCTGTATGGAGGGTAGATTAAAGAAAGTAGGGTCTGGGTGTAGTAATCCCAAAGAGAAGTCCACTACAATAGCAATATGGGGAGGAGATAAGAGACTGAGCTATGCCAAAATTATTATCTAAGTACAACAGATAAAATATGAGGGGTGAGACAAAGGGCATAGTTAACAATGTCTCTAAGGTTATAAACTTGAAGGACTGGAAAGGGGAAAATGAAACTTACGAAGAGATAAGAATTTAGCTTTTATGATCTGGAATAACAGCACATACTATAATCATATCTGAAAAAAAGAAAAACAACTGTCTTACTATAAAGATGTATATATAACTGTAGGTTTCTCATAAACAATCTATTTGAAGATATAGCATATTTTTCCATTATATGTTCTGGAAGGTTAATGCATTTAAGTAAAATTACAACAAACTCAAGAGAGGACATTTTGTCTTGGTTGCCTTCCTACCATTGTTTCTTTTCCCCTTTCTGCATTTTGTTCAATTAATTTTCCTGGATTTAAAATCACCCTTAATCCTTACGAAATCCTTGAATTTCTAATCAACTATGTTTTCTCCTATTTCTCTAAATGTCAATCTGCTGAGACAATTGGGCAAGGGCACACCCACTCAGCCCAGATTTATTAATTGAGTACTGAACCTATTAAAACTAAAAGATCAGGCTGGAATAACTAATGGAGCAGTGATTTACATAATATAAACACAGGTAGTTGTCATCTCTACAAAGGTAATAAATTATTATGTCCCCCCAGAAACATCTGTAATGCTTCTTCCTCTTCTTCATCTTTCCCCCAACCAGACCACATAGGCATGGGCATCAACTGTGTATTTCTTTAAGAAGTTAATGGAAGAATTCAAACTACTGTGGCAAGAACTCACTATTTGACAAAAACTGCTGTGAAAACTGGAAAGCAGTCTGGTAGAAATTAGGCATAAATCAACATGGCACAACATCTCATAGCACGATAAGTTCAAAATAATCATATGATTTAGAAATAGTGATAGCATAACAAATTAGGGGAGTATAGAAAAGATTACTTGTCAGATAAAGGAAGAGTCTGTGACTAAACAAGGCGTAGAGAAGATCACAAGAGGTAAATGAGTGATTTTTGGTAACATGTAAAATGTTTTGCCAAAAAAAAATGCAGCCAAAATTGGAAGAAAAGCAGAAAACTGGGACAATTCTTTTAACCATAAGTTTCTCTGATAAACATCTAATTTCTCAAATATATAGGGAGCTATGCTAAAGTTATAAAAAAATACAAGCCATTCAACAGTTGATAAATTATTAGTTGATAAATTGAAAATATATGAACAAGCAGTTTTTAGAAGAAATCAAAGATATTGATAGTCATTAATAATTAGGGAATATAAATTAAAACAACTCTGAGGTAGCACTTCAAATCTATCATATTGGATAATATGGCAGAAAAGGAAATAAAAATGCCAGAGGAGATGTGGAACAATAGATACATTAACATACTGTTGGTAGAGTTGTGAAATAATCCAACCATTTTAGAGAACAATTTGGAAGTATTCTCAAAGTCTATAAAATTGTGCATACCCTTTGACCTAGTTATATTGCTACTTGGTTTATATATCAATGAGATTAAAGGGGAAAAGGAAAAGGATCCATGTGTACAAAAAATATTTATAGCAGCTTTCTTTGTGGTGGCAAGAAATTGGAAATTTAGGGGATACCCACCATTTGGGAAATGGCTGAAATAGTTGTGGTATATGATTTTGATGGAGTACTATTGTTCTATTAGAAATGGCAAGTAATATGGTTTCAGAAAAACCTTGAAAGCCTTATAGGAACTAATACAAAATAAAATACGAAGAACCAGAAGAATGTTGTACACAGTTACAGTAATATTATAATAATCACTTGTGAAAGATCTAACTATTTCTTATCAATAGAATATCCAAGTTTTTTTTATTTGTTTCAGTAATGTACAACTCTTCTGAGTTTTCTTAGCAAAGATATTGGAGTGGCATGCCATTTCTTTCCCCAGATCATTTTTATAGATGAGAAAACTGAGGCAAACAAGGTTAATAGCTAATAAGTGTCTGAGGCCAGATTTGAACTTAGGAAGATGAGACTTCCTGAATGCATGCTCTGTATTCTATCCATAACAATTCCAAAGTACTTGTGAAAAATCCAATCTAACTCCAGACAGAGAATTGATGGACCCTGAGTCGAATTGAAGCATATTTGTTTTCACTTTCTTTTTTGTTTTTTTTTTCAACATGGCAGATATGGAATTAGAAATCCAAAGTTTACAAGACCTCATCTGTATGAGTATTATATTGCTTGTAGTTTTAATGGGTGGGTAAGGGGCTGTAGAAAGGAAAAGTATTTGGAACAAAAAAAATTGAAAAGAAGTTAATGGAATGAAGATATATTTCTGAATTACTTTTTCTATTATCTAAATATGTACCTAATTTTAAAAAATAGATATATTCCTAAAAAGCTCAAAGGATTTGTTAAAAATAAATCAGATCACACTTTTGTTTTTGGGAGAGTTGAAGGAAAATGTCTGGCTTCAAATGCAAGTCCTGATATTACCTGTGAGACTTTGAGCCAATCCCTTCATCTCTCCTAGTCCAAGATGCTTCCTCTATACAAGGATTTCAGGGGGAAGCACTCTGTAAATTCCAAAGTGCTATAAGAGGGAATTATTATTCAGGAAATAGCTATTTGAGAAATCCACAGGTGATAATGATGAGTCTCCTTGAATTGTCAACACTCATTCTCAGATTTTTCTGCTTGATAACATTTGCATATTCAGTTTTCTTAAATATGGGCACATTTATATTCAGAGGACTTCCTATGTAAATTTGGCTAGGGAAAAAAAAAATGTCTCCTTTCACATATATTTCACCACAACGAACCATGTTATGAACTTATTGATGGACTACAAAAAATGCACCAATTTTCTTATGTATACCTTAGACTTTTATTCCCAGTTTGGTCAACAAAGAGTGTATTCAGTACAGCTTCACAAGACACAGCTCTTTTGTGCTCTTAATTCTCCAGGGCCTACCTATGCTTGTCTTCTTGTGCATTGGATCACTGCTAGGAAAAGTCTGAGAAAGCATCTCCAGCCATCTTTAATTCATGTGATTAAAAATTCAAAAGAAGCCCTTGTACCAGCTGTTAAACTATGTTAGTAAGCTGTAACTCAGAGTTCAAATCCCAGCAAATTGAAGGTTAGGCTAACAGGGTCATTCAGTGGAACTGCCTTATATCGTTGCAACTAGAACAGGAGGTGGACTGTTTTATACATGCTCATTTGCCAAAGATAAACTAAGGATGAGCAAACTCATTGCACTGGAAACCTTGCCATCTAATTTGATTTTTTTTTTCCCTTTTACTTTCTGCAGCATGGTTTAAAAATGAAAATGGGGAAGGGAAAAAAAAATCCTGGCAGATGAAACTAACTGGGTTTTGTTTAATCTGGGCACAGATAGAAACAGAATAAAATCGGCATGAAATGTTTTGTTGAGGTTGAAGTGGAATCTAAGAAATGTGTTTCTCATTTCAGAGGCTTGATATTTCAGCTTTATCCAAGGTGTTTTGGATTTGTGGTTTATGGTATCAAGTACACAGCTGGGAAAGAAGAGAGGTTCAACAAGAAAAGGCTTAGATAGAATACGATGGTCATAGCAAAAAATTAACTGTTACTATGTAGAAGATGGATTCTACTTCTTCTTTTTCAACCCCAGAGCATAGAACCAAGCACGATGGGAGACAAATTTCACCTAGATATAAAGAAGAATTTTCTAACAAGTAGATCTCTTCTAAAATGAAAGAAGTTGTATCTTAAAGCAATGAGTTCCCACATCAATAGGAGAAAAGTTGAGATGATCACTTGTCAGGACTGCTGTTTGTAAAGTAGCTTCCTCTTGATGGATATGAAGGACTAGATGACCTCTGAGTCCCTTCTAGTTCTGAAACTGACTCTGAAATTCTGGGGGAAAAGGTTACATGAAAATTTGGGTAAGCCATAAAATTGAAACAAAACCATTACTAGATGAATATGAAGGCCTATACACAAAGAAGAATGTGATGAAGTAGGGACTTTCAACAGTCAAAGAAAAAGAAAACCTTACAAAATGGGTGAAATAGGAAATAGGTGTATACATTTTGGAAACTATGTGTTTTTTTTAAATAGAGAATACCTTTTAAATCACCTCATGGGGTTAAAGTTGGTTCTACTTACAGCAGAATTGCTCATGGGGCATAGAAGGAGGAGAAGGAGAAGGAGAAGGAGAAGGAGAAGAAGAAGGAGAAGGAGAAGGAGGAGGAAGAGGAGGAGGAGGAGGAGGAGGAAAAGAAGAAGAAGAGAAATGAGAAGGAGGGATGCATTGGAAGAAGGGAGAGATAGAATGAGGAAATTTCTTTCACGTAAAGGAGTAACCTAAGAGCTTTTATAGTGGAAATGTGGAAAGGGATAAGAGGTTGTAGGCAATACTTGAATCTCATTGGAAGCGGTTCAACGAGAGAAGAAATATATATGTATATATGCATGTATGTATGTGTATATGTTTATGTATACATGCATGCATGATTGAGGAGAAACAGTATAAAAGGAGAGGTGGATAAACAGAAAAAAATAGGATGGAGAGAAATACATAGCTATTAATCAAAATGTTGAATGTGTATGAAATGAATATATCCATAAGACAGAATCAGAGTAGATTAGAAACCAAAATACAAAAATATGTTGTTTACAAGAGACACAGTTGAAATAGACACAAAGAGAGTGCTGTAGCAGAATCTCTTATACTTTAGCTGAAGTGAAAAAGTCAAGGGTAGCATGGTGATCTTGGACAAAACACTAGTAGATCTAATTGAAAGAGACAACTAGGGATATCACATGTTGCTAACAGGTACCTTAGTGACATAATATTTTTAAAAATGTACAGGAAGTTTTTCTGATAAAAGCCCCATTTTAAAATATATAGGGAACTGAGTAAAATTTATAAAAAATATAAAAATATGAACCATTCCCCAATTGATAAATGGTCAAAGATATGAAAAAAAATTTCAGAACAACAAATCAAAGTGATCTATAGTCATATAAAACCCTCTAAATAACAACTGATTAGAGAAATACAATTTTTTGATGTATGAAACATTTTATTTTTAATATATTCTTTTTATTTATTTTTAATGCTCTACAATCCCTACCATAAAATTTAGATTTTCCCCCCCTGCCTAACCCCTATGACCCCCCTCCTTCCTCCCCAAGATGGCATACAATTCTATATGGGATCTACACATACGTTCCTATTGAATACATTTTCATTATGGTCATGCTGTGTAGAAGAACCAAAATAAATGGGAGAAATCATATAACAAAGCAAAACATAATACACACACACACACACACAATCGGCTACATTCTGCAGTTGAATTACATAGTTCTTTCTCTGAATGTAGAAGGCATTTTGCCTTAGACTATTGGAATTTTTTTTTAATGTCCTTGCATTGCTATGAAGATCCAAGTCTACCAGAAAAAAAACTCTCACACACTGTGGTTGTTGCTGTGCATGAAGTTCTCCTGCTCCGCTCCTTTTGCTCAGCATCAGATCATATAAGTCTTTCCGGGCTTTTCTGAAGTCTTCTTGTTCATCATTTCTTATGTCACAATAGTATTCCATTACATTCATATACTATAATTTATTCAGCCATTCCCCAATTGATGGGCATCCCTTTGATTTCCAATTTTTGGCCACTAAAAAAGTGCTGCTATAAATATTTTTGTACATGTGGTACCCTTTCCCATTTTTATGATCTCTTGGGGATACAGTCCTAGAAGTGATATTGCTGGGTCAATGGGTATGCACATTTTTGTAGCCCTTTGGGCATAGTTCCAAATTGCTCTCCAGAATGCTTGGATGAACCCACAGCTCCACCAACAATGAATTAGTGTTCCAACTTTCCCACATCCTCTCCAACATTTATTATTTTCCTGTTCTGTCATGTTTGCCAATCTAATCAGTGTGATATGGTACCTCAGAGTTGTTTTGGTTTTCATCTTTCTAATCAAAAGTGATTTAGAGCATTTTTTCATATGATTATAGATATCTTTAATTTCTTCCTCTGAAAATTTCTTGTTCATATCCTTTGACCATTTATCAACTGGGCGATAACTAATATTGTACATTTGACTCAGTTCTCTATATGTTCTAGAAATGAGTCCTTTATCCCCAAGATTAGCTATAAAATTTTTTTATCAATGTACTACATACCTCTGAATTTTGGTTGCATTGGGTTTGGTTCTGCAAAAAATTTTCAGTTTAATGTAATCAAAATTATCCATCTTGTACTTCATAATGCTTTCTATCTCTTCTTTAGTCAAAAATTCTTCCCTTCTCCATAAATCTGACAAGTACAGTGTCCCTGGATCCTCCAGTTTGTCCATGATATCAATCTTTTATACCTAGATTGTGTACCCATTTGGACTTTAATTTTGCGTAGGGTATCAGGCATAGATTTATGTCTAGTTTCCGCCACATTGTTATCCAGTTTTCCTAGTAATTTTTATTGAACAATGAGTTCTTATCCCAGAAGCTGGGGTCCTTGGATTTATCAAACAGGAGATTGCTATATTCATTGCCTACTGTGTCTTGAGTATGTAATTTATTCCACTTGTCTACCCTTCTGTTTCTTAGCCAGTACCAAATGGTTTTGATAATTGCTGATTTATAATACAATTTGAGATCTGATAGAGCTAGGCCACCTTCCCTAGCATTTCTTCTCATTCTCCCTTTGATATTCTGAACCTTTTGTTCTTCCAGATGAATTATGATATTATTTTATCCACCTCTACAAAATAATTATCTGATAGTTTAATTGGTATGACACTAAATATGTAAATTAATTTAGGTAAAATTGTCATTTTTATTATATTGGCTCAGACTACCCATGAGCAACTGATGTTTTTTCCACTTATTTAGATCTGAATTTATTTGTGCAAAAATTGTCTTGTAATTGTGTTCATATAGTCCCTGGATTTGTTTTGGCAGATAAACTCCCAAATATTTTATAGTGTCTACCCTAGTATTAAATGGGATTTCTCTTTCTATCTCTTGCTGTTGGACTGTGTTATTAATATACAGGACTGCAGAAGATTTGTGCGGGTTCATTTTGTAACCTGCAACTTTGCCAAAGTTGTTTATTATTTCAAGTAGTTTTTTTACTTGAATCTCTGGGATTCTCTAAGTATATCATCATATCATCTGCAAAGAGTGATAACTTAGTTTCTTCTTTGCCTGTTGTTATTCCTTCAGTTTCTTTATCCTAATTGCTACACCTAACATTTCTAGTACTGTATTGAATAATACTGGTGATGATGGACATCCTTGTTTCACCCCTGATCTTACTGGAAATGCATCTATCTTATCTTCATTGCATACAATGCTTGCTGATGATTTTAGGTAGATACTGCTTATTATTTTATGGAAAGTTCCCTTTATTCCTTATGTTCTCCAGTGATATTAATAGGAATGGGTGTTGGATTTTGTCAAATGCTTTTTCTGCATCTATTGAGATCATCGTGCAGTTTTTGTTAGTTTTGCTGTCGATATGATCGATAATGATAATAATTTTCCTAATATTGAACCAGTCCTGCATTCCTGGTATGAATCCTACCTGATCATAATGTATTTTTCTCGTGATAAGATACTGTATTCGTTTTGCTAAAATCTTATTTAAAATTTTTGCATCTATATTCATTAGAGAAATTGGTCTATAATTTTCTTTCTCTGTTTTATCTCTTCCTGATTTAGGTATCAAAACCATATTTGTATCATAAAAAGAATTTGAGAGGATTCCTTCTTCCCCAATTTTCAAAAATAGTCTATATAGTATTGGAATTAACTGTTCTTTAAATGTTTGATAGAATTCACTTGTGAATCCATCTGGTCCTGCAGATTTTTTCCTAGGGAGTTCACTGATGGCTTGTTCAATATCTTTTTCTGAGATAGGGTTGTTTAAGTATTCAACTTCTTCTTCTGTTAATCTGGGCAATTTGTATTTATTTACAATACTCATCCATCTCATTTAGATTGTCGAATTTGTGGGCATAAAGTTGGGCAAAATAATTTCTAATTATTGTTTTAATTTCCTCCTCATTGGAGGTAAGTTCACCCTTTTCATTTTTCATATGAGTAATTTGATTTTTTTCTTTCTCTTTTTAATAAAATTGACCAAAAATTTGCCAACTTTATTAGTTTTTTTTTCATAAAACCAACTATTGGTTTTATTTATTAATTTAATAGTTTTCTAAGTTTCAATTTTATTAATTTCTCCTTTGGTTTTCAGTATTTCTAATTTGGTATTTACTTGGGAATTTTCAATTTGTTCATTTTCTAGCTTTTTCAGTCATACGCCTGGGTCATTAATCTCCTCTTTCTCTATTTTATTTATATAGGCATTCAAAGATATAAAACTTCCCCAAAGAACTGCTTTTGCAGTATCCCATAATATTTGTTAGGTTGTCTCATCATTGTCATTCTCTTGAATGAAGTTGTCTGTTGTTTCTATGATTTCTTGTTTAACCCATTCCTCCTTTAGGATTTGATTATTTAGTTTCCAATTGGTTTTTGGCTTATCTTTCCATGGTCTTTTATTACATATAATTTTTATTGCATTATGATCTGAGAAGAATGCATTGATTATCTCTGCCAGTCTGCACTAGATTGTGAGGTTTTTATGTCCTACTACATGGTCAGTTTTTGTATATGTGTTATGTACTGCTGAATAGAAGGTATATTCCTTTCTATTCTCATTCAATTTTCTCCAGAGATCTGTCATATCTACCTTATCTAGAACTTTATTTACCTCCTTAACCTCTTTCTTGTTTATTTTGAGGTCAGATTTATCAAGTTCAGAGAGGGGGAGGTTGAGATGCCCCATTAGTATAGTTTTGCTATCAATTTCTTCCTTCAACTCCCCTAACTTCTCCTCTAAGAATTTGGATGCTATCCACTTGGAATATACATGTTTAGTAATGATATTGCTTCATTGTCTATGGCGCCTTTTAGTAGGATATAGTTTCCTTCCTTATTTCTTATGATTATATCTATTTCTGCTTTTGCTTTGTCTGAGATTAGGATTAATACTCCTGCTTTTCTTACATCAGCTGAAGCACAATATATTCTGCTCCAATCTTTGACCTTTACCCTGTGTGTATCCCCCATTTCAAATGTGTTTCTTGTAAACAACATATTGTTGGATTATGGACTTAATCCATTCTGCTATCCGTCTCCATTTTATGGGAGAGTTCATTCCGTTCACATTCAGTTATGATTGCAATTTATGTATTTCCCTCCATCCTCTTTCCCCCCATTTGTGCTTTTAGATCTCCCATCTCCCTTCCCCTCCTCAATAGTTTTCACTTTTCACCACCACCTCCTGCAGCCTTCCCTTCCTTCTTTTAGTTCCCCTCCCTTTTACTCCAGTTTACCCTTATTGCTTCTTCCTTCCCTTTTAGCTTCCCCTCCCCTTTCTTTCCACTTCCCCTCCTACTGCCTACAGAGCTAATTAGAATTATATACTTAAGTTTATTGTTCCCTCCTTGAATCAAATCATATGAGAGTACCTCTCAAACAATGCTCATCTCCCTCCCCTCTTTCCCTCTGCTATAATTTTGTATTTCTTCCTGTGATGTAATTTACCATTTTCTACTTCCTCCTTTTCACACCTCCTGTTACAATCCCTTTGCATGGTTAAATCATATTTTAACATGACATCATTTACTTTTTACTTGATCCCCATATGTATATCCCTTTTATATTTCATAATAGATGTACAGTTCTCAAGATTAACAAGTATTATCTTCCCTCATAGGGAGGTAAACAGTTTGCCCAATTGAGTAACAAGTTTTTTTGTTTGTTTTTACCTTTTTATGCTTCTCCTCAGACCTGCATTTGAAGATCGAATTTTCTATTAAGTTCTGGCGTTTTTGTCAGGAAGGTCTAGAAATCCCTTACTTCATTGAATGACCATCTCCTTGCCTGAAATGTTATGCTGAACTTTGCTGGGTAGTTGATCTTTGGTTGTAGTCCCATCTCCTTTGCCTTACAGAATATTGGATTCCAGTTCCTTTGATCTTTTAACATAAAAGCTGCAAGGTCCTGTGTGATCCTGACTGTAGCTCCTCGATATTTAAATGGTTACTTTTTGGCTTCCTGTAGTATTTTCTCCTTCACTTGATAGTTCTGGAATTTGGCAATGATATTTCTTGGGGTTTTGAGTTTGGGATTCCTTTCAGGAGGTGAATGGTGGATTCTTTCAATGACTATTTTGCCCTCGGGATCTAGCACTTCTGGGAAATTTTCCTTGATGATTTCCTGGAAGATATTATCCAGATTCTTTTATCATTGCGGTTTTCTGGCAGGCCAATAATTCTTAAATTTTCTCTCCTGGATCTATTTTCCAGGTCAGTTGCTTTTCCAATTAGATATTTTACATTCTCTACTATGTTTTCATTCTTTAGATTTTGTTTGACTTGCATAATTCTAATTTTTATCAAATTGTTTTCTTCAGTTAACTTTTGCATCTCCTTTTCCATCTGTCCAATTTTTCCTTTTAAGGAGTTATTTTCTCCAATTAATTTTTGTGCTTCCTTTTCCATTTATCCAATTTTCCCAGTTAGATGAGAGGACGGTGCTCCTGGCTGCCCTACTATCTTCCTGTTTTCCCTGGAGTGCTGAGGCATGCCTAGATCCTAGTGGAGGTTTCCACCCCTCCTGGAGCATCTTTCCTGGCAGTGAGGCTTTCCTGGGTTCTAATGTGAGTTTCCACTGCCCTGGGGTCCCTCTCTTTCGAGTTTGCATCCCCCACAGTAGGAGAAATCCTGCTTAGCCATTTTCCTAGCCTCAGATGTTATGAGACTATTTACCCCCTCTGGTGTTTCCACTGATCCACCATCCTTTTCCATCTGTCCAATTGTGCCTTTTAAGGAGTAATTTTCTCCAGTTAATTTTTGTACTTCCTTTTCCATTTGTTCATTTTTCCTTTTTAAAGAGACATGAATTCATCAGTGAATTCTTTTTTTATACTTTTAAAATCATTGGCCAGTTTTTTTCTTCTATTTCCTTCTTCAGCTGTTTCAGGAGAGCTGTTTGTGCATTTGAGCAGTTCATAGTCCCTTCTGAAGTTTCTGATGGAAGTACAGTCTCACTACTGACCTCTTTGGTATTTGTGTTTTGGTCCTGGTCTCCATAGAAAAATCTATGGTTATTTCATGCTTGTTTTGCTTTTCCTTGTTCATGATGGTGATTGTGTGTTGTGACTTCTGATTCTTTCAGTTAGAAGCTGGAGAACTTGATGTTGAGCTGATTTGTGTGAAAAAACTAAGAGCAAGTATCTTTTTATCTTTTTGTTTTGTGTTTCCCCGACCTGCCCTGGGGCTAGCTTGGTAAGTGTGGGTGAGAGGTGGTTTGGTCAAGGAAGATCTCCTCAGCTGAACTGAGGCAAAGACAAGCTCAGAGGATGGTGATCCTGGCTGCCCTACTGTCTTCCTGTTTTCCCTGGAGTGCTGAGGCATGCCTAGATCCTAGTGGAGGTTTCCACCCCTCTTGGGGCTTATTTCCTGGTGTTGAGGCTTTCCTGGGTTCTAGTGTGAGTTTCCACTGCCCTGGGGTCCCTCTCTTTCCAGTTTGCATCCCCCACAGTAGGAGAAATCCTGCTTAGCCATTTTCCTAGCCTCAGATGTTATGAGACTATTTACCCCCTCTGGTGTTTCCACTGATCCAGGATTTTTCTGGGGAAATTTTTTTTGGTTCTTTCAAGGTCATCAAGGTGGGAGGAGAGAGCATTTACTGATCACTCCACCATCCTGGCTTCTGGAAGTTCAAGTAGGCAACTTACAGACGTTTAATCTGCAGCCTGAAAGTCTCAGGAGCTGCTCCAGCTGATATCTGGTGCTCTGTGGCTATCACTCATTTGGCTTTTCTGGTCTCTCACCCTACTGCCCCACCAATCCTGCCTGCTGCTGTGCCAGCTTTCCCCCGGCTGCCCCTCCCCACCCACCTACCCCCTCTCCCGCTCCACTGAAAGTGCTGTGCTGTGCATTGTGGGCTCGCCCCCACAGAACATATCCTTCCTGTGGACCTTCCAGTCTGTCCTGGCCTTTGAATCTGTGACAGTCTGTCTCCTATTAGATTCTGCACCTCCAAAATTTGGTCAGATTCTCTTTTTAGAGGTATCTGAAGGAGTTTGTCTAAGAGCTTAGGTGAGTTGTTGCTATCACTCTGCCATCTTGGCTCCACCCCCAAGAAATACAAATTAAAACAACTCTGAATTACCACTTCACACCTGTCAGAAATGACATGCTATTGGGGACCAGGGAAACTACCTTCACCACTGAATTGCTAGTGGAGTTGTGAACTGCACCAGTCATTCTGGAGGACAATTTGGAACTATGCCCAAAGGACTATAAACTATATCTGTGTTTTGAGCTAATGATACCACTACTAGATCTGTGCCACAAAAAGATCAGTGAGGGAGCTGAGCTAAGATGACAGAGTAGAAACCTGGGCATGTTTGAACTCTACCTCAAAAGCCCTTAAAATACCTGTAAAAATGACTCTAAACAAATTCTAGAGCAGTAGAAGTTACAAAATGACAGAAGGAAACAGATTTCCAGTCCTAGACAACCCTGAAGGCCAACAGGAAGGGTCTATTGCATTGGGCTTGGAGTGAAGCCCAGGGCTGGGCAGGCACAGAAAGGACTGTGGCAGGCTTCAGGATGCTGAATCATATCACAGGCAGCTGCTGTAGTTTACAGATTTCTCAACACACAAACACCAAAGACAGGTTCAAAGGCCAGTGAGAAAGGTCTTTCACCTGAGTGAGAAAAAAAAGCACACTTGGGCCCTATGTGAAACCCCAGACCCAGGGCTGAAGCAGTCAGTACAGCAGCAGAGTCCACTTCTGGAACTCTTGGCCTAAAGACCCTGGGGGAATTGAATTGCTTATCTGGATCTCACTCCTGAATGGCAGTCCTGGGATGAGGAGGAGCAATGGCGTGGCAGAGTCAGTGGCTGCTATGGAGAGGGAATTCTGCTTGCAGTTCCAGGACACAAAAGAGTGCTTGTGGATGCTCACAGACCACAGTGCAGACCAAGGGAGGACTAAATACCTCTCCCTTGACTATGCCACTTCGGAGAAACTGAAAACTTACAGGTGCCTAGATATATCTCAGAGAACAGCTGTACAATACCTCTGAAACCTGGAATAGTATATTCTGCATTGACAAAGATCTCAAAAGTCAAGTAATTGGCTGGGAAAATGCCCCAAATGGAAAAATAAGACAATGGAAGGTTACTTTCTTGGTGAAAAGGTATTTTCTTCCTTCCTTACAAATGAGGAAGAGCAAAGTATACAATCAGAGGAAGACCAAAGCATACAAGCGGAGGAAGACAGCAAGGCCAAGGCTCCTACATCCAAAGTCTCCAAAAAATATGCAATGGTCTCAGGCCGTGGAAGAGCTCAAAAAAGTATTTTGAAAATAAAGTAACACAGGTAGAGAAAAAATTGGGAAGAGAAATGAAAGGGATGCAAGAAAATCATAAAAAAAAATGAGTCAAAAGCTTGCTAAAGGAGACACAAAAAATGCTGAAGAAATAATGCCTTTAAAAACAGACTAACCGGGGGGTGGAGCCAAGATGGCAGAGTAGAAAGACTCACGTATGCTAGCTCCGAACCCACAGCCCATATATTTCCTGCAAGAAGAATTACCCCCAAATTCTGGATCACTGCAAGGCAAGCAGAAACACAGTGGAAAAGATTTCCATTCCAGAGAGCCCTGGAGAGCCGTCCCCAGGGTCCGTCACACCCTGGAAAGCGGAGTCCACCCCTGTGCTGCCCTGGTCGTGGCCCCAGAGGAGCAGATCCGCGCAGGCTTCAGGGATCGAACCTCCGGCGGCCGGGAAGGTCCCTCCACCCACAGGCACTACAGGTCAGTGAGAGAGATGTCTGGGCTGGCCAAGAGGGGAGCGGGGTATCTTCATGGCTCGGGCCCCCTCGGGAGGCATGGCGGAGGCAGGGACAAGAAGCAGCAGAGGTAGAGGCAGGGGCAGCAGCAGAGGCAGCCACAGCGGCCTGGGACTCCCCCAGCAACAGGCAGAAGCTCAGGTCTCTGCATAAACCCCCTGAGGGAGCTGAGCCTAGGAGACGGCCCTGCCCCCCACCCACTCCATTACTGAAGGCATCTGTATAAAGCCCCTGAGGGAACTGAGCTCGGGAGGTGGCCCTGCCCCCACCAAAGCACCAGAACTTAAGCTCACATTGAATAGCAGCCATTCCCGCCATGGAAAGCCCTGAGTCTGGGAAGCAGCATTTGAATCTCAGACCCCAAGCACTGGCTGGGCAGATCTAGGTGGGGGTGGAGAGGAATCTCAGAAGTCAAGTAACTGGCTGAGAAAATGCCCAGAAAAGGGAAGAAAAATAAGAATATAGAGAGCTTCTTTCAGCAGGTGCAAATGTTCCTGCCTTTCAATTCTGATGACAAGGAAATATTCTTACCATCAGAATTGGCCAAATGGAAAAAGAGGTTCAAAAGCTCACTGAAGAGAATAGTTCTCTCAAAATTAGAATGGAACAGATGGGGTATAATGACTTTCTGAGAAACAAAGAAATCACAAAACAAGACCAAAAGAATGAAAAAATGGAAGAGAATGTGAAATATCTCATTGGAAAAACAACTGACCTGGAAAATAGATCCAGGAGAGACAATTTAAAAATTATGGGATTACCTGAAAGTCATGATCAAAAAAAGAGCCTAAACATCATCTTCCATGAAATTATCAAGGAAAACTGCCCTGATATTCTAGAACCAGAGGGCAAAATAAGTATTGAAGCAATCCATCGCTCACCGCCTGAAAGAGATCCAAAAAGAGAAACTCCTAGGAACATTGTGGCCAAATTCCAGAGTTCCCAGGTCAAGGAGAAAATCTTGCAAGCAGCTAGAAAGAAACAATTCCAGTATTGTGGAAATACAATCAGGATAACTCAAGATCTAGCAGCTTCTACATTAAGGGATCGAAGGGTGTGGAATAGGATATTCCAGAAGTCAAAGGAACTAGGACTCAAACCAAGAATCACCTACCCAGCAAAACTGAGTATAATACTTCAGGGGATAATAGGGTCTTTCAATGAAACAGAGAACTTTCAAGCATTCTTGATGAAAAGACCAGAGCTGAAAAGAAAATTTGACTTTCAAACACAAGAATGAGAAGAAGCATGAAGAAGTAAACAGCAAGGAGAAGTCATAAGGGACTTACCAAAGGTGAACTGTTTACATTCCTACATGGAAAGACAATATTTGTAACTCTTAAAATTTTTCATTATCTGGGTAGTTGGTGGGATTATACACACACACATACACACACATGTATATGCCTGCACGCACACACACATACACACATGCACGTACATACAAAGAGAGAGAGCACAGAGTGAATTGAATAGGATGGGACCATATCTTAAAAGAAATTAAGTTAAATGGTGAGAGAAAGGTAGGGGGAGGAAAGAGGGTGAAATGGAATGGGGTAAATTATATCTCATTCAAGAGGCAAACAGGAGAGTTTTTAGGGGAGGGAAAAAGAGGAGAGCTGAGAAAAAAACAAGTTTAACCTCATCACATTCGACTAAAGGAAGGAATAAAATGCACACTCATTTTGGTATGAAAACCTATCTTACAATACAGGAAAGTGGGTGAGAAGGAGATAAGCAAGGGCGGGGGATGATGGAAGGGAGGACAATGGGAGGAGGGAGCAATTTGAAGTCAACACTCTTGGGGAGGGACAGGATCAAAAGAGAGAATAGAAACAATGGGGGGCAGGATAGGATGGAGGGAAATACAGTTAGTCTTACACAACACGACTATTATGGAAGTCATTTGCAAAACTACACAGAAATGGCCTATATTGAATTGCCTGCCTTCCCAAAGGGAATGGGTGGGGAGGGAGGGATGGGGAGAATTTGGAACTCAAAGTTTTAGGAACAACTGTTTATTATTGTTGTTGCTACTAGGAAATAAGACATGCAGTTAATGGGGAACAGAAAGTCATCTGGCCCTACAGGACAAAAGAGAAGATGGGGACAAGAGAAGGGAGGGATGATAGAAGAGAGGGCAGATTGGTGACAGGGAAAATTAGAATGCTCGGTGTATTGGGGTGGGAGGAGGCGATAAAAGGGGAGAAAATTTGGAAACCAAAATTTTGTGAAAATGAATGTGAAAAGTTAAATAAATAAATTTTTTATTAAATGAAAAGTTATACTACACCAAAAATAAAATTAAAAAAAATAAAAAAATAAAAACAGACTAACCCAAATGGCAAAAGAAGTCCAAAAAGTCAATGAGGAAAAGAACGCCTTAAGAATCAGAATTGGCGAAATGGAAAAGGAGGTCCAAAATCTCACTGAAGAACATAGTTCTTCAAAAATTAGAAAGACAATGGAGTGAGAGCAACTACTCATCTAAGTTCTAAGACAAACTCCAGATACCTCGAAAAAGAGAATCTGAACAAATTTTAGAGTTGTAGAATCCAATAGGAGACAGACTGTTGCAGATTTCCAATCCAGGACAGTCTGGAAGGTCAATGAGAAGGATCAGTTGCATGGGGCTGGAGAAGTGCACAGCATACAGGCTGTACCATCTTAGATTCTGCCATAGGAAAGCCAAGAAGGAAGCCCTGGGTTGTCTGAAGCAGCAGCAGTACTATGGATTCTCAAATATATCAGCTTAGGATGGGAGTTCAGTGGGAGAGAAAAGCACAGAACTGCAGCAGCCACTCCAAAGACTATCAGCCCACAGATTAAATGTCTGCAAGTCATCTACTTGAATTTCTGAAAGCAAAAAATGATCCTGAGCCACAGGAGGATGGAGAAAGCCACAGAAAGACTTCTTCTGGCCTCTACTTTGGCACACCAACCAGCTCAGCACCAGTTAAACTACAGCATTCTAGCTGAAAGAACCAGGGTTCACTAAAATACACAAAGACTCAAGTTCTAAGCACAAGAACTGTGGGATAGAACCCCTTGTGCCCTAGTAGCAGAGATTCACTTTAAAAGGCAGGAAAAGGGGATCAGCATAAGCATGAAGCAAACCAGAAAAGATCCCATGGGGACAAGAAACAAAACATATAAAGCCAAAGAGGTCAGAGTTGAGACTATACTCCCATCTGAAATTTCAAAAGAGAATATGAATATCTCAGACCCAAAGAGCATTGTTGGAAGAGCTCAAGAAAGATTTTAAAAGTCAAATTAGAGAAGTATAAGAAAAACTGGCCAATGGTTTGAAACATATGAAAAAAGTAATCATGGAGGAATTTAAAAGAAAAATTGGACAAATATAAAATTAAGTACAAAACCTAACTGGAGAAAATAACTCCTTAAAAGGAACAATTGGGCACATGGGAAAGGTAATGCAAAAGAAAAAAATCTATTAAAAATTAGAATTGGGCAAGTAGAAGCTAATGACTCTATGAGACATCAAGAATCAGCCAAACAGAATCTAAAGAATGAAAATATAGAAGAAAACATAAAATATCTAATTGGAAAAACAACCAACCTGGAAAACAGATACATTAATCCAATGATCCAAGACAGTTCCAAAGGACTCATGATAAAAGAAAAAAAGCCATGCTTCTCCAAAACTCATCAACTTTAAGTGTAAATTGAAGCAAAATGTTATTATTTTCGCTTTTTTGTGTGTGATATGTCTAAGATGGAAATATGTTTTCATGGTTTCACATGTATAATTGATATAATTTTGCTTCTCTTTTTAAGAGATTAAGTAAGATATGGAGGGAGATAATTTGAAACTCAAATAAATAAATTAAAAATAGCCATACATTAAAAAAATAAAACTTCTACCAACAAATTGCACCTGAATTAAAGTATTTTTACACATCAAATTGTTGTCCACAATCACTCAGACACAATGACAATAATAAAAACTTAGGAATAATTTAAGTGCATTTCACTGTACCAAAATCTAATCATCTCTAAGCTATGTGGATTGAAAAACTTTCAAAATATAGAAGTTAAAATTATGTAGGAGAAGCATTTTCTCCTTGATATCCTTCTGCCTTCTACTGAAATTTTAACTAGGATGGGTTGAATGAACCTACAGCATATTTATAAGCTTACATCTTAATACTTTCATTCTCCTACTAAAAAAGAGTTATTTCATTCATTTCTGTAATGATGTACTAAACATTAAATATAAATGAATAATAGTTTTGTTTTGTTTTGGCTTTTGGTAGAGTGTTACTAAGGGTATTCATTATGTTCCCACAAGGTGTCCAGCAATATAATAGTTATTTAAGGATAAAAATTATATCATAATGGCATCTGCTTGTCAGGAGTATCTATTTTAATGATATTTATCTGTAAGTTTTCATTGATCCAAAAAGGTAATAAGATTAAGTGTATGTAGCAAAGAGAATGTTACTGATGGAAAATGTATGTAAAACTTTTATTTTCATTATTATGGGGATCAATAGTCCTAAGCTACATCATTCTCATTACTTTAACACAGGATTTGAACTATCATATCATTAAATTCCACAAGGATTTGAAAACAACTAAACAGACCACTCAATTATCCAAATTCTTTGCTGTATTCTACTTTTAGAATGAAGTTAACAGTTATAAAAAAGGAATATGAAAGCAACCCTTAAAACAGTTCCATTGGTCAGTATATATTTAACTCAATCTAATACCTTTTACTATAGCACTGTACAACGAAAGCTAATGTTTAGAGTGATAGTGTTGATGTCCTGTTATATCCTGGATCCTCAAAAAGAAACTAATTAATACAAGACTTTATTTAAGTTTGAGTACCTTCAAATATTTCACAATTTTTTAAATAAAAGGAAATAAAAACTGTTTAACCCCAAATTAGCTAGAAAATTAATACTCTATGGCAGCTTAGTCTTCAAGCATTCCATTTATTGACTTTTTTGTCAAAATAATATATTTTTCTTATCAGAGGAAGGAGAAACAATCTTCTGAAACCTTCCTTTTTCATGGTGTTTTCCTTGTTAGGCAGGCCCACAATCATATTTATATAATATGAAATAAGGAGGAGAAAATTAGTCAGTTTTCTGGATAGTCGTAAATGATTAGTATATAGGTATGTGATACAGATAATTCATTAATTTTTGTTTTGTTTTGTTTCACTTAATATCCCAGTGTTTTAGAACATAGAAATAGCCTGTCTGTTTTATACCTTGGACATGTACCCTGAGCCATAACTGATCTGAGTGTTATGCAATTAGGATACTCATGGGACAATGTCAGGATTGATAGCCTTATATCTCTACATATGGGAAGCATTTCCCCCTCTCCACAATAAAGGAAATAAAAAATATCCTTGGTCTTTGGGAGAATAGCTGAAAAAATCTATTTCAAAATACAGTAGTTAGAATAGTGCCACATAATGGACTCAAGGCTTCATTAACAAAAAATAAATGATCCCTTTTATACAGAAATAAAAAATATATATATTTACCAATACCTATATTGGTACTTACCTTTAATTCTGGTTACTCAAACAACACTTTTCAAAAATAATCCTTTCTTTACACACATACACATTTTACTACGTTTTCTTTTAGTAAATACCCCAGGGTGAGGGCAGTTAGGTGGTACAGTGGATAGAGCACCAGTGCAGGGGTCAGGAGGACCTGAGTTCAAATCTTACCTCAGACATTTGATACTCACTAGCTGTGTAACCTTGGGCAAGTCACTTAACCCCAATTGCCTCATCCTGGATCATTTCCAGTCATCCTGATGAATATCTGGTCACTAGATTCAGATAGTTCTGGAGGAGAAGTGAGACTGGTGACCTGCACAGCCCTCCCTCACCCAGAACAAAGTCAAGTGCAAGTCATGTCATCATTTCTCTGATGGCTTAGTCTTCTTCGGGAACAAAGGACGAACACACACATCCTAGGGTGACAGACACTGTTTGAGTGACACTTGGTATATCTAGATACACTTGTAAGTGTAACTCAGTTATCTGAAGGTCTGACTTCTGGTCATTTCAAACTTTGAAAAGAGTTAGATATTTTCCAGTTAGCAGAAAATACACAAGAACAATAACGCCAATGAAGGTTATGTACTAAAATTAATTTAATTTTTTATTTGTAGGAGGGATTCTCAGTTATTTAGAGTTATTTGCAATATCATTTGATTCTTAATTAAATGTAATAATTATTTAATTTGTATTAATTATTAATCTCTATGCTCTGATCTTTCAGGAAGTAGCATACCAGATGCTACATACTAGAATGGGAAGGAACTCAGAAGGTTAAGAGCACAGCAGTCTAGCAATAAGGGAAAAGACAAAAAACATGACTAATATATTATAGGTAATTGTGTGTATTCCAATAAAGTAGTCATTACTAATAGAGAAAAGAATAATTATGTTCCAGTCTCATGTAATCTACAAATATACATTTAATATATTATTTCACTCTGTTTCTATAATTACTTATTTCAATTCAAACAATAGTGGCTATGTCCCTATAATTACTTTATCATACTCAACAAAAAAAATGCCTTAACCAATTTAGTGTGTAAATGAAAAAAAAAATTCAAAGTCAAAGTCTTGATTTTGCATAGACAAAATAATCTGGTTAACTGAATTTTTCACTTTTTAGTTTTATCAATTTAATTAATCATGATAGCCCCTTTTGAGTTTTTGGCATTATTGTCTGGTCATATATGTGTGTATCCTGCATGCATGAATATACTCATACATGTCTAATAAGTAATACATATACGCAATATGTATATATATATGCATATATGTATAAACAACTTCAGGAATATTAAAAACTATGTGATGGGGGACTTGTAATTTGAAAATATCTTACTCTTGAAAGAACACTGTCTCCAGTGCTTTGATTATGTATCATCTTTTCATTCCCAAATTTTGAGAGATGGAGGGAAAAATTTAGACCCAACTGTATTAATATCATCTCATTCTTATCTAAATGAAAAGTTGCTTTTGTTTCTGCTTTTACTGTGTTTGATATATTTAAAAAACATTTTCTCTTTTAAGAATAAATTCCAATAAAATCTGATTTTATATATTTTCTTTCTTCATATTATGCTTAAAAATGCATATTGTTTCTTTCTCACTCAGTTTCATTTTCTATTTTTCCTTTTCTTTTTTCTTTTCTTTTTTCTTTTTCTTTTTTTTTTAGTAATTTTCCTGGATTTTCAGGCAAATCAGTACAAACTCCTTGGTTTTCTGTCGCCTTTCTTATTCTATTAGTGCATCCACTAGGTGTTTTAGAATTATTTCTTTCAACTGCGACTTCCCCAAATTTCTTGTAGAGTCACAATTTCCTTGCAGTGGTATCCCTCCTATATTTCAGCTAGGTCAATCTGAGTCAAGAAAGGGACCTAAGCCTGGACCCCTTCATCTTCATATATAAAAGTCCAGAGTTCTACAGATGTATATTAGCAACATAGATTAACCTACAAGAGAGTATAAAGATGCTCACTTCTGGATTTAAAGCATATAAAGCATTTAAAACTATAAACCTTAATTAGACCAGAAAAGTAGAGATGGTTGTTACAAAATTGAATTTGGGATTATTTATGAGTATAGTTTTAAAATAGCAATGGAGCAATATAATGTTCTTTATAATGAAATAGGTCTTTGATTAATCATTGAGTCAGACAAAATAAGAGTCCTCTATTGGATAACCAACTAAATTCCTCTAAATATCTACTTTTGCTACTGTACTTTTCATGTGGTATTAATAATTACAGAATACCCCAATTAAGCTAAGAGAGTAAATAAGAACACCATTCAAAATTCTATAAAAATAACAATCTTAGACCAATGGTACAATTCTCAGTATAAAAAAGGCAGCATCGATGTGGAACATATTTTTGAAATTTTATATAATGATCATAACTTTATATGTATGATTTAGAATATTATTTACTATTTGTTTTCTGAGCTTCAGTCGTGTACTTTTTTCTAAATACCTAGAATAACCTCAAATGGAAACATTTTCCTGAATTTCTTAAGACCTATCTGTTCTTAGTCATTGGAATTTGATGATCTTTGAGCGTATATAGAGCTGTGGTGTCACAATTAAATGACAATGGGGACAAATGATCCTATAAGGATCTCTGTGGGCTACATATTGACTTACTTTTAACATGCAATGTTACCTATGTATTATTATATTTTTAAATTTATTTTGTTAAATATTTCCCAATTACATATTAGTTTGATTTGGCCTGCAGGCCATATGTTTGATAGCTTGGTGTAGAAGATGGCTTGTATAGACTATATATGTCTTAGCCATAATACTTCAAGAGTGTAAACTTATTACCACAAATATTTTAACTGCTCCCTGATATCACCCACAAAATAACATGCTATGTTCGTTATCTTAAAATATAACAGAAAATCCATAAAGATTCTATGATATATAGTAAAATTTCCATTTGTGGATATGTCATTCACACAGGTCAATTATCTTAGTATAATTTTCCTTTCAAGGGACTGACATCTATCTCTAAGAGTTTATCCATTTAAAATATTTGGTTTAAAATGAAGAATCACATACTGTAGATACACCAATTCATTTCAGATCAGAATTTAGATGAAAAGACTACTAAACATACACTGTAGCATTTCTTGAAAGGTTATCTTCACATTGGACATGATGAATTTGAACTTAAAAATTTATTTTAATGAAGAGATACACCCATTTCTAATTGGTGTGCTGTGTATGTTAGTGTTTTTAGTTACAGGGTAAACAATTTACTTTAGTATCAAGGAAACATCAGTTAAGATTTTATTAGAATTCCAAAAATGCACAATAAACCCAACCCCATGTTTGTTACAATAGCTAAAATAAACTTCCAGCACACACTTCGGTGACTTAGTTAAGCTCTTTGTTTTATCCCATCAAAATACGTGGTGTAGCAGCTGGACTTTTTTTCAACACCAGTGGTATGTTTACTTCAACAGTGTAACTTTGTCTCGGAGGGCCTTGACTGTTGCTAGGGCTTGGACCACACCTTCCAACTCTTACCTAAAGTGGATTGGTTACAGTTTCGTAATCCAGCATTCTGTACAAAGTCAACATGGGGACACTGGCAAAAATATTTTCTGTGTTACTACAGGTGTTACATTTTTTGCTCCCCTAGTGACTAGTAATAGTTCTATTGGACTAAATAGATATATTTAAAAACAATGTACTGGCATTGCTGAGAACATGCATATAAGGCCACTAAGGTCTACACGGCAAGGATTGCACAATAACCCATTAAAATAAACATTTGCAACCACAGATAGCTGGACTGAAATCCCTGCTCTGATACAAATAACATCTGGACGACTTTTGTATGCATCTTCCAGCATAAAACACCCTTGAGAAAAAATAGAAGGCAAGCTAAAAGACAAAAGACCACTAAAGATTTTATTATGCTGTGGGTGTGGTGCCATAAATTTGAGGGGATTCAGGAAAGAGTTGCCAAACCTGAATTTAAACAGCATGTTGTTTTTAAAAGTTGTAACATTGGTGATGAACAAGTCAGTTTTCTTACATAATTAATCCAGTGTGAAATAGAGTGACTGGAAGACATCCAGTGGTTTAAAAATAACTCAATCATTTATAAGATTCACAGTGCTATAGGATTTAACATTAAGGAGCAGGAAGTGAAGGCATCTTGGTACTATGCATGCTGTTTTAATTCTGCAAAGCTTTATGAAGTCAACTTAAACAATCTAACTATAAAACACCCCTCCGCTGTGCCAAAGGAACAGAGATTGCCTTGGATTGTAAGGCAAGCTGATGAGCAGCATAGGACTTCTCTTGCTGACATGTATATATTGCCTACATCTAGGAATACACCAAAATGGAAATAACAATGCTAATATCAGCAAAACTTAAATGGACAGGAGTTGGGGTGGATGTTGGGTTTGAAGGATGTGGGAAGAGATTTTGGAAGGAAAGTAGAATGAGCATCTTTCATATGATATGCAATATAGACTATGAATGTTACATGACTCTGAATGGACTTTAATTTCTAATGTAATTCTTTGATGTGCAGCAAAATAATTACAAACCGAAGAAGTCAGCAAGTTATTCAATACAAAGATAAAGACATTAGTCATAAATAAACTTTCTTCAAAATTCCAGTTAAGATAGTCTTGCAGTTAGAAACTATATATTTGTGTCAGCTACAGCTGGCCACTAAACAAAGAGAATGAAAGGTTTGCCTCAGTAATATTGAAATCTTTCAAAATATTTCACAGTTGTCTCATACATTTTCACTGTCTCATTAAAGAAAGCATGTGGGAGTTTGGAATGGTCTAAAAGTGATACATTAGAAGATTTGAGTTCCAGGTTCTGTATCTGAAGGCCTAAAGGCTTCCACAATATATATTGATTCAAAAAATTGAATTTCCTCCAACTTTTCAAGAAACTAAGGACTCTTAGAACAATTTCTTAACTATAATAGAGGGCCAAAAAAACTAGGACTCCTCTTCTTCTGCACCTGCTTACATGGGTGATGTGGACCAATTTATTTCATCTGTCTCTGTCAGTTCAGTCGTTTATAAAGTGAGAAAGTTCAAGTAGATGAGTTTTGAGGTCACTTCAGTACATATAATTTTATGAGAACAGGAATGACATTGGAAATACATGCATATTCAGATGCATGAAACTTAATATTGCATTATCATCAAGACTATTACCATTGTTCTGGATCCACATACACACACATAAGTATAGAGAAATATATTTTAAACTATCTATATTTTTAGCAAAAAAAAAAAGCAAGATAGATCTCTCAGATCTCCTACAAAATAGAATTGTACTTTCTCTGCTACTTATAGTCTTAGAGAATTGCTCGGATACGAGGAGGTTATGTGACTTGCCCAGGATCAAATAACCAGTATGTGTCCAAACAGCAACTTGAGCCCTAGTCTTTCTGACTCGAAAGTCAGCTCTATCCACTATACTTAGCTGTGTGTGTGTGTGTGTGTGTGTGTGTGCATACACATGGTTGTGTGTGAAAGAGACAGAGAAACAGACAGAAGGAGACTGAGTAAGCAGAGATCCAAGTGAGCATGGCAGACATAGTTGGTTACAATACTGCAGATATATTTTGTTTATATGAATAATGATATACATATATATATATAAACATATACATAAATCTAGGTGTGCATATACATGCTTATGTAATTTTTTAAACTGAATCTATAATTTAATTGATGGAGGGAATTACTGATATGGAAATTACCATCATGAATGCATATCTGCAACCTTTCAATAATATACAGTCACCTAGGGAGCTAAAAGGTTAAGTGACCTGTTCCTAGTGACACAACTACTATTTCAAAAACAGTTCTAAAATTCTCATGATTGTGTCACCAAGAAAAGCATTTTATCTATGATGTCATGTTGACCCTCATCCAGAATTACATCCAAATTGGGTGTGATGATGTGTGATTAAGATATCACATGTATTATACATATATCATATTATTATTATTAAATGAGTTCTATTCCAATTAAAGTGATGAATTAGAAAGAAAGAAAGATGACCACGAGGCAACATGGTATAGCAGAAGGTCCCAATTGCTGTCCCTCTATATCTCTTCTTTGTAGTATCTCTAGCTTCCTTTAGAGTACACAACTCAGCTACCACTTCATACATAAGGCCTTTTCCTGATCCCTCCAGCTGGTAGTACTCTCCCCACTTGAAATTACTTTATAAAACTTTGAATAAATTTTGCATCTTCTTATCTATGTACATTTTGCATGCCACTAGTAGAAGGTAAGTTCCCTGGGTTCCAGTCCTGTTTTATTTTTTTCCTTACTGTGGTTAGCAAATGCCCAACGGAAACAAGAATTCTACTGGCAGATCTCCTCCTTTCACTTTTACAGACCTTGCCATAGTCCTTGCTATTGCCTTTCTTTCTCCATACTGCTGTTATGATTCTCTCAGCCTCCCTCTGTCCCTCTCACTCTTTCTTTCTTCCCTGCTCTGTGTGTGTGTCTGTCTCTGTCTGTCCCTGTGTCTTTCCCTCCCTGCCTCCCTCTTTGTTTCTCTACCTCTCTCTCCTCTTCCTAAATGTGTGGGAATGAAAGGACTTTGACCAATCCACAACTCTCAATGAATATCAGAAATATCTCTGATTAAGGTAAAAGTTTTCTCTCATGAGTGGACTTAACTTAAATCTATATACACCAAATGAATTTGAGAATGAAAAACATAGAATGGTAGCATTAGTAGGAAAATTCCTCCTCTATCTCAGTACCAGATCTGGACTTATGATTTCATAGGTTTAGGAAATTCCCTTTCCCAGATCTGCAGATCTGCAGCTGTTCTGCATTTTATAATCTTAAGAGAGTTGACAAGCATTGAGAGTTAAAGTAACTTGTCCAAGGTCACATAGTATGCAATAAATTTAGTATTTGGGCCTTGGTCTTTGGAGTCCTGGGCTATTTATCCACTCCTCTACAAAGGCCTCTCATTTCAATTGAGCCCAAACCATTTAAGAATGAGAAAAAGTAAAGTCAGAGAAAGGAAATGACTTCAACTCAAATTAGTGAGCATAAGTTTCAAAGCTAAGACTAGAATCCGGATCTTCTACCTCTCAGTTGGGAGCTCTTTCTACTACGTAGTATTGCTTACCTGAAGAAATGATCCATGTAATTGAAGCCACCTTCACTTTCCCCTACCTCTCTAAATAACATTTGTCTGAATTATCTGATTATTCCCGAAAAAAAGGCAAGGGCTCAGGGAGGGTTGGATACAGATCATTGCCTTAACTTTCCATTTCATTTTGTGTGTAGACACATCCTTAATGAGTCTACATGCCCAAGCCGTTTCTGCTTCCAAGCAGCACTGGTCTGAAGAAAGCTACATGTGTAAAAGTACAAAGACTACTCAGTGATGAAATGTTATCATCAGTGACCCATACAGACCACCTGGAATTCTTTAAGCCATTCTACTCAGTAACAATTTTTCTTCTGCAACATAGCTGGTATTCCCTAATTTCTCAAGAGATATTTGTACACATACTAGTTGTTTGCTTTTCAATGGTTCGTTCACCTATCCCAGCGACATATTCCTCACCTAAGCTCATAAGCTTCCTTTTGTGAAATCATTGACATGTCTTTAAGCTACTAGGTTTAACAATAAGATATGTTATTAATAGAGTGTTTGGGCAGGATGTAATTGTTATTTGAATTTATTTTAAAATAATGGGAAAAACACCCTGTATGTGCCCTTCAAAAGGTAAGTGAAAAGATAGTCTGTGGTCATATTTTTGAATAGTCAAGCTAATTGCCTCAAAGTACAATTCTTAAGGGGGCCTCCTAGCAATCTGGGTCATCCCACAGTACATTTGCTGTTAGTAACTCCAAATAAACCAAAGAAATAACTGAGGGGAGCCATTTTGATATATTCTACTTTGTCACAATAGCTGCTTCATTCACATACAGTACATAGAGTTGGGGCCTGTGCAAAGCCAAGTGGAATTTCACAATTATCTTGTTGGCTAGAACAATGTAGAATAAATGTTTCTGTGATCATCCTGGATCCTTCCCTGCCCAATGTGGATTTTTCTTTGTATGAATCATCCAGTTGGTCTACATTAATTAAATGAACCAGATAATTGCTTGATCTCCACATTGCTTCATGCTGTGGAAGACGGAAATAGAGAGTGGTGGGAGACGATTGCCAATTGTTCTTTCCTGTACCCAGTTTGGGCCACAGATGGTGAGCACGCTGCACACAGTGATGAGTCAATAGTGAATATGACATAATGACATGATTTTTTTCAAGTTCAATGAATGTAAAAGTTATCTCTTATGACATCCTGTAAATAAACATATAATTAGTATGTGTGCCTTTTTTGAAGACATGCTGATAAATATGCTTTGAAACAGACCAGGAAAAAAAAGAACACAGAAGCTGTATAAATAGGTGAGGCTCTCCTGGGCAATGTGATGATATCATGTGCTTTAGATAATCATTGCTTTAGTCTTACCCTACCTGTCCAGACCTTTAATGTCTTATAATATTAGTATCAGATATATGGATAGAGATAGAAATGAGGACACATGGAGAGAGGATGCATATACTTCATGAAGAGTGGAGAGATCCCTATGATTTGATAAGATATAACCCAATTGGATCTCTCCCTTTGTCTATGCTGTGCTCAAAAGTGTTGCCAAATTAAAAGGTGGGTACTTCATACAATGAATCCACATCTGCAAGTTATTAGAAAATTCTTATCGGATGCCTTACAAAGTGGCATTTGACCAACACATCAAATTCTACCCTTAGATTTCTGTGGGACTTGGAGATGAGGCACTTCAGAGGAGGTCAGATTCAAGGAACTACTGGTATTTTTGTTGATTTTAAGCATAGTTTGCCTTTGCCTAACTTCCAATATTGATTGTAGAAAGTGGACTGAGAGAGTAATGATTGACTGATCACAATGAATTACATACAATGAATTTTGAATACTGCAGAACTAATTGAATAAATGAACGGAAATATTAATATTGAATTAATAGGAATGATCAGAGTGAATTAAACACAGCAGGCCAAATTCTGCCCCTGGATATGCATGTGCAATTTCCATGGACTTCAATGGGAGTTTTGTTGTGTGTATCCAAGGGCAGAATCGGGCTTAATGAATTTTTTAATTGTTTTTAAATGGTGAATGAATTGGTTAAAGTGCAGTGTGCTAGAGACTATCCTACATATATACACTGCATATGTAAAAAGCATATATCTCACCTACCTCATATACAGACTTTTCCCTATACTTGTGTAATGTAGTTATATTTCCTCCTCTCCATAAAAGG
Source organism: Bettongia penicillata ogilbyi (assembly GCA_023548195.1). Classification (NCBI taxonomy): domain Eukaryota; kingdom Metazoa; phylum Chordata; class Mammalia; order Diprotodontia; family Potoroidae; genus Bettongia; species Bettongia penicillata. The sequence continues at coordinate 11,135,223 of JAJHZJ010000311.1, forward strand.
GTATGTATGTTTCAAGTTAACAGAAAAATATGTTGAAAATTTAAAATTAACAAGATTTTCATTTCAATTCCATTCAATTGGTGCCTGTATACCAGCATACCAGATACTATGACAGACATTGTCAATACAAACTCCTTGAGGAGCTACCATGTGATGGAATGAGAAAGATAAAAAGACATATACAGAGATAACATACTATGTAAAACAAAGCATTTTAAGAAACTTGAGGAAGTAGAAATGAATTCTATCCTGAGGAGTCAGAAAAGACTTCATGGTTGACATGACATCTGAGCTGCATCATGATTCTATAAAATTCATAGATATAAACTAAGGTGGACAAAAATAGGCAATAGCTAGTAGTTCATTTTAATAGCTATTAAAACAGTGAATACAAAATTTTCTCCAACAATTAAAATAGCAGCAACAACAGTAGATAGTAGCCTAGAACATAGATTGCATGAAATGGAGTAGTGTGTAGGAAAACTAGAAACAGAGGCTGGAATTTTATTGCAAAAAGCTTGAAATTCCAGGAACCTTAGGAAATTTATATATTATGTAAAAGCAAATAGGGAACTGCTAAACTTGTTTGAACAGGGGGAGAACATCATTTAAAAAACCCATTCATTTGCAGTATTATTTTAGTAGAGCTTTGAAGGGTGAATTGGAGTGGGAAAAAGATTAGATGGAAAACAACTGAATAGTTAGGAGGCTAATATAAATAAGCAGAAGAAAATTTTTGAAGGAACAAAATGGGGTTGTATAAGGCAAGTAAAGAAAAACTGAGGGGGGAGAGGCTAAAGAGGAAGGATCAAGAGAATTTGTCAATGAATTGAACGTGGGGAATGAAGGTGAGAGGGGATATCTAAAGATAAAGTGGAGTTTTCAAGCCTGGGTGACATGGGAAAGTCGGGAAAGCCTATAACTCAAATTGAGAAGAATAGTTTAAGAGGAAACATGACAAGTTCAGTGTGTGTGTGTGTGCACAGATACATACATATAAGTATATGTGTACATATAAACATACATGCATATGTACTTTAGACATATATAAACACATATAATTAAAAGATTAATATAACTGCTACTACAAAATTCTGTGAAGCTTATAGTAACATGGCAATACTTAGATTTACTATTCAGTACATAATAGAAAGGATGACATTGCAAAGATCAGAAAATGTTAGAGGTGGTTTTGTCTGCTTACACAAATAAGTTTTAATGTCTTGGCCCATCCTGTCAGCCAAAGGCTGCTTTTTTCTGACTGATTGGATTAGTCAAATCAGTCAAAATTGTCACGCTGGTTTCAGTATGTAACCACTCTGAAGAAAATTTCATTTTGTGGGAATCAAATTGTTGCATGAGGCCAAGGGCCGCCTCTCAGATAAACTTAGTACCTGACTTAGCACCTAATACTGTGTTGTCTACAAATTGACTGCTTAAAAAATTGTAAATTATCTAATTGAATTAATTTAGTGAATTATTGAATGAATTTGAACTATTTTTTTCTCTTAAATCCTAGAGTGCTATTTTGGAAATAGCATCAGACTGAAGTTGCATATCTAATTCAGATATTAACTCTGTGACTCTCTTAACCTCCATAGGCCTCAGTTAAAATATGATAGAGTTGAATCAGATAATCTAGAAGTTCTTTTCCACCTATAGAATTTTATGATTGGCTGCATTTGGCTACACAACTTATCTGATCCTATATTTAAGATGATACAAATAAACTGAAGAGCTATGCTGATGTCAAATGTTTCAGTGCCATTCTTGGCCATTGAAAACATATTTCCTTATGAAACACAATCATCATGAAAGGAAAGTCAATACTACTTGCCAAACACATACAAATAATAAAAGCAGGACTTTGAGATTAAGGGTGGAGATAAACGGTTGTGTCAGCAAGCACCTCAACATACATGGGGTGGGAGGGGACTGCTATCACAGGTTCTTTGATCTGCTCTCCTAAAAGGAAAGTCAACTTTTGAGGGGGTAACAGTCAGTTTTAATCAAGCACATTTATCATTCACCTAGTTCAGGGGGAAAAGTCAACACCCTGAACTTCAGAAAAAAAAAACCAGAGAAATCAAAGATCATCAGGCGTGGCTTCCAATTGTCTGACCGTATATAGATATATTCAATTGTCTGACCATATTAACCAGAGAAGAAGTAACAATATCAGAGTTTTCAAAACCAGGAGACTCCTTAGTGGCTTCCCAGAGTCTTCTCTGGCCAAATTAACACTTCTAGTCACAAAGTAAAACCTCACTCTCACAGTATTTATCCATTTTTTTAGAGCCAGAGGGCATCACAACCCTTGAGAACCAGTGCCTCATTAAAAAAAAGTGTAGGCCTTCCTACAGATCTTCCCAGGCAGAAGATCTTTAATCACATTAACAGTACAAACACATACACTGTTTCTAGTTAAAGAAACTCTTGTTTCTATACTTTACGCCTAGTAAAGACTCTTGCTTAATAAAGGCAAGAGTCTTTATTAGGAGTAAAGTATCATGCAAGAGTCTTTACTATGAGTAAAGTATAGAAACAAGACATCCTTGATTTAACTAAAACAAAAACAGCAAAAGACCCCACTTTGCTTGCCATCACAAGGGTGAAGTCTCCAAGTGATTTCCTGTGAGAGTTTGTCATTTGTTCTTTTCCTATTCTAATGAGAGACCAAATTAACCAAACCAAAAAGCTTGATACTGAAAAATTCAGGTGAGGGGAGAGAAGGTGAGATATAAAGCTCAGATAGACGTTAGTGGATAAGCAAGTGGACCATCCCAAGAATGATTCCAATTTGGCAATCAAAAAAAATATCTAAATACTAGAAATGTTATAACCTTAATTCAGATAGAGGTTCAGGAAAATATGATTGATCTGATGATCAGGAAGAAGGTTAAAATATGGATTTAATATCTGTTGGTGTTACTTAGATAATTGTTTTGTGTTCCAAAAGAAATTGGCCTCTAGAAGCAAATACTTTCTTTCTGGAAGAGAAAAGCCTATCATGGACAGGATTTTGAGAATAAACACATTTTTCTCATGGGAGAAAAGCAGATCAATTTCTGTTGTTTTTCTTGGTTCTTATTTTTAATTGTATCTTCATATGGATGTATTTAATTTTTTCATACTTTTACTTCCAAATATATCATTCTTGCCTCCCATACCTAATGAGGAATCTCTTGTAACAAAGATTTGAAATGAAAGAAGAACAAATCAGAACAATACAACCAATGAATGAATGTTGACTCTGTGTGCTAGTGGATGCAATATTCTATATCCATGGTCTGCCATTGATACAATGTAGAATAGAGTGAATTTTCTCAATTCTTCTAATTTGGTCATTATAATCACATATAACTGAGTTCCACTTTACTAGTTGGCTATATTTATGGAGAGAGACAGAACGCTAATGACAGCACTCTCTCTTAGATCAGGTTTGATATTGGCCCAAAATGAGAAAGTCTCAAGTTGTTGAGCACACACACATACATAAAAAGGATTGTTTTATAGTCGTTCAGCTGTGTATGACTCTTCATAAACTCACAGGATTTTTTTGGCAAAAAGACTGGAGCAGTTTGCCATTTCTTTCTTCAGGTCATTTATAAGCTTGCAGGCAAAATGAAATGACTTGACCAGTGTCACACATTCAATTAGTGTCTAAGATCAGATTTGAACTCAGGAAGTCTAATTTTCCTGACTTCAGACCCTGAACTCTGTCCATTGCACCACCTAGTTGCCCATATAAAGAGGATTATTTTGCCCTAAGCAGATCAGTACAACAAAGACACAGTAGAACTTAGCCTCTCTAGATACAGCCACCATCAACTCTGGCAATTCATATGTCAGGAAGTCATCAGAGCATGGAGACTTATATGGTATTAGGCACTGTCCAAATCTGACAGTCCCAGAAGACCCATGACTGGGGATGTTTATACTTTGATCAAGAAGCTGTGTCAGGGAAGCCAAGGTCAATCAGGTCACAAGATAAGCTTTGGGCCCTCCTAGTCATTGGACATATGTATGTGTGTGTGTGTGTGAGTTTTAACACATACATATATGTACATGCCCTAAAAAAGTTACTAAACAAATACCTGAATTTAATTTCATCATTAATTGCGTTCATGTGCAAATACATTTATAGTGACTTTTGTGGTGGTGGCAAAGAACTGGAAATTAAGGAGGTGCCTTAAATTCCTTTTTTTTAATTTGAGAATGTTTGAACAAATATAGAATATTAATGTAATTCTATTGTGCTATAAGAAACAACGAATGGTATGGTTTCAGAGAATCCTAGAAAGATTTGTCTGAAGTAAAATAGAGGGAAATAAACAGCACTAGGAAAATAATTTATAAAATAACAATAGTTTTGAAAGATTAACAGCTTTGAAAGACCTAAGAACTCTAACCAACAGAATGATCAAGTATGATTCCATAGTACCAAATATAAAATGTGCTACTCATCTCCTGATAGAGAGGTGAATTGACACAGGGGTACAGAATGAGATCTGTATCCATATAAACATACAGGCATACTTGTACACATACACATTTGTACACATGGATATCTATTTATCTATCAATATTAATATTATCAATGAGAGATTTTGTTTTGACTCTGAATGTTCACTATAAGCCTTTTTGACTATTTATTTTTTCACCCTGTTTCTTTACATAGGCAAAGGGAGACAGGATGGGGAAGATTTTGTTAATTAAAAAGTAATAAATTAAATAATTTACAAAAATAAAAGCCCTTAAGGAAAATTTTTATTTATGTGTTGGTTAAAAAGACTAACATATGAATGATACATATATTTGTAAGTATGTGTGCCTTTGGAGTTGTTAGGCTAAAGTAGTATCCATTCACTAAAGTTCTAGTCCATAATTCATCAATTTAATTCAATGCAATCAAATACAGTAAGAATCATTTATTAAGTACTTCCCCTATGCATAGCACTCTGTCTAGACACTCATCATACATAGCATGGAGGTGAAAGCATAAGAGCTGTTTTATTCTTCTATTTCCACCTGAGTAACCAACTATCTAAATATTCCAAGTGTGATATACTATCTATGATTTTGTCAGCAGTCCTGTTAAGTGCAGAAAGGCTCATCATCAGGACTTGGACTAGTTAGTGATGATGTCATGGTATAGCAGCTATAGTATTTGACGTAGAATCTGGAAAACTTATCCCACTTGAGATAAATACAGGTTGTGTGACCCTGGATGAGTTGCTTAACCTCTTCCACCCTTAGTGTTTTCATGCATAAAACAAAAAGGTTGGACTTAATGACCTTTAAACTCTCAGGTGTAAAACTGGGAACCAATGGTGTATTTCTACTGTAGCAACTCATAACAACCATCACCTCAAAGAGAGAGTTTGAATTGTAGATGTGGATAAAGTAACCCTATCAGTGAAATCAAGGATCTTTCAAGGACTGAAATATAAAGAAATAACCACTTAAACACAAGATATGTCTTCAACTTGCTTACTCCTAATGTGTCATGTATTAGGATGCATAATAAAATATTTTCATTATGGATGACAACGAATTTTATATTATGGCATTGTTGAACATGGTTTTTAAATCCTACTGTTTCTAGCTTTTAACAGACCATGTAAAATAAGGGGAACAATGCTATAGAATATAAAGAAGACACTCCACGTAGGGTTGATTTCTAGGAAGAAGAATGTGTCCTAATGACTTCCTGGTTTTCAATGTAAAATAAGTATAAAAATATATTGATTTTATAATGATTCAAAAACCCTTGGACCTCAAAGCTATCCATTTGCTACTTAAAACCTAGAAGTTAGGAGAGTTTGGTTTTAGTCTGGTTTGCCACTAATTAGCTACATTAACTAAGTCACTTAACCTCAATGAATAGCATGTTCTCATTGGTAAATTGAGAGACCTAAGGTCTTTTTCTGAAGAAGAGGTTCTGATGAACTTTCTGATTTTTAGTTCTAAGGTTCATTTTAGCTCTACCATACTATTACACTAGGTCTTCAAATAATCTCTCTCTTTTCCTTTGTTTCTTTATTTTGTTTTTTCATCTTCTTTTCTGCTTCCCTCTTTCAATCCTCCTTTTCTTCCCTTCTTTCTTTTCTTCTATCCTTCCTTTCTTCACTTATTCCCTCCTTCCTTCCCTTTCCCCTTCCTTCCTTCTTTCTTTTCATCCTTCCCTCCTTCTATCATTTTTCTTCCTTTCTTATTTTCTTCCTTCATTGCACAGAAATATGTTTTGCATGACTGCACATGTATAACCTATGTCAAATTGCTCGCATTCTCATTAAGGGAGAAAGAAGAGAATTTTAAACTCAAATTTAAACAAATCTAAAAATTGCTTTTACGTAAAGTTGGGAAAAAATAAGATATTTGAGAAAAGCTCCTCCTTTGGGGTTTTTTTTTTTTAATTGACTTAGGTCACTGTGAGCTTTAGCACTCATGCTATTTTACAGGATCGTGCCATGCTATTGCCTTTATCTTCTGTTATATCCCCTTGCTTTTAATTGTCAGGGTATATCTTTTTTTTTTAATCAAAATTGTTTGGTTAGTTTTGTGAATCTGCATCAATTTCTTTAGATATTATTCATTTAAATTCTTTCCCCTTGTGTCTTCAGAATTTCATTCCTGAAGGTTTTCTATCCTTCAGAAGCCAATCATCTATGCCATCTTATTTTACTTAGCAGTAAATAGAATGAGTATTTCTCAAAGTTAATGAGAGGATCAAATACAGTAATTTAGTAGGGATAGCCACCAACACCATGATTTCCTTGGGTTGGGAAATGCACAGGTAAGGAAAATCTAACAATACAAGTTGGCACTTTTATTGCAATTGATGATTTTAGATTGTTGCCTAAAGCACCGACAGGTTTATGGATTTGCCCACAGTCACAATGCCAGCATGTACTAGAGGTGATACTTTGAACACAGGCCTTTTTGGTTTGAAGTTCAGGTCTCTGCCCATTTTGGCATATTGCCTCTAAATATCTATAAAAATGTTTTGAAAACTTTAGGTATACTGCAAATATATTGGCAATGAATAATCCTTTTCAATTAAGTTCCTTATGGATCAAAATCCATCCCAGGGAGTATGCCTGCCCTTGAAATTAGTGTTTATAAGACAAACATCATTTCATCTCCTAGGAATTGAAATTTCTTTCATCAAGACCAGATTGATGATAATAGCAAAAAGTATGAAATGTTTCATTCCTGGAATTTATGTGATTGAATTGTTTTAATTAAACTGAAACTTAGTACCACATCTAGAAGATGGTTTTTTGGATCAGAGTATCAATAGCAACTGGTTCTAACCCAGAGAATCAATGAGTTCTGGTGTGAGCCAACTGAAGATTAAAGTTCTTACTCAAATAAAGCATCTTTTAGAAGTTTCAGAACTCCAGTCTTGTTTAATCCCCTAACATTCATGAACACACAAATACGTAACATTAGCAATTCATGGTCCTTTCTGGTAAAGGATTGCTCGTGAGGAGAAAGTCAGAATGCCTGTGGGGTTGGATTTCCTATCTAGTACTTTGCAATTATTTACACCATAAGCCCTGGAAACCAAAGGCACATGTTCCAAATAAGTTTATATAAATTATTTGTGCTTAAAGGGGTACAAATATACCATGGAAACAATGACAATTTTGACAGCACTGATGCCTCACTTTTCACTTTTAAATATCAGTAATAATACGAAGGCTGCTATCATAGGTCTCTCTGAACATTAAAAAAAGAAATATCAAGCAGATAATTTAGAGCTGCAAGGCAGTTTAGAGATTATATAGTCCTCTACTCTTATTTTCCAAATGGAGTAACTTGCTCAACATCATATAAGGAGTTACCAGCTTGAACTGGTCTTTGAACCTAGAGCCCGAATGCAAATCTAGTTACCTCTCTCCTATATGATGCCATCATTTGTTAAATTAACTGTATCATTAATGATATATAAATCTTGGTACCAAATGAGTCTTTTCTTATTTGTGAAAGTTAGTTGTGATTTTGAGTGAATTCATTATGACTTTTTTTTTTCAAATTGAACACTACCCATTTAACTCTATCAGAAGATTGATTCTATTTCTAATTTGAAGCAGGAGTTAGAGTGGTGGAGGGGAATCAGCTATAAAAAAAGGACCATTGCCTTTGTATGGGCTTAGACACATCATTTCCTGCTTTGTTCCATTCTGCACATTGAACCATTTCATAGTTTTAATTATGTGCTTTTAATTGTTTTTGTGTTTTTTTAATTTAATTTAAATTAAAATTTAAAAAACTAATTTTTTAGTTTAATTGTGTTTTTGTCCTTCATTCTCATAGATGACCATGACATCAAGATGATGACATGGCATGCAGTTGACTTTGATTAGAATGAGGGAGGGCTGTGCAAGGTCACCAACCTCACTTTCTCCTCCTGAGCCATCTGGATTCAGTGACCTGATATTGATCAGGATGACTGGAGCTGGCCCAGGATGCAATGTCTAGGTTGGTTTTAGAAGTCAAATGAAGGACCAGCTCAATGACTTGACATAAAGTACAAATTGATACAGCGCTAATTTCTAGTGTTTGATGAAATGACTTAAAAAAGTCACTTCTGACTCTAAGATTTGACAATTTTAGAAATATTATTGAATAAGAAATCAAATGATCTGGTCCTCCTAGCTGATATATACACACCACTAATTAATTGAGTGACCTCAATTGTACAAACTTTATTTGCTTCAATTTCAATGAATATATGCTATGTTTATGTGTAGACATACATACATACACACATACACATGTATGTGTATTTGTCAGAATCTGTGATTTTTGTGACTTGATTGGAGAATGAAATAGTGGAGGTAGAAACTTCTACCAGTGAGAACCAGCAATTCATCTGGAGACATCAATCATATTAACTACCTTCCCCACCTCCTACTCGGTAATCTTGGGGAGGTTCCTATTACCCCCCAGGACCAAATTTAAAGTCCTCTGTTTGGTAAAGTCATTCATGACACTTCTTAGCTTCCCAGTTTTCTTGTATGCTATTGTCTTACACTTCTATAATTCAGTGGCATTTTCCCACTTCCTATTCTTCACATAGGGACACTCTGTGTCATGACCTGCCTTTTCATCAACTATCCCTCAAGTCAGCAATGCTCTTCCAACTCATTTCACCTTCCTTGTGCTTCTAATATATTATGAATGTAAGGAGATTCATCAGCTCATAGACATACTGTTTCTTACTCAGGGTCATACAGAGAGTAAATATGGCTTCAAATCCAGCCTCAGACACTTGTCACTTACCAGCTATGTGACCCTTGTCCAGTCATGATTCAAACTGAGGTTTTATGAATCTAAATTTAGGACTTTTCCACTCTGCTATGCTAAGAAATCAAGAAAAGTATGTTCGAAGTATCAAGAAAAGATGTTCGAAGTCCTGAAGCAATTAATTCATAAGTAAAATCACTATATTTGTTGTACGTTAAAGGAGTCAGATTATTTTTTCCTTAACATACATAATATCCCTGCAATATTGGATATGGTATTTTACATTTAACTTGAGAGGCAGCAGGTTATACTGAACTTAGAGTCAGAAAGGTCTGAGTTCTAATCCCACTTCAGATACTTATTGGCTATGTGAACTTAAACTCTCATTTTCCTCATCTGAAAAATAGGATTTAGTGGTTAGATGGACTGCTCTTTAAAGTCCTTTCTAGCTCTAAAGCTGTGATCCTAAGATCAAATTACTTTAAATTATCTCATTTGATCCTCACAACTATACTACAGGGTAGATACTATCCCCAGTTTACAGATGAAGGCATGGAGGCAGAGTTCAGGTGACTTCTCCAGGATCACACAATTAACATGTGTCTGAATGCCAGACTCAGAAACAGGAAAACCTGAATTTTCATCTTGCCTTAGATTGCCAAAGACTATCTCTATGGACTTGGGCAAATCTTTAACTTCCCTATCCCTCTGTTGACTTTGGCTTCATCAAGATTCTCAGATACCCTGGCAGCCCTGGGGTGTCTCTTCTGGGCTATTAGTTCAAATTCCCAATGACTGTGTACACTCTATTTAGGAGGCTAGTGACTAGAATTCCAGTTTCACTTTCACAGCTAATATTTATTTCACTTTTACAAAGAAATATTTGTTTCCAAGATGCAGTCAGAACAAAACACAAACTATAGGCTCTAGCACCTTCTCTAATGCTCTAACATCTGATAATCTCTCTTGGTCTGAAGGGTGGAGTGGGGTGAAGGCAACACATTTTAGGCTCAATTGCAATCTCATGTCTAAAGTTCTTGCTTATTACTACCCACTTCTGCACAACAGGAGCCCTGGATCCTTTCTTCTCAGGGTCTTGAAGGTGAGGTGGAGGCAACATTTGACCTGGAATACTAAGCATTCAGAATTCCCTGGCTTACTCTCTCAGCCCAGATCAGAGATGCCACTCCCTACACCTAGAACTGAAGACAGCCAACAAACGTAAGGCACAGGCCTTTTCCTGAGAGGCAATATGAGAGTTTGGGCAGAAGGGCCCATTACTGTGCTCCTCACCACATAGCTCTCTCCTTCCTTTAGAGCTAGAAGGGAATTTAGACACCAGTAAATAAATCTAGCCACCAAACCCCATGTTTCAGATGAGGAAACTGAGATAGAGAGCTCAAGTGAATGGTCTAAGCTCCCTTAGCTCAATATAAGGTCACCTCGCTTCCTCAGATACAAATACTACAGAAGCTCTGGCTGTGCATCTAATGGAGAAAAGGACCCTTTCAATTACGTAAAAGGCCAGTACAAGATGTTCATGAATGATTCAATCCTCACAATTCTTTCAGTAGAAGCTCCTTAGTGTCCTTTACATAGATGAAACCAACTTAGGATACTGATGAAGTCTCTACATATACTAGACCCTCATTATGAGATGGCCATTGACTGAGAATGAGGAGGAATCTTTTGTAGATGAATAAATAGAAAGACAGAGGGATTAAATGACTTGTCCAACACCACACAGTAGGTAAATCTCTGAAACAGTTTTTGAACTTATGTCTCCCTGACATGTCCTACACTCTATGTAATATGCCACATCTACAGATTGTGGACAACAGCACTTACCCTGATAACATTGTAAGGATCAAATGAAATCATATGTCTAAGTGATGTGTAAACCTTACAAGACTATATACAAGCTAGTTATTAAAATCTTTGAATGGTCACTGTCCGTCTTCAAAGAGGACCAAAATGACATCACCATTGTAAAGTGAAATTTCAGTGTGTCTGACTGTGGATGATCAGACCAATATGAGCTCAGAATGCTCTACCACAGGTTGGGCACAGATAATCCGTGTGAATATTTGGGATGGATATTCAAGATCTGTGCATTCTGCATTTACTTTTATGCTGTCTCAATTCTGCTTTGCTCAAAGAGCACAGCACCCTTTCTGATGTGGGCATGCCATGCTGAGTGGTCCTGTGCAAGTATCTCCCATATTGCATGGCCAAATCCAAAATTCTTGAGACAGACCTTGAGAGTGTCCTTTATCATATCTTCTGGCCACCATGTGATCACCTGCCCCACGCATATTCTCCATAAAATAGTCTTTTTGGCAAGCATACATTTTGCATTCAAACAACATGGCCAACCCATTGGAGTTGCAGTATCTGAAGCATATTTGGACTATTTGGCAGTTCAGCTCAAGCAAGGACTTCAGTGTCTGGTACCTTATCCTGCCAGGTGATCCTCAGAATCTTCCTAAGACAGTTCAAATGAAAGCGATTCAGTTTCTTGGCATTGCAGTTTTGAATGCTATGGATAAGTTCACTTACCTTGGTAGTGTACTTTCCAGAGACGTACACATTGACAATGAGGTTGATGTGTGCATTACCAGAGCTAACTCAGTGTTTGGGAGGCTCTGAAGAAAAGTTTGGGAGAGAAGCAGTTTTAGACTGACTACCAAACTGAAGTCTACAGAGCCGTTGTGCTAATCTCATTGTTAATCTCATATGCTTGTGAAACATGGAAAATCTTTGAATATATACACATACACACATACATACATGGCAGCTAGATGGCACAGTGGATAGAGTGCCACATCTAGACTCAGGAAGACTCATCTTCCTGAGTTCAAATATGGCCTCATATACTAGTTGTGTGACCCTGAGCAATCGTCCCTTACTCCTCTTTGTCTGTTTCCTCATTTATATAGTGATCTAGAGAAGGAAATGGCAAGCCAGTTCAATATTTCTGCCAAGAAAACCCCAAATGGGATAACAAAGAGTCATAAATGAGTTAAACAACTAAACAGAGTTAAAAAAATGCATATATATGTTTCATTTGATATTACTTTTAATATCTACCTCTCACTATTCATCAACTGTTGTGTGCAAATTAAATCTATAGGTATACATATACATATACATGTATAATATATATATATATATACATAAATAGACAAAGATAACAAAACAAAAATTCATAGTTTATAATTTGTTATACCATTTGAGCAAATTCAGTTTTTTAAAAGTGGTCACCAATTTTATTACCTTGCTTGAAAATAAGTTCTGATATTAGGAACCCATTTGCTAATTATATTGTAATTTGAAAAATAGGCATGAATCAACTTCCAAAGATAAACCATAAAGTTATCTATGCTAGAGAACAACCAAAGATAGATGGGTTTAAGGGACGGGAGAACTAACAGGAAGGAGAGAGATGATCAGTGGTAGTAATATTTAATCCTTGCTTTTAGAAATAGTGATTATGCACTCAAAAGTGATGACATAAACCTGTCTTTAAAGGGATGGGACATCCTTTATAGATGCTCCTTGTAGGATTCCTTTATGTTCCTGTGTTTTGGAAAGTGTTCCTGCCGTGAAGATAGATAAACTGTATGACTGAGCTGGGAACACATTCCTTAGCTGCCACTGCGTTTTTCGCTGGCCTGCCAAGTCCCGCCGGAGTACAGTTAAAGTGAGGTAAGTCACATTTGTAAGTTTAAAGTTTTGTAAGGAGGAAAGAGAGAATTGATTTTGCCTGTTTAAAAGTGCAAATCCCTGTATTTTGGGCATCAAGGGTACAAAAAGCAAATGTAATTGTTTTGTGAATTAGGCCCAGGGGTTTGTAGTTCAACCAAAGCATTGCAACTGGGTCAGAAATCCCAACAATGTGGCATCTCGACTACTTTCTTCTGTGAAATTCAATGCTTTGTTTCTTAGACATAATATAACACACTCCATGTGTTGCATGTGACTTCTACCTCTTTCCCCAAAAGAATCTGTATTTGGCTCAAATATGAAATTTATCCAAGAGATTAATATTGCTGTGATTTCTTTTAAATAAATAAACAGTATTTATTATAACAATATGCAATTTTTACTCAAACATGAAATATTTGAGTTTCCCAGATTTTCACTTTAAGGTCTAAAATACTGGCAGATGTCTACTTTTCATAATGGCTAATCTCTACAATCTTTTATGCTCATTTTTACTTGATATTAGCAAGTTGGGAGTTAATGGTTTTGCATAATCATTGATTCATCCTTCTGATACTACACACAACTCAAGGAAACAAATTTATTCAGTAATTGTATTGCAGGAAATACTGATTCCATCCTAAAATACAACTCCTCCATCATATCACAATAAAGGTATTTCCAATATGACATAATGTGCCCAATTCTATTAACTCTCATAACAACTACATACATTAGAATCAGACTTCTTCCTCTCCAGTAACATTAACTTTCTGAATAGGGGGCAAAAGAGTTCACTTTCATCTTTGTACTCAATTCAGGATTTAGTAGATGATTAATGAAAGTTTGAGTATTGGTTGTTCCTCAAATCTCCATGCAGGTACTAGTAGTATTATTAGTAATGATAGTAGTAGTAGTAGTAGTAAATAGTAATTAGTAAGTAGTAGTAGTATTAGTAAGTAGGTAGTAGTCAGAGCAGCACCAGGAGGTATAACAGCATTTATACAGCTTTGTAAGGTTTCTGAAGTGCTTTATGCTTATAATCTCATTTGATTTTTACAACAACCTTGTGAAATAGGTGCCATTATTATCCTCATTTTACAAATGAGGAAACTGAGGCTCAGAGGAAGTAAATAAATTTTCCAGTATTACACAGCTACTGGTAGATAAATAAAAATTCAAACCTACATCTTTCTGAGTCTTTATCAACATCCAGTCTTCAATCTATAAAGCCACATATATATTTATTATTTAGTTATGAAGTTAACTGATAACACTGAAGGCTTAGTTTGAGGTAATAGTGTTTTTAAGTAAATGTTCATTGTAAGTCATAATTTTCGCATGGTAAAAGTATTTCAAGAAGGATGAAGTGAACCTACTCTTAATTTGTCTGAACTCAATGACAGAAAAAAAGATGCCTTTCAAAGTATTTTAAACTGTTAGTATGCTTTGGCTTCAGTTTCTTTCTAAAATGAGATAAATGTTTTCATGCTCAAGGAATAAAAATGTTCGTATTTTATTCAAAACAAATCCACATTTTACAAAAGGTCTGTTTGGTCAGATATTGTCAATATTGAGGTCATTGTTAATATAACAGTTAATAATTTTCCACTGTTACATTAACAGATATAACATGAAAAGGCTAAAAGAGACACTGCAAGGTCTCAGTTAATCCAGGCTATTGCCACTGACAGGAATGTACTAAATATCTCCCCAGCACATTTTGAAACAATTTTAAAAGGAGGAAAACCTAAGACTTTGCATACTTACATAAAAAGCTGGTTAGTTTTCTAAGAATTTGCAATTAAGACCTTGAAAAGCATCTCAAAATGCCTTCCTCCCTTTTTCACTAGCCTCATTCACATTTATGTGTTTTGCCAATGTCAGAAGTCATGGAGTCAATGGAAACTCTAAACATTTCAAGAAAAGGATGAAGTTAAAGATCTTCCTTATTTATGGAGAGTGTTCTTAGTTCTGAAACGAGGTCTTGCATTTATAAAGCTCTTTATCATTGTCAGGTGAAAATAAAGTTTGCTAAGTTATCATTGCCCCATAGAACAACAGGATGATTCAGAAATCTCTAAAATTGCTTTAGGCTCATTTGAGGTCAAGGGTATTCCTTGTATGTGCCAAATACAAAAATAACCGCTATTTTGTAATCATATTCTGGGGCTAATTTTTACTATTACTGGGTATTATTTTTGCATTTTAAAGTATTTTCTCAATTCTTCAATGTGATTTTGTTGTTTGATGATTAAACAAATATATCTTCATGCATGTGTGTGTATACACAGAGACATTTATTTCTTTATCTACATACATGTATATAAATACATATATGAACATATATATGCATATACATAGGTGTGTGTATGTGTGTATATGTACATATGTCCTCTACAAGCAACTGTTGCAAGAAAATATATATCTATGAACTGAGATCTATCCTTATATGAGTAAAAAGAGACTAGTTAGCTCACTTTGGTTAAATGCTAATCCTGAAAGCATGGTAACAATGAAGCCAAGATCAAGGGTTTTGATCCCTGTTGGACTCTTTTGCTCTTTACAAACAAAAACTGAGCCCAGGCAGATGTCTTGCAAATGTGTTAATAGTAAACTGATGTTTTTATAGTGCTTTGAAGTTTACAAAGCATTTGACACATTATCTCATCTGATTTTCACACTAACCCTGTTAGAGAAATACAATGGGAATATCCCAGTTTTACAAATGAAGAAACTGAGGTTCAGAGAGGGTATAACTTATCCATGGTCACATCAACTGGGAAGAGGCAGAGGCAGGATCTTGTAACCCCCAAAATCAATGCGGATAACTTACTAAAAACCCATCAACACCTTCCAACTCAAAGACAAAATATCTTGAAATAGAGAATCAATAACAAAACTGTCACACAAAGGGACTGTACAGTCATATATATGCATGCATGTACACACACACATATATATTATACACATACATGCGCACACACACAAATCCCATCAAGCACATGCTCATTTCTATTGGATTATAAGTCAATCTGCATAATATACAAAAATCTGAAGCACTGATCAGAAAGGAAAAGGAAGAAATCTTCCTGGATTTTCCCTGGCCATAGAGGTGGAGGTTTCTCCCCACCTTCACTCCTGTATCTCTATCCCATGAATGTGGAATATATAGATGCCTATATATTCATAGGCATCCAGTTTATATTCAGTTCTGGGCACCATATTTGGAGAAAAGATTGAAAACCTGAAGAACATCCGGAGGAAGATGACAAGGACATTTGGGGGCTCATCCTGTGATCTATATGTGTCAGAAGATTTGCCTCAAGAAGAGAAGACTAGGATTGATATTTGGAAGTGATAAATGATACTGAGATTGGATATTTTTTTTCACTTGGCTCCAACAGACAGAAATGGAAGTAAAAGAATTTAGACTTTTAAACCACAAATAGCAAACAAAATAGAGGAAACATTACAAAATATAAAGACCACTGAACTTAGAGGCAGGAGATTTGTAGTTCTGAGTCCCATCAGCATCAACCAACCATGAGATTAAGGAGAAACTATTCACATTCTCACATCCTCCAACCCAAGATACACTTTTGCTTCAACATTAGGAAAATTTTCTTAAAAATTCATTATTTTTCTAAATAGAATGGGCGGCTTCTGCAAGCTGTGACCTCCTCATGTACACAAAAATGGTGGCTAGATGACCCCTTCTCAAGAATATTGTACAGAAGATTATCTCTCATATAAAAAATTAGATAGACTCCTTCTGGTATGTCTTTCAACTCCAAATGTGATTCTGATATCTAAACTTTACATCTTTTCTATTTCTTCAATAGACAATACATATATTTATTTAACTGGAAAAGAAAATTGTTAAAAGCATATAATCAAATAAAGGTTTTGTGGAAATTCAATAAGTGAGGATGTGAGGAGAAGACTGCCCATACTTAAGGAACAGAAAAAGCAAAGTGTTGGGGATAGAAGAATTCAGGGTATATTAGGAAAAACAACAGTAGTCTAGTTTGGAGTGGAGGACCAAGTGATATGAGATGTCTTGAAAAGAAGAGCTTCCTATTTTAGGGAGCCTTGAATGTCTGATGAAGGGATTTTAACATATTCAATAAACTGAGTTACTGAAGATTTGGGGTAGAAGATTAAAATGCAGTCATAAACAACCTAAGAAATGGAAATCCAGCTTGAAACCTAGTTTAAAAAATATAAGTCAATTTTAGGAACCTACAAATATATAACTAGAAATCTGGAGATCTATTTAGGAACTTACACATCAAGTTAGAAACCGATACAATTACCAAGAAATCAACAAGCATAGTTGAAAAGGTAGAAATATAGTTAGAAATCTAAAAATAAATCTTGCCAGAAGGCTTCTAATATTCTGGAAATCTAGTTGGAAAACTATAAACAGCTAAATAGCTAGAAAGCTGGCTAGAAATATTTGAGTGTAGCTAGATGGAAATTCAGCGCAAAAAGAGATAGTAAAGTCCTGGAAATCTTGTTAGGAACTTCAAATACTTTAAGACAGCATTCCAACGAGAAAGCTACAACATGGCTAGGATGCTACAGGCACAGCTGTAAATCTAACTGCAGAACTAAAAATATAGCTCAAAACCTAGAAAACTAGCTAGAAAGCTGGAATTTTGCTTGAGAGCCTATAAACACTGCTAGAAAACTGGAAATGGAGCCAGAAAATTATAGATTCAACCAGGAAGCGGCAAACACAACTAGAAATCTAGAAATATTTCAAGGAACCTGTAATCACAGCTATAATGCTAGAGAGCTATCCAAAAAGTTACAGATTATAGAAAGCTAGAAATCCACCTTGAAATCAATAAATTGATCTAACTACCTGCTAATAAAGTTAGGAAGTGAAATCTAGTTGGACAGCTAAAAATAAAGGCAGAAACCTAGAAAACTAGCTCGAGACTTGTAAATGATTAAGAAGAAAATCTAGCTGGAAGAATATAAATATATCTAGGAAAGTACAAAGACAACAAAAAAACAAAACAAAACAAGGAAAAAAACAAACAAACTGCAAAATCAACCCTGAAAATCTATCTAGAGAGTTAGAAATATAGTCAGAAACCTACAGAATTAGTCATTATCTGGCTGAAAAATTATAACAAGAAAACATAGATGGAAATCTACAGCTGTACCAAGGCTAGATCTATGCATAAGGAAGATTTGTATGACAATGGTATAGAGGAAAGTCAAAGGACTCAAGGTGGGAAGGACTGTGAAGAATCAGTTGCAATGGTCTAGGTGGGTGATAATGAAGACCTATATTAGGGTGATGTCAATGGGAAAAGAAAATGGATAAAAGGTATGAGAGATGTTCTGGAATATGAACTAGGAATAATTGACAATATGAGAGGTGAAGGGGTAGCAGTTGGGAGAGTGAGAAATAAATTTAATATTTTGACCTTGAAAGGATGGGGGAATGGTGGCACCATGGAAGAATAGTAAAATCAGAGTGGGAAGATGATTTTGAAGAAAGACAAGTTCAATTTTACATATTCAGGCAAAGGTGCTAGATATCAATCTACCTATCTATCTATCTATCTATCTTTGGAAATGTAGCACAAAGAGATATATATTTACACATGAATATGATATATGTATATATTTCTGTAAAGATATATATATATACATAACTACATACCCTATAGTTCATAAATATATGTGTGTTTATGTGTGTTCACATACACAAATTATTATATATTTATATTTTATAATTTTATATATACAGATATATAATTATATAATATATATATATATAAATATATATGGAGAGAAAGAGAGAGAGAGAAAGAGATGGAATAAGTATTAAGTTGGTGTCAGGCACTGCGCTAAGCACTTAATAAGTAACTCATTTTTTTCCTACTCTCTCTCTCTCTCTCTCTCTTTCACACACACACACACACACACACACACACACACACATACACACATATATATGTCCTATAGGTGAAGGTCTGGTACTCAAAAAAGAGAGTAGGGTGGAAAGAAAGAGAAAGTTGAGAGACACCTGGCATCTGAATAGAAAGGATAGCTGTAACCAAGAATGATTTCCAAAGGAAACAGTATAGAGAAAGAATAGGACCAAAGGAAGATCCATGCAGACCTTTTACCATGTGGTGTTAGTGAATGAGAAGAGTAACAAAACAATGAGAGAACTAGGACAAGAATCAGGAGAGTCTGAAGAGTCTAACGTCCCTGAAGCCCATATAAGAAAAAGAGTAAATCACTTTCCTTTTCTGGCTGGGTCTGTTTCCTCATCTAAAAAAAAATGTGGTTGAAGTCACTAGCCTCTAAGGTTCATCCCAGCTATAATCTATGGTCTTATTAAGATCTGGTGACTCTTTGGCATTTTGGTCTGAAAAAGATTTTGAGTAAGATGCTGCTGTATTTGGTTTTGTGTTCAATTTCACTTAGCAATTCGAATGAAATCCATCTAGATCCCTGTAGGAAGGAATGAGATCATACCAGTAAATAACCCCATAATACACAAAAGCATCTGAGCCCAATTCACTGAATATGCAAAATTTCCCCTAAGTATATTTGCTTAAATGTCCTTTCACACAGAAGACTGTGTCCTATTCGTCAGTATGTCTCTTTCATTTTTGTAGAAGTAAAGGTCAACCCTAGAAAATACATCAAACTTGAATGAAAACATCCTCTTCCCCATGCAACACACCGTAGCTTGAAGTTTGCTCCTCCAGCATTATTTGTTTAATAGAAATATTTTCCATACCACCTGGTTCTGGCAGAAAGTCAAAATTTGCATTTATATGAGGTAGTTTATCAAATATAACATACAGAAGTCTGTTAAGTACACATTGCATTTTGTTTGTGAGAAAATCTGTTTGTATTTAATGTAGTTTTTAAATTAACCTTAATGAAAGCTTCTGAAAATTGTTGTTCTAAGCATTTGAAATATGCAACAAGAACTGGTGGAAGACATAAACATGTTTTCCATTATATGTTATCAGATAGCCCAAAATGACTACAAAGAAGAATATGGGACTATGTTAAATTAAAAAGATAAGCAAGCATTTAGTGAAAAGCAAAGGTCTTTAGAAGCAGGGCGCATCTAACACAGTTAACCCCAAACATCTCAGAATAATCTTCAGCCCAAGGTAGTTTAGCATTTTTTTGAAGTTGAAATGTTACTTTTGCATACATGAAAAAGGTTATTCTCATGGAAGCCTAATGCTTTAGTTGTGTTTATTCTCCATTCCAATAAATAGGATCACTCATCTATAGTTTTTTGAAGCCCTGGGCAAGGTCAGCTGGAACACATGTGTCTCCAGATGTGTCTCTAAGGATAGTGTTTGAGCCTTTTGATAAGTCTTCCTATCCACCTGTTTATCTTGCTATGTATTCCTTTATATCTTTTTGAATCTCAAAATGCCGTGAAAATAGTTTTGCGTGATCAATGTTTTCAATTGGGGTTTTATCACTGGCATCTGTTCAGAGGCTAAGGACCAAAGCCAAATCAAGTTGGCTATGACCTCTAGTAAAGCTGGGCTGCAGGGGGAATGACTGTTTGCTTTATCAAATAGTAAAGGCCTCTTTGGGGCAGGATGGGAACAGGAGAAGGTAAATTTAGATTTTAATCAGGTCTTACCAGGAACCATGTAGTACTGTACTGCTTGAAGGCACCTTGCCAATTTTGGGTTGTTTTCTCTGCCCACAGATTTTTGTCTTACTACTCATCAAGCAAAAGGAACTCTTTTTTTTCTTTTCCCCGAAGAAATAATTTTCTCCAGGGATTTTATAGTGCAATTTTGTTAAAAATATAATTTATAATCATTTTATAAATGAGACCTTTCCTGTTGGAAAGTCTACCTTTTCCTTCACTGTTTAAAGGGTGTCAAAACCCAAGACCCCATTTTAATCACCTTAAAACTATCTACCAGTGAATGTTATCTATCATACAATTAAAGTTTTCTGATGGGAAATGGAACCATATCTCATGTCAATGACTTCCATGTGAAACAACGTCTCTAGAGAAATAAGAAGTTCCCAAAATATTCTAATAGTTTTTCTTTACTTAATGAATCTTTAGACCAAGAGAGACAGCATAGTCATTGGCCATATGCAGACAAAGAAAATAAGAATTCTCTGTGATATTCATAGTAGTTATTGCTACTCCTACTTGAACAAAGCAATTTGTGCAAATCATGGTAGAATTTTTAATATACTCAATCAGAGAATGCTGGGATGATAGACTTAGGTAGAAGAAAGGGAATTTCTTGTTCAGTCGTTTCCAACTTTTCGTGATGTCATTTGGGGTTTTCTTGGCAAAGACAGTATAGTGATTGCCATTTCTTTCTCCAGTTCATTTTATAGATGAGGAAAGTGAGACAAAGAGGATTAATTGATTTTTCCCAGGGTCCCATCACTAATAAGTGTCTGAGGTCAGATTTGAATTTAGAAAGATGACTCTCCCTGACTTCAGGCGCAGTGCTCTATCTGTTGTACCACCTGACTGCCCCAACTTAAAGTTTATGTAATCCAAAACCCTCATTTTTCATATGATGAAAATGAAATCCAGGGAATGTAAGTGCTTTGCCAAAGATCTCAAGGTAACTAATAATAATAAGAAAAACATTTACATAACAGTTTAACGTTTATAAAATGCTTTCCATGTAGCATCTCCCTTAATACCCACAGCAGAAGTAACCAGTCTAGGGTCGAAAAGCTAATAAGTAACTTATGGGAGGATCTGAATCTGTAACTTCCTGATTCCAATTTTAGCACATTAACTCTCATATTACCTGGTCTTCTATGGTAGTAGGAATGATAACAATAACAAAAACAGCTAATATTTATATAGTGCTAATTATGTGCTAGGCACTATGCTAAGGAGCTTACATTTATTATTTCACTTAATTCTCAAAACTACCTAGAAGGTATATGCTAGTATTATCCTCATTTTACAGATGAGGAAACTGACACACGACAAGATTAAATGACTTGCTCAGGGTGACACAGTTAACCAATATGTATGATTAGATTTTAACTCAGATCTTCCTGATTCCAGACCTGACAATCTATCCACTGTGCAACCCACCTACCACAAAGTGGAATTTGAACCTAAGTTCTCAAATTTGCAAATCTAGCCTTCTCACCAACTTTTAAAGAGTTAATTTGATGTTTTGGAGGCATTCAAAATTCATATGGAGTCAATATTGTTAAACATAAGAGTGATTAGGCAATATGTTAAAGTTTTTGATATACTCCTCCCCCAAAATTCACAATTAAACTTACAATAAAATATGAAGACTAATTTCATTGCATGACTTGTGAATTAGCTCTGAGAATATTTCCAATTTATATATTCCAATGTAATTTTGCCAATGTCAGCATTTTTGGAATCAAATTATAGACTCTTACATTTGAGGTGCACATTTAGATAAGGGGATCAACTTGAGATTCATGACTTTTTTTAACATTCTGATAACTATATTTCAATATAAATTTTTATAATCCGATGTATTTTCTTTTATCAATTCAATAATATTATTCTGAGACAAGAAGGCAAAGAAGGGGGTCCATGACTCAAAAAAGGTTGTAACACTTGATTTAGGCATTCTATTTGTCATATATATGTTATATGTATATTATATACATATATTATATATTATGTATATGTTACATATGTTATGTATATATTTGTTATAACCATAGCAAATGCAATATTAACAATAAATTCAAAACGCTTTGGTTTTAAAATATGCCTAAGAATTTATCTGATTGATGATTATTTTCCCAGGAAATTGGTAGTGCCATGATTATTAATAAAGAATTACCTAGATTTAAGGGTAAGGACTTTAAATCAAAAGGAGTATTAAAATGTGCAATGATCTTACCTTTCACTTAAATTTCAGAGTTACTTTTTAAAACTCTTTGCTTAGATTTTTAAAACTTAGGTTTATCTCTCTATATAGGAAAGCATATTGGTTTTCTATTCATTGTTTCACTCTCCAAGATGAGATCTGACATCAGTCAGAAGTTTACCATGAGGATCCGTGACTTCATGGATCTGCATTCCTGATTAACTGAGGAAAACTGCAAAATTGAAAGGCCTACACCATTCATTACCAATGGGTCAACCCTCTGGTGATGGGCTTCTCCAAAATCCTCTAGGCTAGTCTTCACAAAGCAAACAAAGATTACTACTGGGCTTATTCCTGAAAGGGTTTCTATTCTGTAAGCCTATAAAGTTTTCTATTACCCTGGCTAAGTCACAGTGAATTCTGTGACATGATTAAGCCATTAGAGAAGATTCAACATTCAGGGATTGTCAGTTAAAAATCAAAACAAAACAGGCAAGTTGCATTTATTGATTTACTCTAGGTACAAATTTGAATTATGACAATTTTTACAGGGATGGGGAACCTGGGACCTCAGAGTCACATGTAACCCTCTACATCCTCGAGTGGGGCCCTTTGACTGAATCCAAACTTCACAGAGCAATCTCTTGGGATTTGTTCTGTAAAACTTAGACTCAATCAAAAGGCCACACCCAAGGACCTAGAAGGCCACAGGTTCTCCACCCCTGAATGAGGTTCCTCTCTATTGCATAATCCCATCTGGTGTCTAAAGGTAACATATCCTATGTGTTACTTTCCTTTTATTTTGTGCAATTGTTGTGTTGGGATGGGATTAATGGAAATTTTAAGGACTTTCTCAAACCATAAATCATTGTGGAGGTGATACTGAAGACACAAGACACAAGTAATTGTTAAGTATTTTTAAAGAAGACTATTTAAGTTTCATACCAAGAACCTTGGATAAAATCAAGGGGTTTATACTTTCACATTTAAGTTTTTCAGGTTATAAAGAAAAACAAAAATCACTTAAGGATTTTTAAATTGAGAGATCTTATGTGTGTTATTACATAGAAGAAGCCAAATTTTATCTGCTACAGGAAAAACACACACATACACTTTGTAAGTGTATATAATAGCTAATCTTCGACCACTAATAGATTTAACCTTGTAAGTTCATAGATATTTAAAAGTGTTATGGTTTGAAGGTCATCTTGTCTGTCTTACTGTAAAAGAAAGGCAAAGAAAGGAATAAAAATTAGAAAGAATTAATTCTTCAAAAAGTTTTTACAAATCAAAACCCTGCAGTTTCACACTGAGAACAAAAGGAGCATATTAAACACCAAAGTTTATCAAGACAAATTAGGTCCCAGTTTCAAATTTTCTTTAATCTTTTGCATCTGAACGTTTTTTTGCCTCATGCTGTTTTCCCTAGTTAAATGTTAAAATGAATTCTAGCCAATACCATTGACTTCCTCCCTTAAAAATATTGAGACACATAATAAAAAATTAATTACTTCCCCTAATTTCCGTGTGATTCTTTAAAAAGATGTAAAATTCATTTAAAGTAAGTGGTGACTTTGTCTTTGAAGATCACGACAATTAACATGGATCAAAGCTTAGGTTCTGTAACGATGATAGCTTATTAGCATAATGAAATTAACTTAGAGACAAGAATCTTTAATAGGTACAACAAAAACGCTTTAATAATACTTGAAGAAAATTATGTATTTGCTAGAAGTACAACAGTTTCAGACTTTCTATCCAATTAATAAGTTGTTAATTAACTCTTTTTCCAAACAATGTGCACTTTGAGTTAACATCTGCCCAATGGATAATATTTTCTATGGTCTTCTATATGTAGGATATAGAAGAGTTCTTCGAAGGATGCTTCATAAGACTTCTTTATTTATTTGTTTGTTTTTTTTTACTAGAGAAATGTCAGTTCACATACATAATAATGTGTATTTGATATTTTACTCAGTTACATAATCCAATACTTTGGAAAACAAATAGCAGTTAATTTTTTTAACATGATTGCATCATGTCAGCTAGTTCAGAGGGCAGGATCTCATGATTTTGAGGACAAATTTCTATTGGACTCTTGGGGTGGGAGAGATTTATTCAAGAATTGCCCTGCTACTAAATCTTAGGTTTCATTCCTTGGGCCGAGAATGAGATTCATTTTTGGAAAAACTCACATATCAACCTGCTGGGGAGAAAAGGGGGTCTGTGGAAGGGTGAACAAAGAACTGCATGGTTCCTGGTATCATGTCTTACTAGACAGATTGCCAATTTCCTTTGAACAATTTGACCCATTTATCATACAAATGATATTCTATCTTAAGAAGGAAGGCTTTTCAGTCCAACAAGGTAAGTTGGAAGCAATGATCTGTCTGCCTAAGGACCTCTTTTGTTTTATATCTGACTTGCTAGATTGACACAACTTACTTGAACTTGTAATGTCTAAGTGGCAACTAATAACCAAGCAACTCTCTTATTTCAGGATTCTAGGAAATGGAGAACCCTTTCACCTCTATTCCATTGATTTTTTTACCAATTAACATAGAATGAGGTCAATTATTCATCAATGGTGGCTTCATGGCTCAATATATTAACCAATATTATACTAGTCATAGGATTTGCAGGGAAGAGACAATTAGAGATTATTTAGTCTAACCTTGTCATTTCACAGATAATTAAGGTTGTAAGGAGTAGGGTGACTTATCTAAGGTCACATTAGTAGTAAAGCACAAAGCCAACATTAGAACCTAGGTCCTTTGACTCTAAGTCAAGGGCTGTTTTCACTATACCATTAAACCTCCTATCATCATTGCAAGTGGTCCACTTCCCTCACCAACTTCATTAGTCTCCACTACATACCCTGTCTGAAAACAAATCATAACATTAAACCTTCAAGTCTATCATTCCTTGACATAGAGGAAAGCATGCTAGATTTAAAATCTGAGGAATCAGGTTAGAATCCCACCCCAACTGTTCACCAGCATCTCAGGACTAAGACAGGGAGCTGGTGATGGACCAGGGGGCAATAGTTCAATTTAACAAACTTGTATGTTAAAAGCATACAACTTGGAAAGGCTTTCAGACGCTGCTGTAGGCCAGCCTAACTAGGTGGTGCAATGGATAGGGGGCTGAACCTGAAGTCAGGAAGATACTTCTGGTGTGAAGACAGCTGAATGCTTTTTCAGGACCACTCATTTATCTTTGGTATTCACCT
Source organism: Bettongia penicillata ogilbyi (assembly GCA_023548195.1). Lineage (NCBI taxonomy): Eukaryota > Metazoa > Chordata > Mammalia > Diprotodontia > Potoroidae > Bettongia > Bettongia penicillata. The sequence goes on from JAJHZJ010000311.1 coordinate 11,161,287, forward strand.
ATAGCCCAGTTCTCACCTGCGGCTCCAAGAAGCTGAAATATACACAGTGGCCACAATTTGGTAAAACTGTCTAGGCAAAGGGATAAACCTGGTTGAAGGTAACTGACAAGCTCCAAACTCCAGTAATGTCTATCTAAGTATTTGAAGACTTCCCCTGGCAAAATGGGTGGATTTTCTTTCATGTTTTGTTCCAATGGCCAAGTAGAACTTGATCAGACATTTTGAAGACACTAAAGTTATCCACTGCATTCTGGGCCTTTGCCAGTCATCTTGACTTTTGTCTTACAACTAGACTTTCATGGTTCAAAAGAGGGAGCGAGGCTGATGATAACTTTATGCTGCTATGTCTCACATAAACCAGTTCATGTGCAAGTCAAGACATCACCCCATGAAGTCACTGGTCTTCTTTGGAAAAGGAAAGACAATGGGGCAGCTAGGTGGCCCAGTGGGTGGAGCATCAGCCCTGGAGTAGGAAGACATGAATTCAAAACCATCCTCAAACATGTGTTACTTCCTAGGTGTGTGATCTTGGGCAAGTCACTTAATCCCAATAAGGAAGAAAGGAAGAAAGAAAGAAAGAAAGAAAGAAAGAAAGAAAGAAAGAAAGAAAGAAAGAAAGAAAGAAAGAAAGAAAGAAAGAAAGAAAGAAAGAAAGAAAGAAAGAAAGAAAGAAAGAAAGAAAGAAAGAAAGAAAAAGAGGGAAGGAAGAAAAGAGGGAAGGAAGGGAAGAAAGAAAGAAGGAAGGAAAGAAATAAAAATAATATGTAGATGATATAACCTTCAAAAGAAAAAAAAGAAAAATAGTGTCTGCTTGAGAAAATTTCAGATTGAAAGACATGAGCTACTATGGGAAAGAAAGAAGAAAAGTTTTGAAAAAAGCCTCTTACAGAAGACAGGGTTTGAACTGAGATTTTAATTTTGTGGTTTTTTTCTCTTTGGTGTTTTTTTTTTGACTCAGGTGAGTCCTGAGGGAAGGTAGAGATGACAAGCATCAGAAGGGAGAAGGGAGAACATTTGATGATGCACAGACAGTGGAAAGACATTGATATAGAAGATGGACAGTTTCACATGAGTAACAGAAAGTAGTCTGTTTTAACCTAACTGTAGTGTGTGGAAGGTTACATAATATGAAAGAGAGCTGGAGAAAAAGGAAGGGGATAAGTTATCAAGAGCTGTGAATGTCAAACAGAAAAGTTCATGGGGAGCCCACTGGGGGTGGAGTAGGAAGGAGAGAGGAGAAAGATGAAAAACCAGGTTCGATCTGAACCTTAGGAAATTCAATAATCACTTTGGCAGCTATGGAGATGATAGATTTGAATGAAGAGAAAGACAAGACATAGAGAACATTTAGGAGATCATTGAAATGGTCTATGTGAAAGGTGATGGGGACATGAAGTCTCATGGTGTCTGTGTGAGAGAAGAGAAGAGATTATTTATGCTATAAAGACAGAAATGAGAAGATTTGGGAACTGGCTAGATTGGAACAGTAATAGAGAGTGAGGAGTCAAAGGTGACTTTGAGATGCATTGTCTGGGTGGTCACTGAAAGATGGCTGAACCTTGAGAGGAAGTTTGAAAAGGGGGTGTGGGGACACCGAGGAGAAAAATAATGAGTCCTTTCAGTAATAACCTTCCCCTCGCAACCTCATGAAATGTTAATCTGTCTCCTCTTTACTTCACTTTTACTATGCATTGTTATGTTTTATAATTCTCTGTGTTAATGTATTATTCTCCTACCTGAACATTTAAAAAGGGGCCTATGTTTGCTACATTTTACCTGTTGAAGCAGAGCCTCAAATATTGGTGTTTAATAAATGTTTGCTGAATGAATAAAGTTGTAGAATTCCCTAGATCATTATTTTAAAATAAAAAAAATAAATTAAAGAACTGCTGAATTATCTAAAATATTAAATTGTACACATTTTCATTTTAATGTTGGGTACATCTAATTATATGCCAAATTACTTGAAAATTAGCTAGCTAAATATAGAAATATGGTTTACATGACTTCACATGTATAATCAATATCAAATTGCTTGCTTTCTTAAGGGGCGGGGGAGGGACAGAAGGGAGGGAGAGAATTTAGAACTCAAAAGTTTTAAAAAGAATGTTCATTTTTAAAAATGTAATTGGGAAATAATGAAACAAAAATATAGTAAATAAAGAAAATTAGCTAGCTAGTTGTATTTATATCAATTAATTTGCCTGGTAAATCAAACATTGAGGTTAACAAAGTATTATGTATGCATTTTCTAGCTAAGCAGCTGGTTATAGTCATATCAATACAGATAGAGCTATATCTTCTAGATAGCTAGAAAACTGGTTATAGAAAAAAACTTTTCATCTACTGCTCTGCCTGGTTTCAACTCCCCAGGACATGCTCCTCCAGGATAATCTCATCAGAGCTAATCTCACCATAGTGCTGCTGACTCAAGATTTAATACCACCTCCCTCAGCCTCTTCTCCCCTCTTACTGGAAGTCTAGAGGGCAGGAGTACAAAACTCCTCCCAATGCTTTCCTTTTTAGAGGGTGGAAACTGGACTTTCCTACTCGTTCTTCTTTACATTTACTGGTCTGCCTGGTTTCAACACCTTGGAAAAAATTGCTGCTATACCACTTAACCCAGTGTTCCATTCCCTCTCTACCGCACATCTCATGCTTTGTTTTTACCTCCTTTTTTACGGAGTTTCACTCCATTAGATAGTAAACTACTTGAAGACAGGGAGAACTTTCCTTTGTCTTAATTGTATTTTCAGTGCACAATATCTGGCACACAGTAGGCACTTGATAAAAGTTGGTTGAATAGGAAAGGAAGGGAAGAAAGAAGGAAGGGAAGGAGGGAGTAAGGGAGAAAGAAAGAAGGAAAAAATAAACGTTATTAACTAGAACGTTTGATTAAACAGATGAGTCTGTTCTTTAGACTTATTGAATAAGCACATTTACCTACCATACATAAATTATAAAAATGAAGACAACTTAATACAGTAATTCTGTACAATCTTCACTAATTTTACGGGGAATTCCTCCTTAAGAAATTAATTTTTTAAATATGTTCAATGGTACTTAAGCTATTTCTCAAGGATCTTCTCTAAATAGAAAGAATGTAGGTTCATGGGATTCATTGAGTATTCTGTTTGTAAGAAACTGATCCTTTTAAAACTAGTGTGATGCTCACAGCTTTCTGTGGTTTGGCTCAGTTGTGTCCTGGATTTGAATTTCCCCTGACGACCCTGTTCTTTTAATGTTCCTGTTGCCTCTTTTCAGAACAAATTATGTTTCACACTTAATTTGCATGTTTTTTTCTCATCACAAGCAGAAATTTTCCCTTTCTCAGACATCATCACTGGGCAAGAAAAAGGAATTGTCTTTTTCATTTTGTTTTTCCTCTCAAATTCAAGTACAAAATGAAATGGCCACAAATAATTCTTAAAGATCTGAATTAAATCCAATCTTTAAGAGAAAATTTTATGGGAATGCCCTCACAAAGGAGTGAGGAACTGGATGGGAAATAGCAATAACCCTTCTTCCCTCTCACTCCCCACATTTACTTATTATGTCATAGGGTGTAATCATTAAAGCTATATAACAATATACTCTTATATTCTTACTAAATCTCACAACTTAATTAATTAAGGTCAACATCTCTTAGCAGCTGGCTGCACAACAGGATATTTCAAGGATTGGTGCTTATGACACATTAGGAAAAATCCTTTTTCTGAATTAATATTATTTTAAGTCCTGATTCCAGAATGTCTAAAAGAACTAAATAATAGTTTTCAAAAGAGAACATTTTTTTCATTTACCTAATTGACACTGTTTACCGCAATCTAAAATAAAGCAGTGTTACCTTTATACTCCAACTTCTGACTCAGATACACTCTCAGGAAAGTAGTGCAGCTCCAAAGGAACAATAAGGGACTCAGCTTTCACTGAGGCAATATTGATTCATTACATCCAATTTCATTTAAGTGGATTTCTTTCTCAGAGAGTCTCAAACACCTCCTGAAGTGCTTGGCTAAAGGGATATAGAACATGTCTTAAAAGGAGAGAATATATAGTATACAAGACTACTCTAGATTTCCCTAAAGAAGAAGCTTTCCAGAACAGCAACAGATAGATTCCGAAAGTTTAAAAATATCTTCAGTATTATCAAGATAAATGAAAAACCATCACCACTGTCTCCTTCCCACATCATCACTCATCCTTTAACAATGGCAGAATTGTTGAGTTAGCCTGATTATCAAATGCTCTAACCCCATGACTCTTCATTTACCCCTTCAACTTATTTTGTGTGATTTCAGAAGGCTTTATGTGAAAGTATCTGGCCCTTCCCAATGACAGCACCCTACTTCTTTCTTGGCCTTGTGTTTCTACTGCCCTGCTTTCCTTGTACTAAAAGCATTCCATGGATATGGATCATCCTCCCTCATTCCACTTCTCTAAATGTGTCTATGTGTGTATGTATGTTTTCCCAATTATCCCTTTGAATCTCAAGCTGGAACATGGAGGTGCTACTGCCTTTAAGCAAAAGCTACATGGCAAAATGTTTTGTAATACAGTGAATTCAGCTGTAAGTTGAATGAATGGCTTTTGGGGACTCTAATAACTCAGAAATACTAAATAGTAGCTTTCTCTTTTACCCAGGAACCCTGAGGGTCTTCCCCTCCCAGCTTAATTTTTTGTTGTTTGTTAAAAGGGGCCATCCCTTGAGTAGCTCCTTAAAGAGGCCTATTCATTGAATTCAAATTCATATCTCACTCAAAGAGAGAATGTGTTAAGACCTTGGCTTAAAAGGGCCCAGGTCTCACATTTCATCCTGAGTCACCTCCAGTCAACCTGATGAATATCAGGCCACTGGACCCAGATGGCTCTGGGGAAGAAAGTGAGTCTGGTGACTTTGTCCAGCCCTCCCTCACTCAAATCAAGGTCAACTGCAAGTCAAGTCATCACCTTGATATCATGGTACTCTTAGATAATGAAGGGCAAACACAAAAACAACCCAGAGATTTGGTGATTCAGTAAATTTATCTATTATCATGAATACCACATGACTGGCTGCACTGCATGAATGCCTGGCTACAGCTGTCTTTCCTGAGAGGGCTGAATAAAATCCTTACAATGAAGAGTTTTTATTTTGTTTTCTTCTCTTTTTCTTTTCTTCATTTCTTCTTTCCTTCCTTCTTCCTCCCTTTCTCCTTTTCTCTCTTTCTCTCTTTTTTTATATCTTCCTTCCTACCTTCATTTCTTTCTTTCTTTTCACTGACCTTGAAACAATAAATGCTAGCTGATTGGTTGGTTGGTTGAACAACATCTCACAAAATGATCAGTTTATTATGTGTATTTCATGGTCCTCTTGTTTCATCTGCTTATATGATGTATTTCCCTCCTATTGAAGGCCAGTTATATTAGTATATGACTTTTTCTTCCTATGGAATTTCCCTATTTCTTCTCTTGCATTGTGACTAAAAGAAGCAAAGACATCTTTGATATCTTAAATCTCTTTTGGCTCCCTTCTTCCTGGATGACAACTGGACTTATAAGTCTTTCCACTTATGAATTGTCCCTTACCACAATAATGCAAGTGAGGATCTTCATGAACACAGAGAGAACATGGTTGTTTATGACCATTTGGCTTCATCCTCATCCAAGTTCTCATCTCAGTCTTATCAGTTCGGGAATGCTTGCTCTTAGAAACCTGATGTATATTCACAGCATGGTATGACAGACATAAAAGACAATGTGATCTTAGGATAAATCAACAAAAGCATAGTTCCCTGAAAGAGAAATGATATTAGACTCGTTGTACTCAGCCCTGGAGAGAGCATGCCTAGAGGATTGCGTTAAATTCTAGATACCGTCTTTAAGACAGTTCTATCCCCCCAAAACTGATCCAAAACTCAGCACATGGGAGGTGTCTAATCAATGTTTGTTGATTAAATGATTTTATAAGTTGGATATTCCTAGATTGGAAAATTAGGATGATTAAGATAGTTTTAAACATTCATAAGTGTTAGGTAAGGGAAAGAGAAATGGAAAGACTGTTGTGGGATGGGGGAGATGTGATAGTTATCTTCAAGTATTTGAAAGATAAAATTTGTTTGGCTCGATCTCAAAGGACAAAACTAGGAGCAATAAATAGAGGTGGTAGAGAAATAGATTTTATTCAAAATATAGAAAATAATCTTAACAATGAGAAATTTCCAAAAGTGGAAGAAGCTGTCTTGTGTATCTAGATAGTAAATTCACAATCACTGGAAGTGACCTGGAGGTTGAATGAGTGTTGGGAATATTGTAGTTGTCCAAGTATGGGTTGGAATAGGTGACCCATAAGGGCCAAGTTAACTCTGAAATTGTATAACTGTAGGTTTTAAGCCAGTTAAAGTTGCATTCAACTCAGAAAACTGCAGGATGAAACCTGAACCATTTTAAAATGTAATGGGGAAATGTTTAAGAAAATATAAGAAATATAGTACAACATAGATAATGTTAATTTCTGGTTTTCTAAGTAAATATGTGACCTTGATGTTACACTACCCTTGACCTAGTTACCTAGAATATAACCTCAACCAAGAGGTAATATTGCATAATGAGTAAGTGCTGGATCTGAGATAAGGAAGATCTGGGATCAAGTTCTTCCTTATAGATTCACTAAGGTGTGTGACCTTTGGAAAATCACACTCTCTCTAAGCCTCAGCTGTTTACTTGTAAAATGGGACTAATGACACTTTTACCACTTCCTTCACTGTATTACTGGGAGAGTTAGATGAGATAGTATATTAAAAAACACTTTCAAACCTTCAAGTGCTATTATCACTGATACATCCATTGTACCTGGAGTTTTCTGCTGTTGAGCATTTGCTTCCTGGTTTACAGTAATCTCTCTTCTTTGGTCACCTGGTTACGGGGGTTGTGCCAGAAGCACTGGTCAAGGGTTATCTGGACTGAGATTTCTGAGTATTCCTTCCAACTACTACATAGCTTGAAACAACTTTTCCAAAGCTGTAGAGGAATTCATATGTCAGTATTATTATTGTAAAGAAAGATAGGATTGTTCAGGAGTGTCCAATTTGGCAAATCTGGTTATAAGAATATAGGATCATAGGCTTACAGGTAGAAAGGATTTTAGATTCCTTGAAGTTAAAAATCTACCTATTTTGTTACATGATACAATAGACAGAGACCTGGTTTTGAATCCATACTCAAAACTTGTTTCTGATTCTACATATCTATGTTCTTGGACAACTAACTTAACCTCCTGGGCATCAAATCTGTTAAAAGAAAACAAACATATTGGACTGGTTGACTTGTGTGGTCCCTTCAGCTCTAGATCTGTGGTGCTATGATCTTGTCATCACATCGTAGAACTTCTGGATTTCTTCAGAAGTGTCTCAGGACACGGCAGCAATAACAACACTTGCATGTTGCTTACTACCTGCCAGGCATGCACTGTGGTAGGTTATTTATAATTGTTATCTTATTTGTTCCCCAAAACAATCCTGGGAGCTGGGTACTAATATATTATCCCTACATTACAGCTGAAGTAACTGAGGCAAACAGCAGTTTGCTCAAAATACAGAGTTCGTGAGTGTCTGAGATGAGATTTGAACTCAGATCTTCCTGATCCTTGGCTCCGACTCTTGAATTGTACTCCTTTAAACTACAACTATTCCACCGCTAGACTACTTCATCAAGTAGCTGACTTACTTCCTGCCATATTGTTAGTTTTATACATAGACCCAAATGTATGATTAGTACTTTCAGGCTATAAGATATGTACTATGCAGCATTATCTGCCTTCACCCAGTGGTCCAAAGTATAAAAATACACTCAAAATGATTGAGGATTTATTCATAACTAGTCTATACATATAAATGATTGTTACTTGCAATTTCTTTGATTACATTAATTGGGATAGTAACTGGCTTGACATCTAAGTAAAGGCAATTAAAGAGGATGATGACAGAAATATCTTAGAAAACATGCTTCAGGAACAACAAGAAAAAGAAAAAAGCTAAATGTTTACAGCCTACTTAGAAACTTTACACATATATTTATGCTCTTTTTACCTAAGGGAGGAAAAAGTTACTAGATGTGATAAGGATCCCAAAGTGATAAAATTATTAACAGTTAATATCTGGTATGTATATAGTGCTTTTAGGTTTATAAAGTGCTTTTCACATAATATCTCACTTTATCCTCTTAACAACCCCAGAAGATACATGCTATTATCACCCTCACTTTACAGATGAGAAAACTAAAGCAAATAGATAGTAAATGGCTTGTCCAGGCTCACACTACTAAGAAGTACTTGAAATGTGATTTGAACTCAGGTCTTTTCAAAGTCAAGTGTAATGTTTTATCCAGTATGTCACTTATCTAAGAAGCAATTTGTTGCTAATGTATAGGTCATTTACAAATCACCTGTGTATATACAGTTGTATCATCATTTGGTTCAAAGTCAAAATCAATACTCTCCTTTTAAGAAAGGATAAAGATGAGAAGAAAATGCGTTATATAACTATGTTATATACAAGTTTACCTGTGTATATAAACCAAATTCCAAAGTGTGTGTGTGTGTGTGTGTGTGTGTGTGTGTGTGTGTGTGTAAGGGGGAAATAAAGTTACTTTGATGGTCATTATTTCTTAGAGAAAGTTAGACAATGAAAAGCAATTACTACAAGAAGGAGACCCAACGAGATCATGGATTATCTCATATAGCAATCACTTGATCTCCTTAGTACATAGAGAGCTCTAGCATCCAAGCACAGCATCACTTCAGAGTTCAAGTATGGCATAAGAATGTTTCAAACTAGTATAGAGAAGGATGAGAAATTTCAACTTTTTCATTTCAAAAATGGTGGGAAAAAGGTGAATGGAAAACAAGCCTGAAGAGAAATGTTTGATAAAGCAAAGTCAAAATAACAGGGAAATATGTGCAAATAAAACTGAACTAAAGACAACAAGTACACACACACACACAGAGTTGTACATACATATATGTATAGATAGATTTCTCTGTATGCGTATATGTTTGTATATATTTATGTATAAATGTACATATATGCATGTGTATATGCATAATCTTTTCAATAGGAGTGTTGGAAACAACATATTTGGACTCTTTGATGTTAATACTCATTGAATTATATGAGGAAATAGCAGTTGTACTGATAGTAAAAACTGGGCTAATGGTTACACAAATATAAAGTAACTGAATCATTAGTCTTCAAAATAGCTCAAAAAGAGGATTACAAAAGATGGAAAATTTCACAGAAAATTTTATTATTTTTAAAGATGTGACCAAGAGGTCATGAGCAAATACTAATCCATATATCAATTTTCTCACTTCTGTAAAATCTTAAGATAGTTGTCATTGAGAGTATCTTTGATAAAATATGACAAGGTTATATGCTTAATCTCATGAATAATTTTCTACAGCAGACAACATCTTAATTATTTTATAACAGAGAAATATTGAGAATATCAAATGAGTTATGACCAATAGTCGTTGATTAAAAAAAGCATTACATAGGAAAATAGGATTTAGAGTTTCAGGAAAACTTAGACCAGTCCCAGGAAATCATTAAGAAACTAGAGAAGAATTTATTGTTTCTTAAGCATTTTAATGCAAGTCCAATATATTGTTCAGCTTCTCATTTTTGTACATATGATAAAACTGAGAGACTCAGAGTAATTTGCCCAAAGTCATCTAAGTGAGTAGAAGGGCTAGACTTGACTTGATAGAGGAAAAAGAGGCCTTGAAGGCATTTTTTGAATAACATGTCTATGATGTATATGTTAATAGCACACAAGATTCCATGGCAGATGCAACCATGGAGATCACTTTGTTCAGCAATCTGTTGCATATCAACATCAAGCAAAGCATCCAACAGGGAGACATATGCTCACCCAAGTTGTTTGCCAGTGTCAGTGAAGATGCCCTGAGCAGGTCCAAATATAAAAGTGATTCCTTATCATGGTTGAGGTTCAACAGATTCTCCCTTTGATGAATACTTTTTAGGAGACTGCACAAAGGCACAAAAAACTACAGATCCTACTCAACAGGATACATAGACTCTCAAAAGAGTTTGCCATCCACAAGAGAAAACTAAAGTGGATGAAGAATACACATTGTTCAGATTATAACATGCAATTAGACAAGTAACTAGCGGAGTCAGTAGTTCAATAGATACAGCTTATAATGGTGTCACAGATGGTCAGCAAGCTGAACCCAGAATCAAATAACAGCATTAGATATAAGAAATTGTGAAGCACTTTAAATGGTCTTAAAGTGTTTGCCACCACAGAAGCCTGATTTTTTAATGCTCCAAATCTTCCAGTGATCTGTTTTGACCATATTACCATCATCTCATTGGAATATCAATTAAAAGTGACCAAAATAGCATAGAAAGATACGTATTATACATGAGCAATTTACATCATATTACCAATTTATGATCGAGTACTTACGAAGTACCTACCACATTTCAGAGTCTGTGATAAACAGTGATGCACTTTTGTTCAACTATAGTTGTGATTGTTGAGATTATTGCAAAAATCTCATATTTAATAGCAAACAATGATGAAGATATGATAGTGTAATAATTACTGAGTGTGTATGGGGCATTCAGGGAGGACTGGCACCTCTGGTGTGAAGGCTTAGCAAATCCTTTTCAGGGCTGCTCATCCACCTTTACTATCAACCTATCACTCAACTCTTCATCTGTGTCTCCGAGAAGCTATAGCCTACGCGGTGGCCATATTTTGGTAAAGCTGTCTTGGCAGCTGAGATAAACCAGATTAAGAGTAATTGGCAGACCTCAAACCTGTTGATAATTTAGGGGAATATCTACCCCAAGCATGTGAAGACTTCCCTGGCAGAATAGGTGGATGAGAACAATGTGTTCCAAGGGCCACGAAGGCGACTAAAGTAGAAAAAATGGCATACTTAGAGCTTGGTTAGATTTCAAAGATGCCAAGGCCATGCTCTATACAGAGGTGATTGTCAGCCATCTTGATTTTTATGTTGATACTGGACTTCCAAGTCTCTTGAAGAGAGAGTGAGGCCAATGACTTTGTGCAACTCTGCTTCACTTAAATCCAATTCACATGCAAAGACATCTCACTATGATGTCATATGTCCTCTGAAAATAAAGTACACACAACAGTAATAACAATATTTCATGAACTTTAAAGAAGGGCAAGTGTGTGCAAGTGAATTATCCATGGACATAGGGAAACCCCATCTGGGATTTAAGAACGGGGATGAGGAGGAGGAGCAGCCTCCATCTCAAGGTTTTGCAAAAGATTTGATGTCCTCAGAGGAAAATCAGGTTTCAGTCAAATTAAAAAGGTAGGAGAGTTTGCTAAGAGTAGAGGCAATGTTCCAGATACACAAAAGAATGAGCTAGGAGAGGGGTGAATGGGGTTAATGGGACAACAGAGACTCAGGGCTGATCTGAATAGAGTTGAGAGTTGAATATAAGGCTCTAGGGATAGCGGGTTGGATAGGGACACTCTATGCATCTTGCCTCAAGGATATTAACACTAAATAATTGTGATTGAGAAACTAGAAGTATGGGACATAGGCCATAGCATCACATTGGCTATAAAGAGGCAACATGTTCATAAGGGAAATTGGTAGAATGAATTGGCCCCCAAATTCTAAATGGACATGATATTCCTTTCCCAATTACTGAATCTCTCTGCATTTAATCTAGATCCCCTTAGGAATTCTCATCATTTTTATGAGGATAGCTTCCAAGACTCCATATTGGTTATATGCAGTGGACAAAGGCAGGGAAGAATTTCATCATCTGCGTAGCACAACAATTAGAAGAAGCAAAATACAATTAGCTGCAGGTTGTTTTTATCTATTGCTGAAGTACAGTAAAGCTGCTATGGGAAAGTGAATACGGGAAACAAAGCTTCACAGTGCGTTAAGGAGGGCAGAAATTAAATAAAGGCATCATGATATTTGATGACCTAAAAATCCACTAAACACCAAATGACTGGTGTTTACTGAAGATGAGCAATTCCATAGTGCACCAGGGCAAGTGCTTTCTCCATCAGCACTACCGAAGCAGCTACAATTCCATATTCCCTTATAGGATTCCCCACTGACAGCTAGAGAAACAAATTAATTCTCAGTTTGTTTTTTAATTTTAGTTGTCACTAACAATGCCTCCACCTTCTGGCTCAGCATCTCAATATTAACTTACAAGCGTAAAAGGAGAACTTAATCAGGGAATGTTTGGGGATTCCCTTTCTACCAGCTGAGTTGCTGAAGGTGAGGTAAGAGCAAACATTTGTGGGGAGGGAACAACAATTAGGTACCGACATCAGTTTCAGAATAACAATGCTCACTAAAGCTGCTCATAGACAGCATCTCATCTCAATTAATAAAGTGGTGCAAGGGGGAGAGAAGCCTTAGCATATGAGGTTTTCCCTTGTATACCAAACAAACTATGGCTGTCCACTTAGTGCTGCTATAGTCACCGAAACTCTAAGTACTTGTCCCAGTAGTGACTTTCTTTTTTTTCATTTAAAGAAATAACACCAAAATAGTTGGGGAAAGTGTTAAACTTGCAGGTTGAATATCTGAGTTCACATCCCAGATATGCAATAAATTACTTGTGTGAATGTGGGCAAGTCATTCCATATGCTTCAGACAGTTTTCCCCATCTGCATGCAAGTAGTGAAATGTCTCTAGATCCTCATTCCAATTCCAGAGCTCTTTCCACAGAATATCCTTATGCTTAACAGATACTTTGTTTAAGCAAAAATTTTAATTTTGCTCCAATAAGCAAATTCCATGTTATTGTCAACAAATAGTAAGTCCAGGGAAGTGGTGAACCTCCTCCTATCCCCCTCTCCTCCTTGTCTTCCCTAGAAGTGCTATGAGTATTCTAGCACCTCCTTTGATAGGAAACCTGGGTATGGTTCCTTAAATAAAAGCTGCATTCTCACAGGCTAGCATATACAACCTTTTCTGAGCAATGCTTCTCCCTAAGGGCTTGTGATTCAACTAGAACTCCTTATTGTACCAATAGATGCATGAGTTTCTGGTAACTGCAGGGTGACTTTTTTCCCAAACTAGGAAAGACACAGAACCATTCCAAGGTATATCTCTTTCCAAGACGGAAAAACTAGAACTACCAGAACTCCTTGCAGCTGTTGGTTCAGTGGAAGGCTATTCAATAATGGCCAAGTATTTGACCAGCTATCATGAGAAAAAAAAAAAAAAAAAAATATATATATATATATATATATATATATATATATATATATATATATATATATATATATATATATCTGGCAATATGTGAAACAAAAAGAATCTGGTGAAGATTTCACAGAACATATAGAAGATCTCAAAATGTCAAACCCACTGGAAATGTTATTCTTACCTCCTGAGGTGTGTAATGCAATAGCCATTGTCACAAATCTGCCTCAATGAGATAATTGCTTATTAACAAGCAAGCAGTTGGGGTTGACTAACATGTAACCCCAATGTATTTTTTTTCAAAAGCTTTGCAGTAGGATTGAGTAGACCCATTTGGAAACAATGAGTTATAATTGTATTCCCCTCAAAAGTCACATGTTTATTGAACAGGATCCAAAAAAGAAAATAAGCTTGACAACAGCTATTTACTGATACATAAAGGTACGGGTTCTTCTTTTCTCATATTTACCAAAGGCACATTTTCCATAGCCTTATTTCTTATTACAAAAACAGGTCCCCAGTATGACAACTTATGACATCTTCTTTGATTTACACTAGAACTACATTGCTAGAATCCACTCTTCTCTATTAATTTTGCGCTATTGTAGATTATGAAGAGAATAGATTTCTTACAATAATATGTATAAGCACTTTCCCCCAACTCCATTTTTATTGCATATAGCTTCTTCCATGCAGTGTATTTTGTGTCGGAGGGGAGGAAGAAGAAACTCAAGATGTAGCTCCAGATTTTGTACATCAAACAACCACAAACAAGAATGACAATAATAACACAACATACATAAATATACATTTAAACCATTGTACTAAGCACTTTGCAAATATCTTGTTTGATTTTCATGACAACTGTAGATACTACTATTATCCTCATTTTACAGATGAGGAAACTGAAACAAAAGAGATACAATGATTTGCTTAAGGTTACACAACCAGTAGTCATTCAAGTGAAAGAATTCAATATTTCAAAATAATGGTTTTTTAATAAAATATTTTTGGAAGTAAAAAATAAGAAATCCTTGACAAGGATTTCCTCATGTTAGGATACTCACAAAAGCTTCCTAGAGAAGTAAAATAACATTAACGAGAAGCAACAAAATCAAGTACATAAAGAGACAAAGACACCGTTCCTCTGAAACACACTGATATAGGGTCATAAGTAAGTCACTTAACTTGTTAGCACCCAAAAGACTTGCCAACATCTATCCATGGAGAGAATTTATACACAGTACTGATAAAATCATAGTTGTGGACCTCAATCTCTTCCCTGATACTGGCAAATTAAGAATTGTCCATATTCATATAAATGAATGCATGAAACATTTGTTAAACACTTACTATGCACAAAGCACCATGCTAATTGTTGGGGCCATAAACAATCTTAGCTCTCAAGTCCAGTGCAGGGGAGGACAACATACATGGAAGTTGATGGCTGCAAGTCTGATGGAAAGGTCAGAGGTCCTTGGGGAAAGTGACAATCAAAATGGTAATGCATCTTCTATATTATATAATATATTAATATAATAGATAAGCTATCATGATGGGATTCTGTAGCCCATCTGGATCTTCATCTACATGAAGTTTACCATCAAATTATTTGACTATAGAGGAAAAATATATCAATATGCCAAGACAAGAACAAACAGAGGATTCAGGAAGATAAAAACAGGAGGATTTTTTTTAAACCAATAGTCTACAATAACCAACTATAATATGCAGGGATGTTTAGACATGCAAGATAAAGGATACTGTGCATATAGGAGTGACTTTAAAAAATATGGTTGCCATAAAAAGTCTTTATGGAAGAGTTTGAATTTAGTAGGGGTATAAAAGAGGAAAAAAAGTATGTGATTAGATAGAAAGGGACTGAAAGAGGGTCAAAGTAGTTAAAAGATTTTTGTCATATGGGATATATCACAATCAAAACTTTTAAGCTGAATTACATCTTTTGAACTCCTTGTATCTCACTCTTCCCCGTGAGATGGAGATGCCTAGTGTCTTCAAGCTGTCTCTAGACTTTACAAGGAAATCTGCCTTGATCTCCCATTTGTATGACAGTTTTGAGCAATGCTTAGTTGAACATCATCATCTTGACATGGCACCACCTCCACCCTCCAATTCTTCCTACTCTTCCAGGTCCTACCACCATTCTGTCCTCTCCTCATTGATGAAAGCTTCTATATCTAGTCAGACACAGATCCAACATGCTGAACTCAGGTTCTTTTCCTACCATTATTCTCAACCCTGTTATACGTCAGGGTCTGGGAAGAAAAAATAAAGTCCACAACTACAATACCTGGGAAAACAAGGCTTTCAATTTGACTCTGTTCATGATCCCAATGGCTGAGCATTCTTCTTTGGTTTCCATTCCTCACATATATCATCTTCCTCTGTTAAATTATAAGTCTGCTGGGAGCAAATATTTTCTTCCTTAATTTTATATGTATCTTCAACTCTTAACACTGAACTTCGTATATAAAAAGTGCTAAATAACTGTTTTTTTTAAATTCATTTATATGTTCATATATTTCTGCTTTGTGTTTCTATTAATTCTAATGATCAGAGTTGCTTAGCAAATTGTATCTCTAAAGGAACTTTATATGATCATAATTTATTCTAGGTATATTTTTGGAAGTTTTGAGACTAGATTTAATTATAATATGGTATTTTTATTCTAAATACAATTAAAAGGCAATAAAATTGTGTGATTCTGTATTATCTGCATGTTACAGCCAGATGAACGACTGAATAGTATGCTATAAAATAAAATTTTTAAAAATTGCAAAGACCTGCCTGTTCTCATATCCTACTTTCATTGAGGATGTCCTCCCTACCTGTGTAGATAATTCTCATATAAAATGTATTGATTACAAAATAAAAGCATAGTTTATTAGTTAATGTTCTTTCATTCACCCGTTTTTACTGATAGTGATGCCAGTCATAATTTTATTCTCATTCCATTATCCTTCCCTTTATCAGATATCGTGTGAATCAATTTCCCAATGTTTTCAAAATTCTATTGTCTCCAGGAAAGATTTCTTCTTTTTGTACTTGGTCTGGTCAAACTATGTGTCCTATTACCATCATCATCTATTATAAATTTCTTATATAATTCATCAGGAACTGTGATAAAGTTAAAGTTAGAATGTGATCCTACTAGTAATGATGAAAATAATTTATTTTAGAAATGATGAAAGCTTTATTCTACTTATTAGATATGTGTTATCCACCTTCCATTTTCATAAGATCACAGATTTCTCTTCTTTCTGGAAAAGTTACAAAATGTTATCTAATCTATGGAGTATTTGATAAGTTGCCCTCAAAACAGCCAACATATCCCTTACTACACATTGACATAGTGAAAAACAAACAAGTAATTTTTTTTTTAAAAGGTAGGCATAAAGGTGGACCCAAAGAGATGTTGGATAATTTGTTCATAATTAAGAAAGAGGCCAAAGGAAATAAACCAAAGACATTTTGGACTGCTTAGCCCCTATAATAAAAGTGTCATGAGGCATTAGTTATGACAAACACTGAATAATAGCAAAAAGAAATCTCAAACCAAATCTTAACACAAGGGAAATGATTCATTACTGATTTAGGAGTACAGAAAAATGCTTTCCAAGCAGTCAGATCTTTGACTTACTAGAGTAGAGATCAAAATTAGCACTAAACTAAAAGACAAGATGAAGAGAAGAATATGAAATGATGAGCATTTCCAACTCTCACCTGACCTATTTCACAAAGCTATTGATGCTGAAAATGGCAAATGAATAAAGCAAATGATATTGAAACAGACTTCCACCATTTCCCACAAAATTTAACTAATGTGGAATAATCACAGCCAAGAGGCCAAAAGAATCCCAGACTAGTCTCAGCTAGGAAATACTATTTCTTTGCCAAGTAGGGAGACGTGTCAAGCAAGTGCAGTGCTGTTTTTAGATATTAAGTAATTTGCAAAATTTTTAGTGAAAATATTAGATGATTATGAATAGTATTTTTAATAAAATAATGAAGAGGAGAGAGATTAGGAGTGTACAGAAGGTATGGTATGAGCCCCAATTAAGGCATATCATCCCAGAATATTTCTGAGTGACCAACAGAATGCTTTAGAGTACTGCAGTTAGGACTATATGGCCTTATTTCTTGTTGTCTGTGTGACTAAAAGTATTTAATTTCAAATTTAGGGCTTCAATTCCCCTAGCTGTAATTCAAGAATTTAGAGTAAATAACTTTTTGCAGAATTTCCAGAAAACAAAAAAGAAACCTATGATCCTATGAAAATGGAAGGTGGATAAGTGGAATAAACCTGTCATCATTTATAAAACAAAGTATTTTTATCATTACTACCTCTCATCGTCTTTTGGAAATATTCATGCATTTGTTGCAATTATCTTCATGGTAGTTTCTGTGCTTATGCTCCTCATGAATGCTACATCATGAGATTATCCCATAAAGGTGTTAATGTGGACGAGATGAGAACAAGCTTGCAGCTCTTGTGTTATACTCTCAAAGAGAATCAGTGAACTGAGCTGTTCTCCTATTTTGGTTGTTGTTGAAGTCATTTTTCAGTCATGTCTGATTCTCCAAGACCCTATTTGATGACTGAACTACATACATACACATATGTTTGTCTGTGTGTATATATATAATGTGTATATATTATGTGTGTATATATATATATGTATGTATTATGTATGTGTCTGCATATATAACTTTAGACTTAAAAGGAATAGTTATGGCAAATGAGGCTTGGAGATGGTAAACCATGATTGCATGGCTGGGTGGTGAAAAAGCTCAGACTAAGATCTATGTTTCCTGATTTTTATTCCCATGTTTTATTGATTTTTCATCTATTGACATATTAATTCTAGTTATTTATATCAAAGAAGTGCTAATGTGAAGATTTCAGTAATTCTGCCAGATTGGTAGGGGACCATTATTATCCTGGTCCTATGTCAATAACTCAAAGGAAGCTCACTGTTATAAATGTCTGTATGTGTACTCTTGAGCAAGTGCTTATTATTATAAAGATATTTTTTATATTGACCTGAAATCTGTCTAATTCTAACTAGCATTCTTTAGTCCCTACTCTGGCCTCTGGAGTGACAGAGATCTAGTCTACCCTATCTTCTACATGAGTGCACTTCAAAGATTTAAAGACAGCTATCACATCCCCCATTGTTCTTCTGTAGGCTAAACTTCCCCAGTTCCTTCAACTGTTATGGGGTTGGTATAACTCCCTGAATCCTTACCCTCAGGCTAGCTTGTTTTCTAACCTTTTCCTACTATCCTTCTTACTGTGCTAGTCTCCTCCCCAGGATTTCCTTTAGGTTTGATCTCAGTTTGAAGAACCTTAACTAGAAATTTTGACATCCAGGGCAATCAGCATGGAACATGCCCTTCAAATCAACTTTACAATATATGATGGAAAATAATGGGATGAGATGGGACCTGAGATTTCATTTACATAGGAAATCTCAGCAAGCAAACTTATTTTTACCAATGTGGATTAGCATTTCTCTGCAAATTATTATCTTTGAAATCAAGGGTTTAAGTGATTTGCCCAGGATAATACAGGTACTATGTGAAAGAGTGAGGACTTGAACTCAGGTCTTCTTCACTCTAAACCTGTCTTTAAACTAGACATGCCATTCAGTCTTTCATTTTAAACAAAATAATAATAATAATATACAAAGTTAATTGGGCAAAAAGGAGGAATTTGTTATTTTGGTGTTTTCTGCACAAGGAGGGCTCAAGTTAAATGTTTGTGCTTTGTCACTTTCAGAGATCTGTGGCAAAGCACCAGTTATTCTTTCTTATTTGTGGTTCTGATATTTTTGAGATTTTTTTGGGAGTAACAAGAAGAGAGTTCTGGGAAAATCTAATTTCTAGTCAGACAGTGTCATATACCTTTAATCCCTACCACCAGTAAAACTGAAACCTGGTGGATCATTTGAGTTAGGCAATATTGAGATGCAATATGCTGATCCAAATGAATGTCCACACTAATCTGGAACAGATATGGTGATTTCCTGGAGAAAAAGGCCACCAGGCAGAGGCAAACTGGTCCAGAAAAAGAAAACAAGCTAATTGTCCCCTACTGATAAATTTTGGGATTGGCGCCATGGGTAGCCAATGCACTTCTAACCTTGACAAGATAGGAGACCCAGTCAAAAAAGAAAGAAAGGAGAGAAAGGGGGGAAGGAGGGAGGGAAGAAAGTTGAGAAGGAGGGAGGGGGAAAGAGAAAGGACAGGAATTAAAGAAGGAAGAAAAAGGAAGAGAGGAAAGGAGAAAAGGAAGGAGGAAATAGAAGAAAAGAAGGAAAGGAGTAAGGAAAGAAAGAAGAAGTTAAAGGAGGGAGGGAGTGAGGAAGGAAGGAATGAAGTAAAGAAAGGAAGGAAGGAGAGAGGGAGCAAGGAAGAAAGGAAGGAAGCAAGGAAAGGAGCAAGAAAAGAAAAAAGGAACATACTGTAGGAATACTAAAGAAGAGACTGTCTCATCGTATCACACTGTATCATGCATGTCCTCTTATGTGACTTTGTATGATAGTACATAACATAAATTTATAGAAACAGTCATTGAATAAAGGTACTCTGTTTCCCTGGAAGCATTTTGTTTCCTGTACAAAGTTGTTTTCCTCAAAAACGAATAAACAGGCAATTTGAGTTTCATGGAAAACATACACTTTGTTGTCTTGGGGTCTACACAAACTTATTTATAATAGCAAATTGTTGGATTCCTGCTTATATTCCAGAGCAACTACATTTCAGCCCCAGTGTTTTGGCATACCTTCAGTATACTTACCTCTGTAGGAGAGGTGTGTGTCCACAATTATTTTATTTGTAAAGGATCTTTGTACTGGAAAATCCCATTGAGATGTAGCATCACATTTCCAAGGGTGTCTTGGGACAAGAAAAGATTGGGGCAGTGATATACAACAACTTTGTTACATCATTCATACAAGTGAAATTATCATCCCCACTGCTAACAGGAAGCACTTGGACTTCTCTATTATCGAAGATTTTGCTGAGCTGCTCAACCCGCCTCTGTTCATTACATTCCAGCTGTTCTAACACAGGGAAGGAAACAGACTGTAACACTCTCTAGGCATACATTAAAATGGACAATGCTGTTGTTGGGGGAGATGGGGGGGGATTTTGAAGGGGCTTTTCCTTGTTTTGGACTGTGTGGGGAGCAAGTTCCCTGTCTAATAACACAAGTGTGCAACTCAGTGGAGGTGGGAAAGCAAAAAGCTGAAGAAAGACAGAAAATCAAAATGGGCAATACTAAATAGCAGATCTTTCCAAAGATACAGGGAAAAGGTAAAGTAGATTATGAGAAAGAAAACACATTGTCCCAACACTGCATCCTTGGTAATCCCCTGGGAAACCTTCACCACAGGGTTAGGTAGGATGAGACTTTGGCTTAGTTTCTTAAATATATGTCGCATCCATTGCTCCCAAAGTTATTCTTGCCAATGATTCCTCTCCATAATGCATGGGTGTAGATGTTTTAATTTTGTTACCTAACTACCAACTTTTCTTAAGACAAACAAATTTGAACATCTTTGAAAAATAATTGGGATGCCTAAATTTTCTTTTTATAAGACATTCTTTTATGTCCACCCAGGATAATATACACTTTCTTTCTGCGTAGCATATATATGCACCAAGCACTGCTTCTTTCCTATGTATATCCTTTTCCATTCATCTATAGAAGCATCATCTGAAATAGTGCTACTTCAAGAACTCCATAACATTGCTGCAATGAGTTTTGGAAAGGGTACCTTCCCATAAGTAGTCTGGACAAGATAACAAAAGTAATTTTTGGTCTCTGGGTGGAAATAAATTGTCATTTGATAATACATTTATTCATTTAAACTTGTTATTGGTTATTTTGATAGGTGTCTAAATCTGTGCTAAACCAGAATTTGCAATCCCATGTTCAGTGTTTCCAATCAGATATCTGAACCATCCAACCAACCGGGACTTAAGATTCCTGGTCAACTGTTTGTGAACCTCCAAGACCCAGTCTGTGAGTCAGATCTTCATCTATTGCTCATGATGCTTGCTAGTTTGTCTCTAATGTAGAGGAATCTTTGTTCACTAAGTCTCAGCTAATTAGAAAAAAGGCTAAGTGAAAATGATAACTTGAAAATCCTTTTAAGTATAGCTATAAGCCAGATAAAAGTAGAAAAATTGGAAAACTCTTACTCTAGGAAAACTTTTACTTCTGAAATAAAAGTTGGGATAATTTCCTATATTTGTCATGTTACTTAGCCCTCTCCCCAAGAGTGGCTGCTTTGTTCCAGTGTTTCCACTATGGTTCACATCACCTTGTTATCAATCAATTTTTCAATAAACATTTATTAAGCACCTACTATGTTCTAAAGGGCAACAAGGTAGTGCAGTGGATAGAGTTCACAGTCTAAATTCAAGAAGACTCATCTTCCTAAATTCAAATCTGACCTCAGACACTTAAGTAGCAATGTCACCCTGGGCAAGTCACAATCCTTGCCTCTGTTTCTTCATATGTAAAATGAGCTGGAGAAGGCTGTGGCAAACCACTCCAGTATCTTTGTCAAGAAAACTCCAAATGGGGTTACAAAAAATCAGACATGACTGAAGCAACTGCTCAACAACACTATGTTCTAAGTCAGAGATGGGGAACCTGTGGCCTCAAGGCCACATGGGGCCCTTTATATCCCGTTATGTAGCCCCTTGACTGAATCCAAACTTCACAAAGCAAAAGGGACTTGAGATTTGTTCTGTGAAGTTTGGATTCAGTCAAAGGGCTGCACTTGAGGACCTAAAGGGCCACATATGGCCTCGAGGTCACAAATTTCCCACTCCTGTTTAAGCACTGCTATTCTAGGCACTAGGCATAGAGAGACAAAAATTAAAAATTCCTGACATTGTAGAGTTTATATTCTGTGGAAATAGGGTAAAAGGGAAAGAAACTTTCTCTGTGCATAAATATATATATATATATATATATTTGTAAATATATATTTATATTTACAGGTAAATTATTCATGGAAGGAGCTTACAAAAGGAGCCATATAAGACTTCTGGAAGGAGTTGCTACTTGAACTTAGCTGTCATGGAATCTAAGGGTTCCTTAAGAAGAACAGATGATAACATAACAGGTATGGGAAACATCCTAGAACAATGCTCAGGGATGAGAGATGGAATGTTATCTATGAGGAGGAAAAACAAATAGAATAGACCAGAACGCCTAAACAGTAAAGTACAGGGAGAGTAAAAATATGGGATAAACCTAGAATGGTAGATCTGGAGCCAGATTGTGAAGGGCCTTCAATGCCAAGTAAATTAAGTTATATTTTATCCTTGAGATAATAGGAAACCACTGGAGTTTTTTGATCAGCAAAATGACAAGGTCATAGCTCTGGTATGTCATTTTGTGATGTATGGAAGATGGATTAGAAAGAGGAGAGACTGGAGACAGTGAACCCAATCAGGAGGTTATTCTAATAGACCAGGTGATAGATGGTGAGACTTTAAACATGAGTAATGCCCATGTGAGTGGAAAGCAGAGGACAGATGCAAGAGATGTTGAAGAAAAAAGATGTGGCATTTGGATTCAGGGTGTGATCACTGAACAGTCAAGCATGCTGCTGGGATTGAGAACCTTAATGTCTTGAAGAATGATTGTACCCTCAACATAAATGGTGAGGTTAGGAGAGGAGTGGTTTTTAGGAGAGGGATAATGACTTCTGATTTGTACATAGGAACTTAGAGATATCTAGGGGAAATATAGTTGGAAGTGTTCGATAAATAGCTGGAGAGAGGTTAGGGATGGGCGTGAAAATCTGGGAGTCATGTACATGGAAATGATAATTGAATCTCTGGGAGTTGATGAGATCCCAGAGAGAGTAACTATATAGAGAGAAGCCAAGAGGTCCCAAGAAAGTACTGGAGGACACTCACAGTTAAGGAAAAGGATGTGACTGATGATTTAGCCAAGAGACTGAGAAGAATTAGCCTCCCATGTCAAAAGTAAAAGAGATAGCAGAGTCATAAAATGCCAGAAAGGAAAGAATATATATAAGATAATGATTTATGATGCCAGATGCTGCAGAGGTCACAAAGGTTGGGATCTAAGAAAAAGTCATGGGATTTACCAATTAAAAGATTATAGGTAATTTGGAAGACAGTAATTTCAATTGTATGATGAGGTCATCAGTCATACTGAAAGGAGTTTAGAAGTAAGTGGGAGGAAGTAGATGCAGCGCAGTGTATAAGGTTCAATTCAATTTAACAAATACTTATTGAGCACCGATTAATTGCTTGGCCAGGAGATGAGGTTGCGAAGACAAAAATCAAAATTAGTCCCTGACCTTAAAGAACTATATACCAGAAAATATAAAACAGGATAGAATGTGATGATAAAGAAAAGGAAAATCAGAACATGGTGTTCCAGCAAAATGATGAAGAGAGAGAGGGAAAGAGAGGGAAAGAAAGAGGAAGAGGGAGAGAGAAAGGGAGAGGGGAAGGCAGAGGGAAAAGGAAAGAGAGAGAGAGAGAGAGAGAGAGAGAGAGAGAGAGAGAGAGAGAGAGAGAGAGAGAGAGAGAGAGAGAGAGAGAGAGAATTATCCAGGAAGATTTGAAAGTTCCATCCAAACAAAATCTTGAAGAAAGAGGATTTTTAGAACAGAGAAGAGCCAGGCAATAATGAATACAAAGGGAGAAGGCATCATGACAGTATACCTATGATTACATAGAATGAAAGGCAATAAGCTGTATGACAAAGAGTAATGTATCTGGTATCTAGAACTGCCTTTAAATCTTGGTTTTGCTATTTAATATCTGTGTGATTTGAGGGAAGCCACTTGACTTATTTTGGCTTCAGTTTCTCATATGTCAAATGGGAGAGAGGGAAGAGTACTGAAATCAGTGATCCTTCAGGTCTCTTCTTGCCCCTAAACTAATCCAACTCAACTGGAATTACCCTGGGAGATCGTGTTAAATAAGACTGGAGAGGTAGACTGAGACCAGATTATGAAGAGCCTTGAATGCCAGGTAAAAATGTTTGTAGTTTGTCAGATTGGAAACCAGTGAGTACTCTAGAGTGTTCTTCTCCTTCCAAGGCTGATTAGAAAGTCAATTTCTTCATTCAGAAACTTTAACTCACTCATAGCACAATGACTAGAGTTCAGGTCCTCAACATCTCTCATCTAGAGTTCTGCAGTAACCACCTTCCTTGTCTCTCCCCTTCTCCAATTCATTCTCCACATAGCTGCCAAATTCATATCCCTAAAACATAACCTGCTTATGCCACCCTCACCCTCCCTAAAGGCATCTATGGCTCCTTCTTACCCCTGGAATGCCCCTTTGCTTTACATTTAAAGTCCTTCATTATCAGGCTCCCTTTCCAGGTAAAATAAATAGAATTCAATCTTTTATTTATTTATTCATTCATTTATTTGTTTATTTATTTATTTTAGCGTTCAATCTAATGCATTTTAACCCTCAGCCAAACTGTTACTTTTGACTGATTATGTACCATCCTTCATCTCCATACCTTTTCATAGCTTGTCCACCATGTTTAGAGTTTAGCCAATTAAACTCTACAATGCTTTCTTCTCTCAGCTGAATACCACAGCCTCTTGTTTTCATTACTGCTTAACCCTCCATAAATCTCAGTACTAGATTACTTTCAAAATCTGCCTCATTTGATTCTTCTTATGCGCTGCAAAATGAGATTGAAAGAAGTCGCACAACCATGTTGACTGGGTATATTAAACATTCACATTACAAAGCTTAATTGAGTCCACGCTGTAACATGGCTAACTTTTTGTTCCTCCCTGATCAAGTTCTTACCTAATTCATCTCATAAGATATTTCAAATACCACCCTTTCCCTAGCCTTCCACATTCTCTCTTTGACTCCTCTCTTAGTTGAAGGCCTTGCCTCTCACTTCGCTGAGAAAATTAAAATGAGTACGTTCTCCTCACCTTCTCTCTATTTGAAAACCCCTTGACATCATTCCTCACTTTCAGTGGGTTTCAGACAATGAGGGGTACCCTTGTCCTTGCCAAAGGTAACCTGTACTGATGGGTCCTTGATTTCATCCCCCCTTTTCTTCTCCAGCAGGTTAAAAATTCTATCATATACACCCCCATCTAGCTTCAACTTATTGCCTTCATACATGGCCAAGTCTCCCATATCATATTAAAAAAATATTTCGATGAACCTGTGATCCCCTCAAGTTTCTGTCCTACTTACTCCCCTTCTTTTTTCAGCCAAACTTCTAGAAACAGTTGTATACACTTGATATCTCTACCTCCTCTCCTTTTACTCCTCAATCCTTTGCATTCTAGTTTCTAAACTCATCACTTCACTGGAATAATGTTCTTCAGACTGACCAATTATCTCTTAATTATGAAATTTGGGGTCACACAGTAAGTGTCTGAGGCCAGATTTGAATTTGGGGAGAGGAGTTTTCTTGATTTCAGGGCTGGTACTCCATCCACTGCGCCAACTTAGTTGGCCCACTACTACTAGTAAGTACTATAGTGTTTAATGAATGAAAGATATGATTTTTAAGCTCATTTGTGAGCTCTTCCATGAGTTCTTTCAGGGCCTGAGACCACTTCCCATTTTACTTTGGGGTTTATTCCAGAAGTGTTTTGACATCGTTGTCCTCTTCTGAGTTTCTGTCTTGGTCTTCCCCATAACCATCACAACTTTCTATGGTCATATTATTTCTTTTTTTGTTTATCTTTTTTTTTTCCTTTTTTTTTCCTTTTAAATTTGAACTCTGCTCCCAGGCTATAAAGGGCACCATCTCAGGCTTTTTGTACCAGCAACTGCAAGCTCTGACTGTTTTTCTGCTGTGTAGATTGATCTTGGAACTTCCATTTGATAACCTCTGAGATCCTATACAACTCTTACCTGGATACATCTATGATTTATTTAGTAATTTCCTGAGAATAAAGACACCTTTACAGAGATCATTGATTCTGTTTAATAGTTAATATTGGAGCTAACATAGGATAAATTGCCAAGCAAAGAACTTGAAATTACAAAGTAGGAGATATTATCTATTTGCTGAAACTCTTGCAAGTGAAATATGTTGCAAATGGTCTCAGGTTTTGGAGCAAGTACTCAGTTTTATAGAAGAAAAAGGAATATCAGTAGTGCAGCTGTTTCCCCAAAGGGGGAAAACAAATTTCATTCAATTTTTTCTCCCACTGTCTTTTCTTCCGGTCACTCTTTCTCTACCCCCCCTTCCAATATTCTCCAAAAGTATTTTGAAATATCTGTCCTATGAATTTCATTTTTTTCTTAAATAGTAGTCACATTTTAAAATGGATATAGACAGTTACACACACACACACACACACACACACACACACACATATATATATATATATATATATATATATATATATAATAGCCTAAATGCTTTAAAAGTTTAAAGAATATGAAGTGATAAATAGATCAAGCTCATAGGGACTTTAACAACCTCCTCCTATTTGGAAAAAAGTTACAAAACATTTCTACTATTATCTCGGTATTCATCTTGTTAATTACATTTTATTATGATTTGGTCTCCTTGAATCCCAGATTTTAGAACTCAAAGACCTGGAACCCTGAACTGGGAGTTAAACTTCGGGTATTCACTGAAGCTCTTAGAGCTTAACTTCAATAAAATGGGAAGATTGGACCAGATAATCACTAAAATCTCCTTTAACTTTAAAGTTTTATAACCTTGAGATTTTTTTCTGCCCATTTCTTTACTTTACAGATGCGGGGTCTGAAATCCAAGGAGCTCCTATTTGCCCAGAGTCACACAGCTAATTAGGGACAGAGCTGAAATTGGGACCCAAGTTGCCTGACTCTCAGAACACACTTTTCAGTTCACCATCTCTTCTAGCACTAAAACTCCTTGATTCAATAGAATTGAATGACAAAACATGATTGGTTAGATGTGTGCTGGGTCAAAGGTTTCTTTCCATCAGACCACAAAGAGGTAACAAAAATTATTAACCACACCAATAACTTGTATAAAAAGTGAATTAAATTAGGTTAAATGAGGTTAATTGAAAGAGGTTAAATTTTTTAAATATTAATCTTCCCAGCTATCTCCACAACACATTGCCTACACTCTAGATATCATCTTCACCTATCCTCCACCCCTCACCACAATTCCATTAGAGGGGAAGCTCATTAAGGGTAGGGATTATCTTGTGTCCTTTTATTTTTTTATGATCAATGAGTTGCAAAGTCTTTCCCTGATTAATGGTAAACTTAATTATATACTCTCTGGGTATGTATGCTCAAATATTATTTTATTTTATCCTCACAACAACCTTGTGAAATAGGTGTTTTTATTATCCCCATTTTACAGTTGATAAAGTTTTATACACATCTACACACAGAATGTCTATATATAAGGAGACATAAGTGCATATATATGTATATATATATACATAAACAAAGCAGGTGTCTTAAGCACCTGCTATGTGCCAGCCACTATGCTAGGTACTAGGGATACAAAAATATGTAAAACACAAGCCCCTGCCCTCAAGGAGGTTGTTATCTATGCATCTCCTTTCTCCACACCTTAGCTCAGTAACCTAGACTTGACAGTACTTAAGCTCCATTGATCTAGCATTCAGAGACCTAAATTCATCTTCTCAAGATGAAGCACTAAAAAGACTCTCATTGAAGCTGTATTGAAGCTCAATGTAGGCACAAGTATTTCCTATTCCTTTCAAACTCCAAACTGTCTTTATTCTTCCTAGTAACCAACCAAAAAGCTATCTAATTAAACATTTCTAAAAATGGCTATCTCTATTTTCCCCTCTAGACACAAGAATTCACCTCCACAACCTCCACTTGTTGCTTCTTTTTTATCTTTATCTTTCTGCCGGGTAAGTTATTTGGAATAGAATGATTAAAAATATCTGACTATTCTATCCTGAAGCTGGATATTTTAAGAAATATTTAGGAACCCCAATATTTAGGAGATGTAACATGATGTCACAGATAGCTTCAAAGCTAGAAACACTTTGGTTCAAGTCCCACATGACACATACTAATTGTATGACCCTGGGCAAGATACTCTTAAGATTACAAATTATAGAGAAGATGCTTATCTGTATTGATTGACTTAATTTATTTACAAGAAAGTTCCCCATATGAATTAAAAGACATGCCCATCTTTATCTATCATCTATCTCCATCTATCCCTATCTCTATCTAATATCACTGGTTGGTCTTATAGATACCACTTGTCCCAAATTAATAGGAAAACAAACTACTCTAGAGACTCAGTCTGTTTTGTTTATTTTTTTAATCTCCAAATGTTTTAAATATGCTCCATAAACAATATGCACAGAACAGAGTAGCTGTTGACAAAGTTAGAAAGTAAGGTGAAGAATTTCAATTTTGCCCACTCCATTTTGAATATACCCCTTAATATCTGAAGTAACAATTTAGGCTTTAGAAATGTTTCCCAAGGACTTTTCATAATAGCTGCCAAAAAAAAAAGATGAAAGATTGAAAAAAAATGGAGAAGTGGTAAAGGGTTTTTGTCTGTCTTTCATTTTTGAAAAGGACCAATTACATCAAAAGCTGATGTCTTGATTTACCCATGAATTGGATTTAAGTAGGGTAGAATTTTATGAAGTCATCAGCCTTACTCTCTCTTCTGAAATCAAATCAAGTAGCAAGACACAAGTCAGGACAACTGAAAGAGGCTTGGGATGATCTTGGCTTCTTCAGTGTCTGATCAAGTTCTAAATGTTCCACGAAGCCTGTTTCTGTCACTTTCACCACATAGTCTGTTGTGGAGAGTGGGGGAAGTCTTCACATGCTTGAGACATTCCCCTAACTGACTGACAGGTTTAAGGCCAAGTCAGTTACCCTCAACTTGATTTAGCCCATCTGCTGAGATGATTGTACCAGGTGTGACTGGTGCACATATTACAGCTTCTTGGAGTCACAGGTGAGAGTTGGGTGACCAGTTGGATACCAAAGATGGATGAGCAGCCCTGAAAAGTATTTTGCAAGCCTTTATGCCAGAACACTCCATTCACCCTGATAAAGAGTAAAGAGAGACATAAGAGAAACCACAGGGAAGGGTTTATATTGTTATTAAACTAGTCTCCTTGTGTGGTCTACTTTGAATTTGAGGAGTAGAGGGAATAAGCATTTGTTCAGTACTTACTATCATTATCCTCATGCAATACTTGAGGAAACTGAGTCAGATAGGGGTAAGTGACTTTGTCAGAGTCACACAGCTAGTAGAGTGTAAGGCCAGAACGTAGGTTGTCTTATCTCCAGGCTCAGTGCTCTATCCACTGTGCCACTCCCTAGTATCACCAAGAAGAGGTTTTTTTAGAAGATCTTACTTCCCCTTTATGTTATTGATGACTCTGAATGTTCTTTCATAGAGAATGCTAAGTTATTAGATTGGAACTCCTTTTCATATTTCTTCTTTTGAATCTTTCTGAATAACTCCTTCACCTCTCAGTTCATTTTTACCTTAAGAGCTCAACAAAATCATGCCTATTCATCTTACCTTCTTACTATTCTCAAAATCTAAGCCATCTTTGATGGGTGAAATCCAGT
Source organism: Bettongia penicillata ogilbyi (assembly GCA_023548195.1). Lineage (NCBI taxonomy): Eukaryota > Metazoa > Chordata > Mammalia > Diprotodontia > Potoroidae > Bettongia > Bettongia penicillata. Next base: position 11,191,135 of record JAJHZJ010000311.1, read on the forward strand.
TGAATGATGGGAAATTTTTTCCTTACCTTGTTTCTTCCTCTTTCTCTCTTTTTCTTCCTTTCTTTCTTCTTGCCTTTCTACTTCCAAGTTTTAAGCCCATGTTTTATGCTATTTATCACTAGACAGTTTTACATAATGGAGAGTAGACAGGCTTTGTAATCAAGAAGATTTGGGTTCAAGTCCTGTGTCTTATATCTATATCTATCTATATCTATATCTATATCTATATCTATATATCTATATATGTATATATACTATATACATACACACACACACACACACACACACACACATATATATATATATATATATATATATATATATATATATATATATATATATATATATATATATATATATATATATATATATATATATATATATATATGTTCCCTCTGGGCTCAATTTTATAGGGTCCCTGGAGCCTAATTATGTAAACCACGCAGAAAAGTCTTGAATTTTTTCCTGGAGCAAAGGGGGCATTTAAGGTTAATGTGTTACAGATGAATTGTGGATGTGTGTATGTAGTTGGGGGGAGGGAGGGGAAGTTTCTACACTTATGAATCACAGATCTAGACATGGGAAAACATATCTTCTATCTATCCTTTCCTTTTCGTTCTCACGGCTTGGTTCAAGCTTTTATCCCTTCCTGCCTGGTTTATTTAAACAATAACAACAAATATCTCCTAACCATTCTTCCTTTCTCTCTCCTCTCCAATTGGCCCTGCACACTTCAACCAGATGAGTATTCTAGAAGAAAAAAAGCCCTTCATCTTGTCATCACTTTCCTATTCCTTAGCCTTCAGTGTCTTTCTCCACCCATCCTCTGCAGCAGGAAAAGTCCAAGTCTCCTAAGCATGGCATAGATAATCATTCACCAGTTTTTCCAACCTCTTCCACCACTACTACCCATCGTATACCTTCTACTCTACCACTTTGTTTAAGTATGTTATGCACACACCTGCTTTCACACCCAGTAATTAGCAATGTACTATGTATATAGTAGAGTTTTGGTATATATTTGAATGAATGAATTTGAGACCTCCTGACAGACCTTGTTGTCTTTTTGTTCTTCCATTTCTTATTCTCTGCTTCCTTATAGTCTGCATTCAAATGTATTTGATCTCATCCATCCTCAAAATTTATCTTTTAATCCCATTTCCAATCTCTTTGCTGCCCATTTATATCTAAACATCCTAATTCTAGTATCATTTTTGATTCTTTAAAAAAAATCATATGATATTTGGTTCTATAGTCTGTGTTTTAGTTAAGAAATATCCATTAATAAAAGATAATTATCATATTTATTTAGGGTTAACTGATTAATATTTTATTGTTCATTCAGATCTTTTTATAGATTATAAACTCAATATGGGTTTAATAGTGTGATGTGGTAGTCAAACAAAACCGATAGTCTTAAATTAAATTAATAGAGGTGCGATAGTTAGTCTAGGGAGGTGCTATCCCTGTCCTAGTTTTTCCTGATTAGGCCACATCTAGAGTCCAGTTCTGGGTTCCACATGTGAGAAATTACATGATAAATGAGAGAACATCAGGTGAGAGGGACTGTGACAGAAAAGGATCCAGATCCTGCCACTTCAAGAACAAATGAAGGAGCTAAGGATTTTAGAAGACTAGAGAAGGGGTGTGAAGGACATCAAGGACTTGGTATCAATCTTTAAAATATGTGAAATGTTGCCACTCTGATAAGAATGACTCTTGTTTTGTTTAGTCCAGAGAGCAAAGCTAAGAGCAATGAGTTTAAGTTACAAAAAGGCAAATGTAAGTTTAGCAACAAAGGAAATAAAATAAAAGCAAAATTTCCTAATAGCCAGCTATACAAAAGCAGACTAGGACAATCCAGAAGCAGTGGGTTTTCTTGCTTTGGAGGTCTTCAAGCAAGGACTGAATAACCATGTGTCTGGTTTGGTACAGAGGGATTCTTTATCTGGTATGATTTGTATAACATGGCAATAAGATTCCTTCCCATTCTGAAATTTGAAGGAATGGCCACTTCTCAGGGAACTTAAAATCACCTGGTAGTAAGGCAAATGAGACACGAAGAAATTAAAATTTGATAAGGAGATACAAAGTTACATGAGAGTTCAGAAAAGAGAGCAACTTGTAAGTTGTATAATTCAGCATTAATAAAGACTTGACTTTTGGGCCAAACCTTGAAGGATAAGTATGACTTCAACAGGTAGAGATAATGGACGAACATATGAGGGTAGAAAACATCAGAATGTGTTTCAAGAGTTAGCAGGAGCTTCTAGTTTACTCAAAGAATGAAGTAGCGGAGAGGAGGTGAAAAGGAATTTGGAGAGAGCCTTGAATGCCAAGCTAGGGAGTTTGGACTTAGATTAGATATTTCAATGGATAATGCTGCTTTATTTCCCTTTTTGTCTCATTCTTCCACCAATATTAAGCAAATAAGTGATTTACCAAGTTGTGATAAAATATCTTAAGATAGTCATGGAATCAAAGAGAATTTTGAAATTCTTCATTATTTTGCAACATCTGACAAATGGAAGAGTGTGAGACTTAGTTATTTAATTTTAATTTTCTAAACTTCTCATCCTCTAGGAGAAAAAATATAAACTAAAAGAGAAAACGAGAAGGGGGAATGATTGTTATGGAAGAAAGAGAAAACAAAGCTCCATGGGTTAGATATATACTTAAAGTGCAGCAACGACTTATAGTAGGTTCCCTTAAAAAATTTAGAATATTAACTATATATTTTGTCCATCCAAAATGGGTAAATGAATTAAGCCACACTGATGGACAGGTATTAGCTTAACCAGTTAGGTATCCCTTGATAGTATGATTTGAAGTGTCCTAAAAAGCACAATTGGTTAAAACAAATTTCCCCATTAGACTGCCTAAAATTCTCATATTACCTGTTCTTCTGAGTGAAGACATCAATAGCTTTTATAGAAAGGGGACATAGTATTACTTTATCATCTGCAGCTATCTTGTAGTCATAGGCCTTGATGGAAAGGGACATAGACAAAGTATGTTTTTACTTTGATATTATAGAAGAGACAGAATGATCTAGAGTAAGAAGGACTTTTCTAGGTGTGACATCATAATAGAAAGTTTCGGGTAACCAGGGACCACAACACAGGAAAAACTCCTCTCCCAAAACACCACCTTTTTCACAATTTTCCTAGGGTTACAATCCTGATACTATACAATAAGAATGATGATTTATATAAAGCACTTTACACAGTATTTTTTCTCCAAGGGCATGTGAAGCTTAGAAAATGAAAATGAAATAACTGAATTTCTCCCTCTTTCCAGGTATCAGATGTTACAAAATAATGAAGAGAATTTCAAAATTCTCGTTGATTCCATGACTATCTTAAGATACATTAACACTACTTGGTAAATCACTTATTTGCTTGATATTTGTAGAAGAATGAGACAAAATAGGAAATGAAGACATGAAATGTGATAAATTGACAGAAAATCAAAAAGGCATAGAGATATTCATAGTCACTCAACTAAAATGTCCTAGCTAAAACCAAGGTTCCCTGGCTCCCAGTCCACTGTTCTTATCATCGTAGCATAATTTTTTAGGAATGGGTACTAATAATTCAGCAGACCTTGAACTGACTAATATCTCTCAATTTCTAATAAATAGTCTCTTAAGTTTAATCCCCTGTGATCAAGGATAGGAATATGTACTATAGGAATATGTAACTCTGACTGGAGGGGAAGGGGAATTTTGAAATTATTTTGACTGATTGTTGCCATGGCCAAAGAATTCGTCACCACATATCCAGTCTCCTAATCATGAACATCTCCATATTAAGACATGGGAGACACTGGTACAGGACCACCCAGTATGGTAAAAGGCACTTTGCTCTATGAACAAAATAGAATTTCACTAGCACAAAAGAAATAGGAGATGCACAAATTTAGAGATATCTCTTTACCAAAAACTCATATGGACTATTTTTGCCCAATCTGTAGCAGAGCCTTTGCAGCTCATATCGGTCTAATCTTGACTCTGACTTAGTGATGTAATTTTGGTTCCACTCGAACATGAAGGACAACAGCCAGCCTGGTCCTCAGAAATCAGGCATACTCAAAGTCTTTCCAACATGGTAGATGCCGTCATTCCTTATGATGCACTGTTTTCAAGAACACAGGGTCACCCTCCTCACCCAATGAATCACGTCAGTAGAACTTGGTGAAATGTCAAAAGAATACAAGGAAAACCCTCAGTATGTTCAGTGGGTCATCTTTGGGAAACTTAGGAGAGAGAGTAGACAACAAAGGATGAGCAAGCAACACAAAGGTTATATAATTTGGCTTCCTTAGAAGAAATCCTCACATATATGAGATCGCATATGCCCTTCAGTATAAGTTGACTTATTAAGACTTTCAGGTTCAAGGAGAAGAACATTTCTGAGCCTGGAACAAGAGTATGTTCTTTACTGAAAGGTTTCAGAAAAGAGAAAAAAGTAGAGAGGAAAAAACCTATCCCTTTAGCAGTTTAATGCATTAAAAAGAATTGCTCCTATATTTGTAAAGGTTATGTTGTTTGCTGTTTAACAGCTGAAGGAATGATAGCACAGGAAGTTTCAAGAACTTCTTTGATGTCACACAATAGTGAGGGAAACATTACATCAGGAAATACATCGAGCTTCTGCATGATGTCAGTTATATAGGAATTCGAGTGCTGGAGTGGGAAAGACCTCAATTCAAATCCTACCTTAGATATTAGCCATGTGACCCTTAGCAAGTCATTTGATCTCTTCGTTGAAATTTCTGAGACTTTAGTCTCAGTTTCCTAATTTTTAAGATGAGGATAATAATACCAATTACCTCACAGGGTCATTTTGGGAATCGAATGAAATATATGCATAAATCACTCTGAAAATCTTAAAATGCTATATAAATACTATTGTTAATAATTATTATTGTTATATTAAAACACACAATCTCTGACTATGTTTAGTCCACTAACCCAGTCTGAACCAGTCATCATTTTTCTAGAAAAAAAGGAAGTACCACATAAGACCCAGCCCCAATTCCCAAGTTACAGTTGAAACAGATTAAAATGTGATAAGGAAATATTTAATGAAATGAATACAAATACAATAAAACATAGATAACATTACATTTTAAAACTAAGTCACCATGCACCCCTATGGGACCTTTATACATGGTTTAGTGGCCCTTGTTTCTATGGGAATTTGATGCTACTGTCCTAAGGGATCATGAATCTCTGTGATATTCCTAATTCCAAAGTGATATTCCTAATACAAACAGGTGTGGCCATGTCTCTCCCTGACTCAGTAAATTTCAATGGTTTCCTATTACTTCTGACAACAAATACAACCCCTTTTAACATTTATAGCCCTTTACAATCTGATTCTAATGTATTTTCCCAAACTTCTTATATATTATTCTATTCCAGATGGGCTACAGTCCAACCAAACTTGTATTTTTCAATTACTGTGATCAATACATCAACCCTGACACATAATACTATATTTTCTGTTCCTGTGTATCATCTCCATGCCCCTATTGCTAGAATGCTCTCCATTTTCATCTGTGCCTAGTAGAATCCCAACCTCCCTTTGAAGCTCAGCTCATTTGCTACATCCTTCAAATGCTTATCTGACCCCCACAACTGATAGTACCTCCCCAAAGATTATCTTGCATTTCTTTTGTGTAATATGTGTGTGTGTATTCTTAATAGAATATAAGCTTCTTAAGGGGTGTCTCACTTTGTGTTGCCAGTGATGAGCATGGTGTGAAGCACATAGCAGTTCTCTAAAGGTCCCTCTTAATTAGTCCCTTAGACTGTGAGTTCCTTAAGATCAAGAATTTTCTTTTATCTTCCTTTGTATCCTCAGCAGTTAGTACAGTACTTGGCACATAGTAGGTGTTTAATATTTGCTTATTGACTGAATGGTTGATGAGTATACTGACTGCAACAATGTCAGGAAGGCTAAAAGATAGCCATTGTTTTGAAATAATCAAGCAGAGTCAATAAAAGGAGACTAGCAAAAGGGCCAGATGGATAATTGGAAAGCTGTGTTGAGTTAATATTAAGATCCATTAAAATACGTTCTTAATTGGAGAGAACTTTATAAGGCATCCTTAGCAAAAAGTTAAAATCTTAACATTTAATTTTTGCTTAAGCCAGCAAAAATGGAAATTTTGCTGGTTTTACTAAGTGCCTTTTTTTTGGTAAGGCTTCACTGAACAGTGGTAAATATGTAAGGCTGTCTTTAAAGCAGCATATCGACCAATTACTCGGAGCTCACAGAAAGACAGCCGTTTATTTTTCTGGCATCAGGAAACTAGCATATTTGTATTTGGAGCTGGTACCCAATGAATCCTTGTTCCATGAGCAGTACAGGGCTCCAGATGGGAGAAGAGCTGTCTTCTTTTGTGGAGTGAGCCTGCCATCCAAGCTCATGATGCATGATTGAAATCTCAGACATCTGATTTTGTCAGAGTTCAGTTCCCTTTCCCTTTGAGACACCCTACATTAATAACTGCTGCAACCCATTGCCAATCTTCCCCTGGACATGCCTCCCCCCTTTGATTGGGAAAATTAATGAAGAGTCACTGGTTAATAGAATTAAACACAAACACTTCTAATTTCAGTATAGGGGAGAGAAAAAAAAATCCACTGTCCTGATTTTCTCTTGACAGCACAAAAGTCCTGCCATCCCTAAACTGCTTAATTATTGAAATGAACTGTAACAGTACACTGGATTGGGGCAGAGGTCACTGAACAGTACTGGGAGTGAAGCTGCAAACAGCAGCTCACAAGGGCCTCCAGTGCCTGAGGCTCCAACTTAAAACCCACACACTTTTTCTCAAGCATTCAGCCTCTGATAGGTAGCCTGATAGCAGCTCCAATTTGCTAGTATTACAGAGGTCCAACGGTGCTTGCTTGTTTTAAGACAAGCCAAACTATGCTCTGGTGACCACCATGACATGACAATTCCCATGCCCTATCGCATTCCTCTTTGCAGATCCCAGGCATTTTTTTTTCTCCCTACGTGCAATCCAGGATGTAGACAAAATGAATTCCAAGTGACCTATGTGGGGGTGGATTTTTTTGGAAACAAACAATGAAGAAGGGGGGAAAAAGATATCTTCTCTCACTTTTTTTTTAAACTTCTGCTTTTCCTTTAGAGCTATTTTCTGTTTGGCAGTGAAAGTGGATTTTAATCCTATAATAGCATCAGTATCCCCTTAATTTTAGAAAACAATCTCCCAGATTTCTTTCTCATTAATCTGCTCTCTCTTCTCTACCTGAATCTTGCATTCATTTCTCTAAATGGAAAGAGACATGTAATTATCTGTTAATATGTATACACAAATATCCTTTTGCAAAGTATATGTATATGAGGAGGTTATATGTGTGAAGGTGTATATTTGTGAGTTAAATGGGCCATTGAAGTTCCTGCAATATAGTCAGCCACAAATAAATGCCTGTTGATTGATACAGAAGCAACCATTAAAACCATATAAATACATTACTCTATTAGTAACATAAATGGCACTGTTAGGACTGAGTGTACCTCTGAGTTAAATATGGCATAGAAAAATCATATAGTTTCACAGTAAAGGTCAACCCACTTCACAGGGTTGCTGCAAAAAGTGCCACTGACTAGCTGTGTGATCTTGGGCAAATTATTCTCTCTTAGACTGTTCCCTCATCTATAAAACGGGGGAAGGGAGAAAGGATCACTTATAAACATCCCACTACATTCCAGGCACTGTGCTAAGCACTATACATATATTATCTCAAATGATATTCACAACAACTCTGAAAGGCAGGTGTTATTGTTATCTCCATTTTACTATTGAGGAAACTGAGGCAGAGATGAAGAGATTTGACCAGGATCACACAGGCTGATTTTGAACTCAGCTCTTCCCGATTCTAATCCAGTGCTCTATCCTTTTTGTCATCTAATTTTCCTATAGGACCAATAATGGAAAACAGAATGGGACAATAATTACTCTTCACTTCATAGAGCTGATATGAAGGCAGCATGCTATTGCGAGAAGAACACAGGATTTAGAGACAGAGAGCCTCTATCTGAAACTGGATTTTAACTCTGTCACTTACTAAATATGTGGGACCCCGTGCAATTCACGTCTTTTTAGGGGCCTTCAGTTTCCCTGTCTTTAAAATAGAAAATCTGGACTACATTCAACTCAATAATACAATAAGAATGCATTGAGCACTTGCCTTGTGCCAGGCAGGAAAAAAATCATAGACTGTCCTTCCCCTCAAGGTGTTTACTTTCAATCCAAAGGATACAATATATAAGTAGACAATTACATACACAGTACATGAGCGGGAAAATGCTATCAACTGGAGAACGTTTCCCACGGGGGGTATACATTACTTGCACCTTGAAGGAAACAAAGAATTCTCAGAGGTAAAGGTGAAGATAGATTGTATTACTATGCTGGTGAGCCATGCATGTACAAGGATGAAGTTAGGAAGTAGAATTCTTTGTATGAAGAATGGCAAGTAGTCCAGTGTAGCTGGAACAAATAATGCATGAAAGGAAGTGATACACAATTTTTAGAAGTGTAGGTTAGAGACAGATTATGAAGGGCCTTCAGTGATGAAGGATTGCTTTTATTTTTTTAGATTTTACCCTAGAGACAATAAGAAGCTAGAAGGTTCTTGAACAAAGGGATGAAATGGTGAGATCTTTTAGAAGATTATTTTAGGCTGCTATCATAGAAGATGTTTTTGAGATTGGAGAAATTTGAAATACAATATTTAATCTAGAGTCTGTTATTAAAGACAAAATTAGTTATTATAAAGATCAAGGTTAAGAAGGTGTGAGGAAAGAGAAAGAGGACACAAATGTGATGTGTTATGGAGGTCAAATTGGCAAGATATGGAAACTCATTGGAGGCTGAAGAAATGAGAATAACATGGACTTTACAAACCTCAATGACTGGAAATATGACTGTTCTCTCAGCAGATGAGTAAAGAAGGAAGAGATGGGAGGTTTACATTAAAAGATGAGTTCTAGGTTGGACATACTGAGTTTGAAATGTCTACAGCATATAAAATCAAAGATGTACATATAGGCTATAGGACTGAACCTCAGGAGAGCTGTGAGGGTTAAATATGTAGATTTGAGAGTCAACTGTGTAGAGTTTTTAATTGAGCTAATGGAAGCCAATGAGATAATCAATTCAATGCAAGTCAACAAACATTATTTAGCGTCTACTACATTATATGCCAAGAGAGACAGAAGAGAAGGCAGGCTAGGACAGTCTGAACGATACAACTGGGGGAAGAGAATGAATGATGATTGAGTAAAGAAAACTAAAAAAAATGGCCAGACAGGTAAGAGAAAATTTAAGAGAGAATAACATGAAAGGCCAGGAGGTGGGAGTATCTAGGAGGAGGGGTTGATCAATTGTTTCAAATTCTGCCTAGTTGTCAACTATAAGGGATGAGAAAAGAACCTAAGATTTTGAGTAAGTTAACCTCATTGAGTCTTAGCTTCCTTAAAACAAAATGAAAGGTGTTGACACATGATCTTTGACATTCTTTTTGGTCCCATGATTCAATAATATTATGATTTACCAATTAAAAGATGTTGGCAAACAAGCCAAAAAATCATAATAAAATTTAAGAAAAAACTAAAATATTTAGAGGTCTGAAGTCAGATTTCAAGAGATTAAGAGTTGAGTAGGAGAAGATACAGAGGCACTTTTTTCAATGAATTTTTCTGTGAAAGAGAGAAGACATGAGAAGCCTGAGTGGAAACTAGAGTACATAGACAATGTCTTCTCAAGTATCTTAAGGATATTCTTAAGGAGTATCAGGGGATATATGTAGGAAACAAGGAAGGAAACAGTAGATAGGGAGAAACTGAAAGATGAGAGATGATACAGGGAAACCTAAGAAGGAAATAAAAATAATTAGCATTAATGATTTCAATAGATGGGTTTGTCTTGTCAAGAAGGCCCTCATCTTTCCCAGAGACAATAGCAATAATAATAGACATAATTGATAATAATAATAAAAGGGCTAACCATGTGGTGCAGTAAATAGAATGCTGGGCCTGGAGTCAGGAAGACTTGAATTCAGATCTGACCTCAGATATTTACTAGCTATGTGACCCTGGTCAAGCCACTTAACCTTCTTTCCCTCAGTTTCCTCATCTATAAAATGAGTTGAAGGAGGATATGGTAAGTTACTACATCCAGTATGTTTGTTAAGAAAATTCCAAATGGAGTCATGAAGAGTCAGAAATTACTGAAACAACTCTGCAACATTCATAATAAATAATTATAATCTAACTAGCATTAATAAAGTACTTACTACTACAGAGTCACATAATGTTCTAAGCACTTTACGAATATTATTTCATTCAACATAAAGCAAGAAAAAATGTCAAGTAATATTGAGTTTTTTTATACCAAAATGAGTGTGCATTTCATTCCTTCCTTGAGTCAAATGTGATGAGAGTAACCTTCACGTTTTCCTTCTCACCTCCCTGCTTTTTCCCTCCATTGAAAAGTCTTTTTCTTGCCTCTTTTATGAGAGATAATTTGCCCCATTTCATTTCTCCCTTTCTCCTCCCAATACGTTCCTCTTTCACCCCTTAATTTCATTTTTTTTAGATATGATCCCTTCCTATTCAACTCACCCTGGGCTCTCTCTCTCTCTCTCTCTCTCTCTCTCTCTCTCTCTCTCTCTCTCTCTCTCTCTCTCTCTCTCTCTCTCTCTCTCTCTCTCTTTCTCTCTATGTGTGTGTGCATGTGCATGTGTGTGTGTGTGTATGTGTGTGTATAATCCCACCAACTAACCAGATACTGAAGAAAGTTTCAAGAGTTACCCATATTGTCTTTCCATGTAGGAATGTGAACAGTTCAACTTTAGTAAGTCCCTTATAATTTCTCTTTCCTGTTTACCTTTTCATACTTCTCTTGATTCTTGTGTTTGAAAGTCATATTTTCTATTCAGACCTTTCCCATTGGCCTTTCAGGTCACCCTGGACTGGAAATCTCCTCCACTGCATTATTCTGTGGCTTCTGCTGCTCTAGAATTTGAGATTCTTTTTTTACAGATATTGTATAGGCTGTGAGGGAAGAGCTAGTGTATATGCAACTTTCTACTCTACCATCTTGGCTCTGCCTCCAATATAGGGAGTTTTTTAGAGACATAATGGAGCAGAAGAGGATATCCAAAATAGATGGTCTCCATTCAATAAAGTAGAAGTTCAATCAAGGTCATTTGTTCAGAGGAGAAAAGAAAAAGTTTGTAATAGCCAGTATGAAAAGTTCCATAGAGAATGAGTTAGGTCAGTATAAGAATATAGCTACTCAGGGGTAAGGGGCCAGCTGAGATTAGATAACATAAATTTGTAGGGGACCCAGCTAATACAATTGTGTGACTTTCTCCCTGGGCACTGAGTAGCTAATGGGATTGACAAGGTATGCTCAGAGATATGACAAAGGTGATGGAGTCATGAGTATAGGGAAGTGTATCATTGAACTTGCTTACTATAGAAACAAAACTGTGGAGAAAGAAAAGTGACTTCAGAATAAGGGTGATATAATGTAATGGAAGAGGAAAGGACTGGAGTTTTGGGAGATTGTGGAAAGGATAAGATAATGATATCTATGATCCACTTTAGCCCTACACTCTATAATTTTTTCAATGGTAGAAATGGACACTACCATACATGTATATATCCTTGTTGTACGTTCTCAGAGAACCAAAAAATTACCACGATAAACTCAAGTTTCAGTGTGTTTGACTGTGGCTGATCAGACCAACAGGAGCTTGGAATGCTATAACACAGACTGGGAACATATAGTTCATGTGAACATTTGGGGTGGATACTCCAAATCTGCACATCCTATGTTTACTTTGTGCTGTCTCAATTCTGCTTTGCTCATAGAGTACAGCACCCTTTCTGATATGGGCACATCATGCTGAGTGGTCCTGTGCCAGTGGCTCCCATGTCACACAATCAAATCCAGAGTTCTTGAGAGGCTCCTTGACAATGTCCTTGTATGGCTTCTTCTGACCACTATGTGATTGCCTGCTCCATGTGAGTTCTTCATAAAATATTCTTTTTGGCAAGTGTACATTTTGCATTTGAACAATGTGGCCAGCCCATCAGAGTTGCTCTCTCTGAAGCATAGTTTGAATGTTTGACAGTTTAGTTCCAACAAGGACCTCAGTGTCTGGCACCTCATCCTGCCAGGTGATCTTCAAAATCTTCTTCAGGCAGTTGAAATGAAAGCGATTCAGTTTCCTGTCATAGAGCTGGTAGACTGTCCATGTTTCACAAGCAAACAGCAATGAGGTAGTACAATGGCTCTGTAGACTTTCAGTTTAGTAGTCAATCTAATACCTCTTATGTCCCATACTTTTCTTCAGAGCCTCCTAAACACTGAATTGGCTCTGGCAATATGTGCATCAACCTTTTTGTCAATGTGTACATCACTGGAAAGTACAAACCAAGTTAAGTGAACTTATCCACATCATTCAAAACTTCTCTATTTGTTGTAATTGATAGAGCTCCTGTGTTTTCTTGGCTTTAATTACTGGGCCAAAATTAGTACAGGCAGCAGAGAATTGATCCATACTTTGTTGCATCTCTGCTTTCAAGGCTGCATTGAGTGCAAAATCATCTGCAAACAGAAGATCACGCACCAACACTCCCTCCACTTTTTTCTTGGTTTGCACCCTTTTCAAACTGAAGAATTTACCATTAGTGAGGTAGCTGATCTTAATCATCATCATTGAAAGCATTTGACAACGTGGCTGAAAACATCATGCTAAAAAGCATGGGAGCAAGCACACAGTCCTGTTTCACTCCATTGGTGACTGGGAAGGCACGTGAGCATTGTCCACTATCCAGAACCTGAGCAGATATGCCATCATGAAATTGACGTGAAATACTGATGAACTTCTCTGGACAACCATATTTTGACGTAATTTTCCATAAACCCTCATGACTAAGTGTCGAAGGCCTTGGTCAGATCTACAAATTTTGTGTATAGGTCTCTGTTCTGCTCCTGGTATTTCTCCTGGAGTTGTCAGTCAGCAAACACTATATTGACTGTTCCTCAGCCCTTTCTGCAGCGACACTGGCTCTCAGGTAGATGATCATCTTCCAGGTTAGAGAATCAGCCTATTAAGGAGGACTCTAGCAAGAATTTTGCCAGTAAAGACTATGAGAGAGACATCCCGATGATTGTTGCAGGGCAATCTATCCTTTTTACCTTTATAGGGATAGACAATGGAGGCAATCTTGAACTCCTGGGGTTATAACCTCCTTTTACCATATAACATGAAAAATTTCAGTCAGCTTTTGTATGGGCAAATGTCCCATATGTATGTCCCCCTATCTTGTAAATCTCAGCCAAAATAGAATCAGCACCAGGTGCTTTGCCGCATGAAAGGAGCCCAACGGCTCACAAAAATCTCTTCTTCAGTTGGAAATTCATCCAAGGAGGGATTAACATTGACCTGAGGTACACAGTTAATGGCCTCAGCATTGATTGATGATGGTCTGTTGAGAAGACTATGGAAGTGTTCAGCCCATCTCTCTAGAATCATGTCCTTATCACTAATCAATGTGGCTCCATCAGCACTGAGTAGTTGTGATGCACTACAGGTTTTTGATCAGTAAATAGCTTTCAGGGAATCATAAAAGTACTTTAGATTGTTACTATCAGCATAAAACTGAATTTTATCTGCCCTCTAGCTAGGATTCCTACATCTCTCTATGCTCTGCTTGTACTTTACTTTTGATAGAATTAAATGCTGCTTTCTTAGAAATGGATGACTATTCTGCTGGTAAATCCTGTGGAGTTCTTGTTTTTCATTTAGCAGCTTCTGAATTTCACCATCATTTTCATCAAACCAGTCTTAGTATTTGAGAGTGTTCTGACCCAGATGAGTAAATGCAGTGCTGTAAATCAAATCTCTGAAAACTGTCCATTCCTTTTCTTCTCCATTGTTGCCAACTGTGTGTTGGCTCAATTTTCCCCCTGGATTTAGTGACAAACTATTTGAAGAGCTCTAATTTGTTGACATTAATTCTTCTGGTAGTTACTTGCCTTGAGGGTGGCATTTTTCATGAATGCCTGCTTGTGCGCAGTTCCACAGTTCCCAGTGTTTCAGCACTTGCTGCTTCATCACTTGCCTGTTACCACAGGACTTTGAAATATAATAGTAAAATGGTATGGGTGATGTCTTTTGATTCATGCTTAAATTAGATTTAAGTGAGGCAGAATTGCATGAAGTTATCAGGCTTACTTTCTCCTCCAGAATCATCACAGTCCAGTGGCAGGACAGAATCAAGATAACTAGCAGTGGCTCAGGATGCAGCGAATAACATTTAGCATCTTTGGTGTCTAACTAAGCTCTAAGTGCTGCACATCACCTGCTTCAGCTGCCTTCATGGCCATTGGAACAAATTGTTCTCATCCTCCCATTCTACCAGGGGAAGTCTTCACATGCCTGGGCTAGACACCTCCCTAATTCACCAATGTGTTTGAGACCTCTTGGTTATCCTCAACCTGATTTGGTCCATCTGCTGAAATAGTTTACTGGGGTGTGGCCACTGTGTTTCCTGCAGCTTCTTAGAGTCACAGGTGAGAGTTGGGTGGAACAGGTGGACCCTAAAGGTGAAAAGCAGCCTGGAAAAGGACTTGGCAGCCATCGCACCAAAAGTACTGGTCCTCTCTGAATATATCCTATACCCCATTTGTAGATATATAACCATAGTGGGTAATGGAGTTAAGTATTCATGAATTTCTGGAATTCTTCCCCTTTTCCATCATATCCTTCCCCTTTCTAGATCCTTTGCAATCACTCCTACCTTCCTGTTCCTAAGTTGTTACTTTTAATCTATGGAATCTCTCCCTATTCCCTCTCTATACTCTTCCCATCCTGAAAACTCCCTAGCTACCCTATCTTATTCACAGAGTCAGAGTTTTTTGGAGATTTCCCAAGTAGTCCTTCATGGATTTGTTCAGAGAGAAAATGGTATCAATACATTTGATCAAATCCAGTCTTGGTTACCAGAGTGCTTCATGAACTTCCACATATCTTATCTCTTCTGCCATATGTTAGCTTTGCCCAAAATTAAGACTTTAACCTAAGATAAACTTCATTTTGTTCATACATAGCTCTCAATTGGTGTGTTTTAAATAGCAGAAGAATCAAATTAAAACATGGCTTATTATTAAGTGGGTTCTATACACTTGGACTAAAATCCATGTCCCCCACACCTTATACTTTTATGAAACAAAAAAGCTAGAACTAACAGAAATAATGTAAATTTAGATGTCATTCTTTTCTTCAAGTACTAACATTAAGGAGTTTCACTGTATGTCCTTCTGTTAACTTTCATCAAAAGTTGAAAACAGAAAAGTCAAAGGGATCAAATAGTATTTTCCTGAGTTTTCATGGAGATAAAAAGAGAACAACCTTTTTTTGTTTGCTTAGAAATAAGAGTGATCTTTCAATAAATTATCAAGGAAAATATTTCAAGTAATTATCAAGGAAAACTGCCCTGATATTCTAGAACCAGAGGGTAAAACAGAAATGGAAAGAATCCACTGATTGCCTCCTGAAAGAGACCCCCAAAAGGAAAACTCTTAGGAATATTTCAGGCAAATTGTAGAGCTCCAAGGTCAAAGAGAAAATATTGCAAGCAGCCAGAAAGAAACAATTTGAGTACTGTGGAAGCACAATGTGGACAACACAAGATCTAGCTGCTTCTACATTAAGGGACTGAAGGACTTTGCATATAATATTTCAGAAGCCAAAGGAGCTGGAATTAAAATAATCATCTATGCAGCAAAACTGAGTATATAATACTTCAAGGGAAAAAATGGTCCTTCAATAAAAGAGAGGACTTTCAAGCATTCTTGATGAAAAGACCAGAGCTGAATAGAAAATCTGACTTTCAAATATAAGAATCAAGTGAAGCATGAAAAGGTAAACAAGGAGAAATTGTAAGGGATTTACTAAAGTTGAACTACTTACTACTACTTCTACTACTTGGAAAGGTAATATTTGTAACTTTTGAGACTTTTCTCAATATTAGGGTAGTTGGAGGGATTTTATATATAGACAGAGCACAAGGTGAGGTAAATATAAATGGTTGACATCTAAAAAATAAAATTAAGAGGCAAGAAAGGAATATGTAGGAAAAAAGAGGGAGAAATAGAATGGGGTAAATTATCTCTCACATAAAAAAGGCAAGAAAAAGCTTTTTCAATGGAGGGTAAGAGTGGTGAGATAAGAAGGAAAGAGGGAACCTCACTCTCACTACATTTGACTTAAGGAGGTAATAACATGCATACTCAATTTGGTATGAAAATTTATCTTACAATACAGGAAAATAGGGGAAAGGGGATTAATGGGCATTAAAGGGATGATAAAAGGGAGGGCAAATGGGAGGACAGGATAATTAGAAATAAACACTTTTGAGGAGGGACAGGGTCAAAAGAGAGAACAGAATAAATGGGGGGGTATGATAGGAGGGAGGGAAATATGATTAGAAGAAACCTCAGAAAATTCAAAAGGGAAAAGGTTCTTCCTCATCTTGAAAATCTCTCTGACCCAAACCATATGGATTAAGATTATTATAGTGTTCAGAAAACAAAGATGAAATTCTTCAGAGAAATAAAATAAGGATAAAAATTCTAATTGAAGGGAGTTTGATTTGCTTAAACAGAATTGTATACATATTTTAATTTTTTTTATTCTGAACCTAACAAATATCACAAAAACAAAATGAGCATTCCTATGAATAAAATGAAACACTAAAGCAGACTCTGTGTGTGTGTTTGTGTGTACACAAAGAGAGGATTGTGTGTGTATGTGTTTGTGTGCGTGTGTATGTATGTAGATCATGGTGGCTAATGGACATCTATACTGCTACATGCTGCATTTATCCAGACCCAACAGAAGCCCCCAAATATTTGTTACAAAAGCATTGTTCAAAATCCCCTGCTCTACCTTGCTCATTTTCTAGGTAAGAAAACTGAGGATGAGAAAAGGCAAAACCAGTTGTCACAAATAATTGGCATCTCCTTGATCATCTAGTCCCGGGAAAGAAAAGTTAGAGTATATTATATGGAAGAGTCAGCAGACTTGATGTACAGCAAAAGCCATGGGGATTAATGAGATTAGAGAAAAGTTGGGAAAGAGTACACATTATTAGAACAAGGTGAGCTTCCCTGGCTCAGGCAGTTTAAGATTCCAACATGGAAGAGAATCCACATTCATCAAATGTACTTAATCCATTCTTTAAATAGCATTATAACCTCTTTAATTTCTCTCTACACTGCATTTTGTTGTTTTTGTCTCAGAGGCTTTAACTCAGAGCTGGGACCTTCACTAGGAGGCCTGTGGATTACAGGAAATAATGACCCATATATATTTAGTTGTTCAAAGGAAATTAGAGTAGTCTGATTTTTATTATTCCCTATTGCCCCACGTTCTCTGGTGTAATAACTTGCCCTGTTCTCTAATTTACTTTTACATCATCAGAAATGTATACCATTTAGTCAGATTCTCCCATGACCAATCAGGACCTGCTGCAAGCTAGGTTAACAAAACCTTCGATATAATGCCGACCTTCTTAACACAGACTAGCCAAAGACACTGAAGAGCTAATCTCTCTGTAAATTATGTGAACTGAAGAAAGTAATTTACCAACTTATTCCCCTAGGTAGCCCAGTGACCACTGTGTGTCCCTGTGAATGAATTTGACAGCTAACCTTTCTAGGTCTAATAGTCGTTTTAGATTAACCTTTATCTCTGAAAATTTTGTTGGCAATTTCCTTCCGGTTAATTTTTTAATTGTTAATATTTTAGAATATTTTGAGGTGGCATATCTTCCCTCACTGCCCCAATCCTCCTTCTTTTGTCTCTTTCTACTGCTCTTCAGCACTGCTTGTTCATTCTGTTCAGTGTAAATACCCAGAAAAAATTGCCTCCTTTCTTTTTCCCCTGAAAGGGCAAATCTAGAGTGTTTTTTTTTTTTTTTTTTGTGGAAAGGAAGGGAGGGAAGGAAGGAAGGAAGGAAGGAAGGAAGGAAGGAAGGAAGGAAGGAAGGAAGGAAGGAAGGAAGGAAGGAAGGAAGGAAGGAAGGAAGGTGGAGGATAGAAAGGAAAGAGGGAGGGGAAGGAAGTTAAGGGAGGATAGAGGGAGAAAAGGAGAAAGAAAGAAAAGAAGAGAGAAAAATAGATAAGAGAGGAGAGAAAGAGGGAGAAGAAGGAGGGAGGGAGAGGGGAGACCGGGGGAGTCAAGGGGAAGGATAATCAAATATTTATGCCATCTTTTTTTTTACTTTTAAAATTCATTATCAATTTCATTTGCAATTACTAGAGTGGGAAAAAAATATATTTCTGCAGCAGATAACTATCTTCTGGACAATAGAATCTTTGTAATTTATCTATTTTTCTTTTAATTAAAACTTCAAATATAGTTTATCCTAGGTTTGATGCTGAGCTAATGTTTTGAAGGCTGCATAAAACTGATTTCCTGTTAGGCTCATTGCATTTCTCAGGACAATTGATGAAGTTTCTTGGATTCTCTAAATTCCATTACAATAGCTTAAACTGTGTGCTCTTGAACCAGAGGGATTTGGCAGGGCAAAGATGAAGAGAAGTAGTAAGTAGTCTTAATAATCAGGACTCCCGAAATTCCCTCCAACACAATCGCATTTTAAGAGCTCTATAAATTTGGCCTTTATAAACTTTTCTGCATCCCTCCCAAACATTCCTTTTTCGTCCAGGCAGTTGTTTCATTATGAAATAAGTTCTCTACTCCAAGACAAACTAGAGCTACTTATTTTACTTTAATTTTCTTCCATCTCAGATATTTAATATGTGTGATTGTTTCTCTTGTTTTTGTGTGTACATGCATGTTTTAGCAGTAATCTGACTCATTTCCCCATGTGTACTGTCTTGGACCATTTTCTCTTTAAAGTTTGCACAAACTTAATATCCCTGAGTGTTCTTTGAGTCTCTTCTAAAACCTAACTAAATTCATCCACCCTGAATAAGCTGTTAATTCTTATTCTTGGTGCAAAAATTAATTATGAATTTACAAATATGATGCAAGGCTGTGTGATAAGGGGGAAGAAACCCTAACTTTGGAGTCTAGGGACATGGGTTCAAATGTTGCCTCTGATGCTCACTATCCAAGTGACCATGGACAAGTCACTTGACTTCCATAGCCCTCAACTTCCTCATCTATAAAATGAGAGAACTATCTAGATCAAAATGTCTAGAACAAGGATTCTTTGAATTTGTTAATGAGCACCTGTAGATTTTGTTTGTTTGTTTGTGAACAGCAAAGCTACTGGTGCCTCCTCCCACCTCTTCTCTTGTCACTCTGTGAAAATGGGACTTGCCTCATTTCTAATCCCCTTAATACTCTGAATCTTTGTTAGGGAAAATTGTAAAGAAAGGAAAACTTGTCCCAGCCATCACATTTACCATTCAGTGGCATGTCATTCTCACTCTTCAGTAGACAGCACACACACACACACACACACACACACACAATCTCACATATCTCAACCTTACAAGGGTCCAATGACTGGGCAACCTGCTCAGTACAGTCAGGCAGCAGCTGCCGTGCAGCAATGTACAGTATTGCCTGCCCTTCTAGTGAAGCAGCAGCAGAATTTTGTGAGAAGATAGGACAGCTTCTTAGTGACATGATCCACTCAGTTCAGCTTCAAAGTGCCTTGTCCCAGTGAGGCACTCACACCTTAGGAGGAGCAGTCCCAGATGCAGAATGGAGAAACTCAAAGCAAACAGCATGAAAACCCTCCAGAGGGTCACTGAGACACTGTAGTCCCAGACTTGTGAACTATCTTGGCTATATGTATTCCCTACATGTGTGCCTCATCCCCGCTCTACTCTATGTTGCCCACAAATCTTCCCACTCCTAAATTCTGAGTCTTTATAACTACTGTCCTTGATATACAATTTAGGTAAATATCTTTGCAAAATAAATAAATGAATCTTCTGGTGGATTATTAAGAGAAAACATACTAGTGGGGACTCATGAGCCAATATACTTTGTGAGGGTAGTTGGGGGGGATGCAATCAGAGTAAAGTGACTTGTCCAGGGTCACACACTTAGAAAATGTTTAGGTGGGGGGAGGAACCAAGATGGCGGAGTAGAAAGACTCATGCATGCTAGCTCCGGAACCCACAGCCCATAAATTTCCTGTAAAAAGAACTCCCCACAAATTCTGGAGCAGTGGAACCCACGCAGCAATGGAGAGGAGGAGATTTCCACTCCAGAGAGCCCTGAAAAACCAACTCCAAAGGTCCATCATGCACTAGACGCGGAGTGGAGCCCCTGCACTGCCCTGGCCATGCGGCTCCGAGAAGAGCAGATCCGAGCAGGCTTCAGGGAGGAATCTCCAGTGGCCGTGAAGGTCCCTCCACCAACAGGCACTACAGGTCAGTGAGAGAGACTTCTGGGCTGGCCAAGAGGAGCGGGGTGTCTCCATAACTCAGACCCCCTCAGGAGGCAGCAGCAGAGGCAGTGGTAGCCCAAGACTCCTATAGCAGAAAGGAGCTCAGGGCCATTACTGAAGATCTCTGCAAAAACCCCCAGAGGGGGTGAGACTGGGAGGCAGCCCTGCCCCCACCTGAGCACCAGAACTTAAGCTCACATTGAATAGCAGCTGCCCCTGCCACTGAAAGCTCCAAGGCTGGGGAGCAGCATTTGAATCTCAGACCCCAAGCACTAGCTGTGCAGATCTAGGTGGGGGTGGAGAGGAATCTCAGAAGTCAAGTAACTGGCTGGGAAAATGCCCAGAAAAGGGAAAAAAATAAGACCATAGAAGGGTACTTTCTTGGGGAACAGATGGTCCCGCCTTTCATTTCTGATGAAGAGGAACATGCTTACCATCAGGGAAAGACATAGAAGTCAAGGCCTCTGTATCCCAAACATGTGAAATAGATATCCAATGGACTCAGGTCATGTAAGAGCTCAAAAAGGATTTTGAAAATCAAGTTAGACGGGTGGAGGAAAAACTGGGAAGAGAAATGAGAGAGATGCAAGAAAAGCATGATAAACGGGTCAATGCCTTGCTAAAGGAGACCCAAAAAAATGCTGAAGAAAATAACACCTTGAAAAATAGGCTCATTCAATTGGCAAAAGAGGTTCAAAAAACCAACGAGGAGAAGAATGCTTTCAAAAGCAGAATTACCCAAATGGAAAAAGAGGTTCAAAAGCTCTCTGAAGAAAATAGTTCTCTCAAAATTAGAATGGAACAGATGGAGGCTAATGATTTTCTGAGAAACCAAGAAATCACCAAACAAAACCAAAAGAATGAAAAAATGGAAGAGAATGTGAAATATCTCATGGGAAAAACAACTGACCTGGAAAACTAGTTCCAGGAGACACAATTGAAAAATTATGGGACTACCTGAAAGCCATGATCAAAAAAAGAGCCTAGACATCATCTTTCATGAAATTTTCAAGGAAAACTGCCCTGATATTCTAGAACCAAAGGGCAAAATAAATATTGAAGGAATCCATTGATCACCACCTGAAAGAGATCCAAAAAGAGAAACTCCTAGGAACACTGTGTCCAAATTCCAGAATTCCCAGGTCAAGGAGAAAATATTGCAAGCAGCTACAAAGAAACAATTCCAGTATTGTGGAAATACAATCAGGATAACACAAGATCTAGCAGCTTCTACATTAAGGGATTGAAGGGCATGGAATAGGATATTCCAGAAGTCAAAGGAACTAGGACTCAAACCAAGAATCACCTACCCAGCAAAACTGAGTATAATACTTCAGGGGAAAATATGGTCTTTCAATGAAACAGAGGACTTTCAAGCATTCTTGATGAAAAGACCAGAGCTGAAAAGAAAATTTGACTTTCAAACACAAGAATGAGAAGCATGAAAAAGTAAACAGCAAAGAGAAGTTATAAGGGACTTACCAAAGGTGAACTGTTTACATTCCTACATGGAAAGACAATATTTGTAACTCTTAAAACTTTTCAGTATCTGGGTAGTTGGTGGGACCACAGACACACATACACACATTCACATGCACACACACACATGTACACACATGCGTGTGCACACACATACATACATGCACGCACAGACAGAGACAGAGAGCACAGGGTAAATTGAATAGGATGGGACCATATCTTAAAAGAAACTAAGGTAAATGGTGAGAGAGAAATGTAGTGGGAGGAGAGAGAATGAAATGAAATGGGGTAAATTATATCTCATTCAAGAGGCAAGCAGGAGACTTTTTAGTGGAGGGAAAAAGAGGAGAGCTGAGAAAAAATCATGAAGTTTACCCTCATCACATTTGACTAAAGGAAGGAATAAAATGCACACTCATTTTGGTATGAAAACCTATCCTACTATACAGGAAAGTGGGGGAGAAGGAGATAAGCAGGGTGGGGGGGATGATGGAAGGGAGGGCAACAGGAGGAGGGAGAAATTTGAAATCAACACTCAGGGAGGGACAGGATTAAAAGAGAGAATAGAAACAATGGGGGGCAGGATAGGATGGAGGAAAATACAGTTAGTCTTACACAACACGACTGTTATGGAAGTCATTTGCAAAACTACACAGATATGGCCTATATTGAATTGCTTGCCTTCCCAAAGGGAATGTGTGGGGAGGGAGGGATGGGGAGAATTTGGAACTCAAAGTTTTAGGAACAACTGTTTAGTATTGTTGTTGCTACTAGGAAATAAGAGATACAGTTAATGGGGAATAGAAAGTCATCTGACCCTACAGGACAAAAGAGAAGATGTGGACAAGAGAAGGGAGGGATGATAGAAGAGAGGGCAGATTGGTGATAGGGAAAATTAGAATGCTTGGTGTATTGGGGTGGGAGAGGGGATAAAAGGGGAGAAAATTTGAAATCCAGAATTTTGTGAAAATCAATGTAAAAAGTTAAATAAATAAATTTATATTAAAAGAAATAAAAAATAAACACTCAATGGACTGGATCCCAAACAGAAAAAAAGGAAAAAAGAAAATGTTTGGGGTCAGCTTTGAACTCAGCTGCCCCTGCCTCTAGGTTCAGTGCTCTATCCACTGTGCCACCTAGCTGCCACATATGAGCCACTGTTTAGAAGGTTAGCCACACAGGATATTACATATGTATGTATGAATATGCATGGAAGCGTATTTGTACATGTTATATTGACATGTTGTTGATATGCACATGTGTGTGTACATGAGCTAAGAAAAATTAAAAGACTTGTGCACACTCATGCAGCTAGTAATTACTGAGATAGGATTCTAATACAGGCTTACCTGATTGTGCATGTGTGTATGTAAACTATACATACATATATATGTATGTGTATATATATCATGTGTGTGGATATTCCTATACATATATACCTACATATGCGCATGTAAGTTGTATGTACATTTACATTTATACAAATCCATAAATACAAAATGTATTTGTACCTTTATATGTAAATGTGTGTCTGTATAATATATATGTATATGGATATATATGTATATATTGTATATTCTTTACTATGGTGGGATAGGTGAGTTTACACTCACTAACTTACAAAGACTCCTCAGACATAAGGGAAGAACGTCAAAATTAATCCCTTAGAATCTGGATTGCAGACATATCTGCGTGTAGACGATAAAATGAGCCTATGATATAAATACACATTTTATATGCATACGTATCATTCACACTTCAGTGTGAATTTATACTGCTGAGAAAGTGATACCTTTGTATAGCTTTGTGTCTCATCACATAATAAGAAACTGTCCTCCATTAAAGGAATTCCAGGAATCAGTAGGTCTATGGAAGACAAGTCACTTTACCTTCAAGGGCTCTGCTTTCCTAATTTGTAAACTGAAGTGCTAGGACTAAGTAATCTTTAGGGCGCTTTCTAGATTTTAACTTTCTATGATTCCAGGCATTTGGGGGGGGGGGGTGGGCAGAGGATTTTTTTCCAGTCACTAAAACCACACCATCTAGACAGCTGCCTGATTAACACTAAATCCTTGGTGAAAAGTGCTCCATAGTGGGTTTTGGCTTATGTCTATTGGCAGGGGCACAGGGACAGCAGATGGTCCCTCAAATTGAATTTATTTCCTCTGCACAGGTGAAAAGAAAAAAAAAACTAGTAAGGGTTGTTTTACACATTAAAGAAAAAGCATTTTTTTTTTCCATCACACAGAAGACATTTAGGGTAGGTCCATGAACTTTACTTTCATACAGGCAACTGGTGAATAGCTCTGAATCTGAACTCGAGAAAATCTGTGTCTGAAGGCCACTTCTGAGAGTAACTAGCTGTGTGACCCTGGGAAAGTCATTTAATTCTTCTGAGTCCTAGTGTTCTTATCTGTAAATTAAGGATAATAACAACATTGACCAATATGATAATGATGGTAAAGTGATTTGATAACTTTAAAGAACAATAAACATATCAGTTTTTGTCATTATTCCTAATGACTAGACTTGATGATGAATAAAGAAAACAACCATTTATTAAGTATATTTCTAGACATTATACTAAGTTCTGGGCATATAAATTCTAAGGTGACCTTGCCCTCAGTGAACCGGGGAGAAGGAGACAGGTAGAGGGTATTTTTTTTTTTTTTTTTTTTTTTGCTAAAGAAGGGAGTTTTGATCTAGCCAATCACAAAGATGATGAGTTAATCCATAAATCATCCCTTCTAGTTATTCCTTTGATTTGTCCACCCTGAGCAAAGCAGAGGCAGTGAGAGAAGGATAAGAGTGGCAACAGCAGTGCAGATGCCAGGATGGTCCATACGAAAAGCTAGAGGGAATGTGAATAGTCTTATCTAGTGGAAGGCTGGATAAACACGGTGGGTTAGGTGAGTTTATATTTACTAACTTACAAAGATTCCTCAGATCTAAGGGATGAGAATCAAAACTAGGTGGCTTAACTCCCTCAGAAAACTGGGGGCAAGTTGTGTGGAAGTCTAATCCACATAGGGAGAAGAAAAGAAGCTTTGAGATGAGGGCTCTGTGACGTGTTTTTCAGAAACACTGTCACTTGAGGCTTCCTATATGGAATTTCTTTTAGAACAATAAATGTCTAGCTAACTGGGAAGTCTATTACTATTGTTTTTATTCCCTCTAATAAAAATTCTTGGTGAAATTTTCTTGGCACTTTAATTCAATGTACATATTTATGCAATTTACAGTATAATTGAACCTTTAATATGTGGTAATATAGCTTTCTCTTTCTAAAGTTTGGTAATCTGAGGCAAAGTATCACTTTCTCTAGCAAAAAAAAAAAAAGAAAGAAAAAAGAAAAGAAAGAAAAAAAACCAGTAATCCTCTCACCCTCTGTGACTGTATACTGGACTGTGGAGCATAGCATTGGTTTGGAATGATGGATGGCTTAACAATTCAACCCAATCAGCCAAGACTAGTCATCAATCACTTCAAATCAATGATAGACCTTAGGTGTATGTATGTGAATATATGTGTGCGGTGTATGGTGTGTGTGTGTGTGTTTCTGTGTGTCTGTGCCCCCTCTTACTCATTCTGGTAGCCAGAGAGTTGTAGAGAGTACCCTCATGGCCTAAAATGAGTAAAGAAAATGGTTTTTAAAGCTGCTTCCATGCTCTATCCATCACTCATTCCTGTGCAAGGCCCCATAAAGTAGATTTTCTCAAAGCCCATCTTTCTCATCTCACAAGTGGCTTAAATAATAGGTATGTAAAAGCCCACAAAAAGGAAAGGAAACAGGTCTGGAATGTATGCTTTGTATACTTTGCCCTAACACTGTTCCAGAAAAAAGAAAGGAAGTAGGATTTTAATAGAAAGATGAAAAATTAATAAAAGCACCACACTTCCTTTCTACCAAGTATTCCCCAGCCCCTAACAGTGATTCTCTAAAAGCTATGTCTCTTTCATCAATATATATACACCTCAATACTTATCTCACAATATTTTCATATTCTTTCATATGAAGCATTAAAAAATGCTCAGCACAACAGATTGTACTATTGCCTTTCATTTTATTCTGTTCATAAAAGAAAATAATGGGTATCAAAGAAATTTTTCTTTAAGATTGCTATGCATGTTGCTGAATAAATAGTAAATGAATTGAAGGTAAGGAAACACCTTCTAATCCCTAGAAGCCTCATGAATTTCAAATCACTGTTAATATATGTGTGTATGTATGTATTTATGTATATGTATATATATGAATGGATATATACATATCTACACATACACATATGTAGATATGTGTGTAGTTATATATGTATGTATATATTCATGTGTGTATATATACATGTATGTGTATATGTATATGTGTGTGTGTGTATATATATATATATTTATATAGGAGTCTACCTATTATATTGGGACAGTTAGGTGGTATAGCAAATAGAGTGCCAGGGCTGGGGTCAGGAGAACCTGAGTTCAAATCCAGTCTCAGACACTTGCTGGCTATGTGACTGGGAAAGTCACTTAACCCTGTTTGCTTCAGTTTCCACATCAGTAAAATAGCTGGAGAAAATATGGCAAGTCACTGCAGTGTCTTTGCCAAAAAGGAGCCCCAAAGAGTCAGTCATTACTGAACAAAAACATTTCAAACTTCTTCTATTGGGGAAAATTTGAGAACTGAAGGAGTTTCATAGTTCATCCAACAGTGTCAGACCATTTCAGTAATATTAATAAGTAACATGGCCATCTCTCCCATTTTACAGTTCCAGAGATTGAAGATGAAGGAAATGCCCCTTCTTGAGGTCAGACTGTGAGTCAGAGCTAGTCATGGAAAGTGGAAACTGCAGTTGCTCAATTAGTGAGCTAACCCTGTTCCTTGAGTAATGAGACAAATGACTGCCTGAATCCATTCAATCCTAAAATGCATTTTAAAAAAAATATGCTTGTGCTATGTGAGGACAACTGGGCAGATGATAGAGTGACTAAGTAAGGCACAAGTAAAGTGGGAGTAGTGAATACGAGAGCACAGGTCCTTGTAGGGGAGTCAAAAAATATAATTCCCAACTTTATCTAGGTATGTTAGTTTACATTCAGTGAAAAAAACAGATAAGCAAGAAATAATTATATCCAAGTACAGAGGAACAAGTAAACTTCTATGCCTTCAAAGCTGGAAGATCCAGGAACATCTAACTGAGGTTGTATTTTTACATGCTGAGTTGCAGCCCAGATACTGTTGTATGGCTACCAAATTATAGGCTATACTCAGTTCTCACATAGTTCTACTTTTTCATGGGTTGCACAGGAAAAGTAATAGCCTGCCATTCTCTCTTACTTGTGGGATTTAGGCATTCTTCTTCCTAAAATTGGTGATTTTGCTATGAAAACCTGCCAGTTTGGGCACTGAAGGTGTGTGCTGTTGAAGCAGGGGTGGAACACCCCATAAAAATGGGAAGATCTGCCAAAGAGCCGGTTATACTTACTCATTCTTAGATTGAAGTGGCATGTTTATGACTCATGCTCACGATTATCTAACCCCAAAAGTATTATCCAGAGATCCTTATCATTCAAATGACTACTTCATACAAGGCTCTCTGAGAAATTTTACTATGAAAAACATTATGAACATCTACATAGTAGATGTTCTTCATTCATTTCACTCCCCTACCAATAATCTATAGAAGTGTGTGTGGATATACACATGTGTGTGTTTATAAAATTGATATATAGCGTGTGTGTATACATTTGCATATATATGTGTATGTATATACATACATACATGTAATATATATATTATATAAAGTATATATAACATTTTAAAAATAGTTTAGACGTATTGCCTCATTTGATACTTTTTGTAGCCCTGCGAGTTGTACGATTATAGTAATTTTACAAATGAGAAAACTGAGGCTTGTAAAGTTTAGGTGAGATGCCCAGTCACAGCTATTCAGTGCCTGGAGCAGAATTTTAACACAGGTCTTCTTTACTATAAATCCTGGATCTGATTCACAATGCCATGCTGCCTCAGTCTATAAATCTACAAAAAGACAATTAGACAAATTATAACAAAAATTCTCCAAATGCTTAACTTCAGATATCCTAGGCACAAGGCAAGTTAAATGTAATCTAACACATTAAAAAAACAAAACTGCTGCACACAGATATTACCAATTAGCATGTGATTTGAACAATCAACATTCATGCAATTAATAGAACTCCACATTTCTTTAATGTGGGGTTCTGCAAGAGCATATGTTATCACAAGGGAATGAGAAATCATTTATTTATATAAGGTTTAAGAGAAATTTTGCATGCCAAAGAGCAATGGTTATTTCTGTTTCAGTGAGATTCAGCTTATCAAGCTTGGGACTACTTGACCTAACCAAAGACAATATTAGGGAGCGGTGCAAATCCATCTGGGAAAGATGCTAGGAATTTTGACTCAGTTGAGAATTTCAGAAGAACTATTTTGGCAGACAGCACCTCTGTTCTGGACATCTGTGTTTCCTCAGATACATTTGATGCTTTCTCTTTTTTTTCCTGTCTTTCCTTTTCTTCTTTTTAGAGGTGTCCTCTTGCCCTCCACCTATTCAACTAGCCTGTAGATAAGTATATAATAATTTATTATCACACTTCATATTTGTAGAATAAGAGGGCATTACACTATTTTTATTGAAACAGGAAGTGGAAGAACAAAGAATCTGAATGAACTCTGTCTAGGGATGCTGAGAAAATCAGCAGTAGAATTACAGTACCCACTGCCTGAGTCCCAACTGACATTTGTGAACCTGGGGCAAAGAGCATGAAACTTGCCTTCAAATCAACTTTCAGGTCAGGAGAGGCAGAGACCCCAGGAGGCAAGCGTCCCTTTGAGCACAGAGACCTGCAGTCCCAAAGACAGGGCAAAACAGAGCAATTAAGGTCCAAGGGGAAACCTAACTGGGACTTGGGATTGGGGGGAAGTCTTTGCTTAACTGAGTGGGGTGGGAGGTTGGTTTGTTTTTATATTGCTGGGGAAGGGTAGGTTCTTCTACACAACACTGGCACCTCCCTCTATATTGTGGTGCCCTGGAGCTAGGCCCTAATAACCTCTTCCAAGTTAATCCTCTGCCTAGAGCATTATTACTAAGCACCAGTGGATCCATAGGAAGTATTAGCTAACACCAGTAAAGAAAGATAGGACACAGAAAGACCCAAATTTTAATTAGGGAGCTAGAGGAGGCTAAGTTGACAGGTCTAAACCCAGAATCAGCAAGTCTTAAGTTCAGGTCTAGTCTCAGACATTTAGAAGCTGTGTGATTCTGAGCAAGAAACTTAGCCACTCTCTTTTAGATTCCTCATCTGTAAAATTAAGATAGTAATAGTACCAACATCCCAGGATAGATGTGAGCATAAAACAAGATAGCATTTATAAAGTGCTTTACAATACTTAAAGCATTACATAAATGCTATGTCTTATAATCCTTTACTATCTGTGTTATCCTGGACAAGTCACAAACTCTCTCAGTCTCAGTTGCTTCATTTATAAAATAAAGATAATAATATCAGGGTTTTTGTGAGATCAAATGGGATAACATATGTAAAGCACTTTACAAACCTTAAAGTATTATGTAAATGCTAGCTATGATCATGAATCCTAAATTATTGTACTATTGTCAATAGTGATTTGTCCTGCTGATATATGCTATAGTCTTTTTTCCCAGTTGACTTAGCAGACTTCACTCTATACCCATCCCATTTTAATTGTTTATTTTTAACACAACAGCATCCACAAACTGTCAGACTCACAGACACACAGAAGAAAGAACAGTCTTCTTTGTCTATCAAAATATTGTTTCTAAACCATCAGGCTCTTTACAATCTTTGTCTTCACATCTCTACAGCCTCTATTACAGCAGTGCCTTACTGGTTTGAGAAGGAATCACTCTTCTAGGGCAATAATTTATTCCCTCCTACCTGAATTAGCTTTAATTTCATTAGATTTTTGCTGAGAGTTCATGGAGTACGGAGAAAATTATTTCAGAAGAATGTTTTAGTAAAAACTCATCAGTGTGAAGTGCTAATCAAAATAGCTAAGGTAATTTTAGCCCATGTTGTGATGTACAGCATCCAGGACTAAGGAATGGTCACCCCACTGGACTCTTCCCACATCTGGAGCAGAGTTTGGTTCTAGGTACTGCCTTTTCACTATATGGACTTTAAAGGAAGCTTGCTCCTTGGAAGGAAAGCTAAGGCAAATTTGGAAAGCATGCTAAAAGGCAGAGACATCATCTTGCCATCCAAGGTTCATAAAGTCAAAGTTATGGTTTTTCTATTAGCAATGCATGGTTGTAAGGAACCACAAAATCAATGCTTTCAAATTGTGCCGGAGAAGATTTTTCAGAGTCCCTTGAACAGGAAGGAGATCAAATCAATCAAAATGGAAAGAAATTAATTCAGGCTATTCACTGGAAGGTCAAATACTGAAGCTGAAGTGTAAATACTCTGGCCACATGATGAGAAGATGGGACTCATTGGAGAAGACTCTGTTATGGGGAAAACTTGAAGGCAAATATAAAGGAATGGCAGAGGATGAGATGGATAGAGAGTATCATAGAAACAACCAATATGACATTGGACATATTTTTAGAGGTAGTAGAGGATAGACCTGGTGTGCTATAGTCCATGGGGTAGCAAATAGACACAAATGAATCACTGAACAACAACTGAAAGTTACCCAGTAGCGGGCAAGCAGATTAGGTGTCTCACAATAATGCCATGTGAGGTGAGGATCTGCTAAAAGAACTGGGGATATTCATCCTGGTGACATGTGACAAAATGGATCTAATAACAGTCTTCAAGACTTTGAAAGACTCACCCTGCAAAGTGGGATAAATATCCTTTTACTTTTGTAGGGGAAGAACTAGGAGCAATGGTTGGAATTCACATTAAAGCATTCTTAAGCTTGATATAAGGGGAAAAATTCCTAATAAAGAAGGCTGTACAAAAGTGAATTAAGGAGGTCTTCCAAGGAAAGGATGAATGATCACTTATGAGGTATAATGGACAAGGGGATTTTTTTTTTCATGTACAAGTTTAATTAAGTAGCCACTGTGGTCACTTCCAACTGATATTCTATGATTTTGAGTTCTTTTACAATGGAAGAATTGATCATTTTGAAATTCCTATAAAAGAGAGTAGGGAATATTGTATAGTATAAAGGACTCACTTATTTTTATTAGTTGCAGCAACCATTTCATTCATTTAGCTTTACAAAAAGGTGGTTGTGATTATTTGTAGATTGAAAGTTTTCTTGTATAATTGACCAGAGAAGACGATAAAGAAGAGGATTTCTCCCTGCAACAGAAGTCAAAGCAGCAACAAAACCAAGGGCAGCAAGAATTGCAGATGGTGATTTAAATCAGAGTCTTGACTTTTTCAGGACAGTCTCAGAGAGTATTTTGGTTACCATTCATCTGGTTTCTATTTGTTTGGTGCAAAATAGGGAGCATGTGAAGATTCTGCATGGATAATTCTGTATTTACTAAAAATGTCAAAATGTTTGATAAGATGTTTTCCTGGATCACATCTGTAAGAGGGAATGAGATGAACAACTGGTTCAAGGGTGAAGCTTCTGATGATCTAACCATGACCAGGCTTTAGTTTTTGCTAAAAGATGGAAAATAACTTTTTTTTTTAACCTGGAACCCTTTAAGTTTTTTTTGGAAAACTCTTAAAGCCAGTACAGATGCATACTAATAAAAGTCAAATATAAAACTGGGATATGACATGATTTAAATAAGTTTAGTCTCCCCTCTTTTCAATAGAATGTAATCTCCTTGAAGGTAGGGGCTCATTTTGCTCTTTTTTATCATATCACCTATCACAGTTCTTTGTATATAATAAGCAATTTGAAAAGACACATCAAATTGAATCGAGTCTGGACTAGTTCAAATGAATAGCTCATGCTGCTAATATGGCTCAGGTAACATATGGGCTATGTAGGTGGGTGGTTCATTGGATAAAGTGCCAGACCTGGAATAAGGAAGGTCTGAGTTCAAATTTAGCCTCCCACAGTAGCTGTGTGACCCTGGGCAAGTCACCTAACTCTGCTTACCTCTGTTTCCACATCTGTAAAATGAACTGGCAAAGGAAATGGCAAACGACTCAAAGAGTTGGACTCTCCTGAAATGAATGAACATCAACAATGACATATTGGTCATTTAGCTTTACACAGGGGAAAACAATGTTGCTCCATAGGCACAGACTGAATTCCTAACCTCACTCAATCCCCTAAAAAAAATTCATGCTGTTAATCTCAAATGGTAAGAGAATGTGAATGGCTTAGCATAATTTGGCCTTACTGCTGGGAAAACCATTGAAAGCACATGCCCTACTGATGGTGGGTCACTAGTGTCAAGTTTGTAAACAAAGCATGGTGTATTTATGTAGTTACTCTGGTGCATTTGTCCAGAAGATTAAAATGCTCATGATGAAATGGAGAGAGTACATGTAAGTATTTTTTGAAAGCCGGAATAAAACCACAAATGTTTGTTTATATTTTTGCTAAATATGTTAGCAATGGTCCCCTTGCCAAAAAATAAAAATAAATAAAAAGGAGGCATTTTATTTTACTAATGCTATTAGTAAATATGTATTTTCTTAAGCATTATTAAAACACAACTTTATGGTACAGAAAATCCAGAGAATGTAATATCATACAATTGAATAGGTTTGGGAATTCTTTAAAAATATGTAACCATGGCACCCTTGTCATTAACAATCAAGTAATCTTGATAAAAAGTAAAGCAATTAGCCTTTAAGAAGAACATAAAGCTAATTAAAAATGACAACTTAGTCATCTTGGCAAACAACAGCTCAGAAATCAGTCATTACTACCCACTGTATAGTGATAATGTAATAAACTATTGGCTTTAAAATGAACTGTTTTCAAATTAGGTTTAAAATAATCCTCAAAAATAATCCTCAAAAACCTTTCCCTTTTTCTTACCATAAGAGATGAATTGCTTCTCTTACATATTATGATTCATGCCTTAAAGGTCTATTCATTATGGCTAAAGAAAGAACTTTTCTTAGAAACATATTATTGGATGTTTGCTTAAATATGGTTTTTGGGGAAATTTCATTTGGCATAATCTACATAATCTTAAAGAATTGTGTTATCTTGGTACTGGAAGAGAACCTTGAGATCAACAACCCATACGTGATCTAAAATCTCTTCTACAATCAAAATTCCACCAACTAATGATCAGCTATCCTCTCCTGGAAGAATTGCAGTGATTGGGAGTTCATTGCCTACCAAGAAAGCCCATTCTTCTCTGAGACAACCTTCTTAGATATTTTTCTTCATATCAAGAAGAAAGAAAATGTCTCTATCTTCCATCCATTTTTCATAGTTCTGCATTCTGGTGCTATACAAAACAATAATCCTTCTATCATATGAGGGTCCTCTTTCCCTACCTGCCTCACACAAGTCCTCTCTTATCAAGTCAAACATTCTTATGGCCTTAACAAACCCTTTTAATGCCATTATTTAATAAGAGCCCCTCTACCATTTTGGGACACCATGTAGTTTGTCAACATCTTTCTTAAACTATGGCACACAGAACTAAGCAGAATAATCCAGGTATCATATAATCAGATAGAGACAAAGGAGAGAAACAGATCCTCCCTCGTTATGGACACCATGTATTTTTTAATACCACCTAAGATTACATTGGGAGTGTGGGCTGTCCTGTCTTATTAGCTCACATTGAAAACTTTTTGCTTCTTTTTCATACAACCTAAGTGTCTAGGCACATCCTCTTCATCTTTTTCTTATACAGGTGATTTTTTTTTTAGATACAAATGTATGACTTTGTAATTATCCTATTAAATGCCATTTTATTGAACTAATGCCATTATTCTAGATTGTTGAGATCAGGAGAAGATGAAATTTCATTCAGGTTTCTGGTGAGTATTTTATAATATGAAGTGTGTGCACGTGTGTTTTTCAACTACAACCACAGACAACTGATAATAAATTGGAGTGGCAGAAGAAAGGGAAAAAAGTAGTAATCCAAAGGAATTCTCCCCATATAAGACAATGAATTAATCTAGGATATTAGATTATCTTTTGAGAATTTGAAAACAGAGCACTATAATTGTAAGATTATCTTTTTTTCTTCTAATTTATATTGCATATCATCCCTATTTATTATTTTCTCAGATCTTAGTTTTAAATTTCATTTTCACCTTAATTTTATTTTCTGTTTATTCCATCCTAGCCTTTTTCATATTCTTCTCTTCTGTTAGCCAGTAAAAAGCAGGTTTCTTGAGAGGAGAAACTTTCTTGTTTTTAAAAATTTGTTTCCCAGTTCCTAGCACACAGTCATTATTCGGACCTCATGTAACAACCTATTTCATTTCTCTTGAACACTTTTTATGTTTTCCTTTGCATTATACTCATTTGTCCATCTTCCCTGTCCCCACTATGTAATTATAAGATCTGTAATGTTAAGGATTGTGTCACATGTGTCTGTTCAGCTTCCCCAGAGTCTACCTACTCCAGCGTTCTGTTCATAGCACTTAATTAATAATTTTTTTAAAAATTTCCTTATTCTTGAAATCATAACAATGTTCAAAAGAAGTCAACTCTGTCTACACAAAATAACCTTTTGACTGTTTGAGCTCATCTAACCAGTGCCTGGAAAATTCATATAGAGTCTACAAGACAGAATGTTTATTGTGGCTCTCCCAGGCCACCCCAGACCAAGAGATAATGACCAATAGTTACATGTCACATTACATATATATATATATGCAAGTAAACGAAAAGAATGCTAAAATGAAGCTGAATGTTTTATAAGAATAATGTCCAACATTGGCCCTGAAAAAGAGGGTAGGAAATGCACCTCCTTACTTTCCTTGGGGAGATGAGGGACTACGAATGTAGAATGCTACATGCATTGTTGTGCATGGGTCCTGTGATGGTTGCTTTTCTTTTAACTACTTTTCTTTGTTTCAAGGAAAGACTCATTATTGTGGGGTGTGTGTGTGTGTGTGTGTGTGTGTGTGTGTGTGTGTGTGTGTATGAGTGTGTGTAGTGCTAATGCATTAGCCACTACGGATTATGCAGGCATATTTCCAGGGTAAATTTGCAAAATATAAACTCTCTTCCTCAAAGCAGAAAACCAAAATATTTATTCAGATACCAGAAAGCCAATCCCATCATGGTAACAAGGAAGTCTGTATGCTTTACCAATGGAGGGAGGATTGCCATCCTCACCAAGCCTTCCCTTCATCAGGCCTCCCCACAAACAAACTCCCTAGGCAAAATTCCCCTCTCTCACCCAGGTGCTCAGCTAGCCAGCTCAACTAGCTGCTCCGTGCTGCCCACTTCCTCTCTCTCTCCTCCATCTTACTCTTTGTTCCTGCCCACCTATTCGGCAAGCTCCTCCCACCTTCATGTGACTCAAGCTGTGGAATCCAAAGCTAAAAGCAAGTCACATGAGCTTATTAAGGGACAGGGAAGATCTTCAAATTCCTTTAACACACATCTGTATGTGTCATAGAAGGGGAAGATAGCTAGAAATGAATGTGATATAAAAAGGAAAGGTACCAATAAAATTTCTAAAAATTAATTTTTAACAATGCAATTTGAAGGAGAATGTCTCAAATGAGCTCATTCTTCATGGAGTCATTTCTAAGGGATGGAAAAATATCACTGTAATCATAACATATTAATAAAGCACTATAGTTTGGAGGAAGATATATGTACATCTGCAAATATAGTATGCCCATGTATAAATGTAAATATGCATGTGAAAACGTTATTTGTGCATTGTATGATGCTTTTCCCCCTTAATAGCCTGCTCAGTTCTTTCCAGTGTTAAAAAGTCAAGTTCTAGTAGTCCTCCACTTTCTGTTGTGAGGAAAGAGATATTTCTATATCTTTTCTGGGAAGTATATTGATATTTTCAGTATTCATATTTTAATATTCTTTCATTGATTGATCATTTATATTATTGTAGTCATTGCAAGACCGTAACATTTGCTGGGGTTTTTGCACAGCATCCTATGAAGTAATTAAATATGATTATTCCCATTATATAAATGAGGAAAGTGAGACTTAGCTAGTGGTTACTTGATCATGGTTTTGGAGCTAATGAATTCCATAGCTGGGACTCAAAAGGGATTCTCAGTCTCTAGTAGTAGTGCTGTAAAATAAGACTGAAGAAAGTAGATTAGTGACAATTGTGGAGAACATTAAATGCAGGATAAGGAAATTGTATTTTCTCTTATGGTCACACTAGGGAGCTATTGACTATACATAAGCCTGGGAATGACATATTCAGACCTATGCATCATGAATATTATTTCCTAGCTCTGGGAAAAATGGATCAAAAAAAGGAAGAGATTAATGACAGGGAGTTAAAAGGCCATTTCAGTTGTCCAGATAATGAAATTCTGCAGGTGGTGTAAGTTGAGAGAAAGGGATGGATTGAAGAGATATTTTGGAGATAGAATCTACAAGACTGGGAAACTCATTACATATGGGTAAAGAAGAAAAATAAAACAATTCAATATATTCATTTCCACAAACAGCCAGTGTCTATTCAGTGCAAGAACCGGAGCTAGATGTTGGGGACAGAATGACAAAAGTAACATAGGCCCTGCCTTCAGTGAGTTGGCATCTTGGTAGGGTGGAGGGTGGTTTATAATATGTGCACCAAAAAAAAAAAAACCCCAGCAAAATAAAAGATAAATTGAGGACTAACACAGCATTAACATTTGGGGTAACAGGGAAAGATTTAGCAAATGAATTGATACCTAAACTGAAGGAAGACTAAGATTCCAAGGGTAAAATAGTAGGGAAGACACTACATGGACTGTACAAATACATGTAGGCAGGAGATGGTGTCCAACTCAAAGGACAGTTGGAGGGCAGAATCCATGAAGGGGAATAGTATGAAATGTCTGGAAAAGGCAAATAGGAGTCATATTGTGGAGGGCTTTAAATGCCAGGCCAAAATGTGTATATT
Source organism: Bettongia penicillata ogilbyi (assembly GCA_023548195.1). Lineage (NCBI taxonomy): Eukaryota > Metazoa > Chordata > Mammalia > Diprotodontia > Potoroidae > Bettongia > Bettongia penicillata. The sequence continues at coordinate 11,228,129 of JAJHZJ010000311.1, forward strand.
TTATTCTAGAAGCAATAGGTAAACACTGAAGGTATTTGAATGGAAAGAGCAAAAGATGAGGAGAAGGGAAGTGTTAGACTCAATGCTTTAAGGAAGATTAGTGTGACACATTTATATGAGAGGAGACTCTGGAAAAAGGGAGACTAGTTGGAAAGTTATTAGAGTATCTAATCAAAAGGCAAAGAAGACCTGACCGAGCCTTGTAGTTACATGAATAGAAAGAAAAGGAAGAATATGAGGGGTGCGTTGTGAAGGAATAATCAACAAGCTTTAGCAACTCACTGAAAATGGGAGTAAAGGGATGGAAGTAAGGAAGAGTTCAGGTCTGCCATAAGTTTACAAGTCTGATCTATAGAATAGACAATGAAACCTTCAACAGAAATAAAAAAGTCTTAAATCTGTTCTAAGAGGTCTGGGTATAGGGGTAATGAATTCTACAGTGAACAGGGACCTTACAAAGAGGCCCATGAAACAAGTGGATTGAGACACTTTCCACTTGGAGTGATTATGGACTCAACTAAAGATGATATAAAATGTCCTTGTTATTTTGAAAGGTACCACAAAGGTAAAAGCTCCATTTGAGAGGTTGCCCTCTTACTCCCCAATGATCCCTCACCCAACATTACAAATAGAAGAAATAGATAAAGGTTTTAAAAAAATCTGTAGCTTTTGCTTTTCTTGCAATATTCCTCGTATATACTTGAAATGATCTCATCCAGGACTGGGAACCTGTGGCCCTCTAGGTACTTAAGTGTGGATTCGTGAATAGATTCAGTCACAGGGCCTCACTTGAAGACCTAGAGAGCTCCATGTGGCCTCTGAGGCCACAGGCACCCCACCCATGGTCTAGTTAGAATCTTCAAACTCTCCCCTATGTATTAGTTTCTTCTGTACTGTTCACAAATATGAGCAAGCCTCTCTCACCCTTAGAAAACTCAGTATACACTATTCTACCCCCAATGTATCAACCAATATGTCTTCTCCATTTCTACAAAGAGCAAAACAAAACAAAAAACTATCTATGCACATTGCCTCCCATTTCTCTCCTCTTCCCCTTAAGTCTTTTGCCTTTTGCCTTCCAATCTTATCATTTAATTGAAAGTACTCTCTCCAAAGTCACCAATAATCTAATGATCAAATCTCATGACTTTAGCTCAAGTGTAATCACCTGGCTCAGAAACCAGAAAGAAGTGGCTTGAAGCTCAGTCTCTGATACATACTAGCTGTATGACATTGGGCAAGTCAGTTACCTTCTTAAGGGTCTATGGAATTCTCAAAAAAAATTTATGTTGCTGAGAAAGTGCTGACCTATATTGGTAGAGAGGTTGTCCTCTCTTGGAAACTCTACAAATGACAACAGAAGTCCAGGTATAATCCTACAATCCTTGTCACTATCCATTCTTTTTGACCTCTCTGCAGTAACTGACATTGACTGCACTCTCCTAATGACTGCGCTCCATCCTCTCTGGATTCCATGATACTGCTTCCTCTTGGTCAATCTGCCATCTCTTGGTTAGTCTGCCATCTCTTTGGCTGGTTCTCAGTCTCCTTTGTTGAATTATCACCCGTCATAAAGGGTACGTCTGTTCTGGGTCTTACTCTCTTCTCTATATAAACTTTTATACTTAATAAACTCATTAGCACACATGGCTTCAATTATCATCTTGATGTATGTAGATGATTCTCATACCCAAATAGCCAGTTTTAAAACAAGGGTAGGTTTACAGGGAGAACAATGATAATTAATTTTGTTTGGGACATGTTGTGTCTGAAAGGCATATGGGACATCTGATTCTGAATGTCATGTGTGACTGAAGCTCAGGAGAGAAACTAAAACTGGTTATAATTTCCCTATAGTGGTCAAAGGTACAATTGCCCTCCTATTCAATAAGACTTGCTACATCAACATTTTCCTCAACACTATATTCTGTACCTCATCACATACATTCAGTCATCCATCAAATTTCATCATTTCTACCTCCACAAAAATTCTCAAATTTGTAACCTTGTCTGTGCTCATATCCTACTTCAGATATATGGTGCCTTTCTTCTGTAGTACTGAAATGGCTTCCTAATTAGTCTACTCAACTAATGTCTCTCTCCACATAGCTGCCAAACTAACTTTTCATGAAAATTGGTCTAACCATATCACTCCCTTACTTCATAAACCCCAGTGATTTCCTATCATTTTTTTTTGATCAAATATAAACTCTTCTTTCCCACAGGTAAAGTACTTCAAAACATGGCCCCAATCTACCCTTCCATTTTGTCATCTATTACTTCTCTTTTCATACTGCAGAAATCAGTCAAAACACCTTTTTTTAAAATTTATTCATTCATTCATTCATTCATTCATTCATTCATTTATTTGTTTGCTTGTTTTTAGGTAAGTTTATTTATTTAACTTTTTACATACATTTTCACAAAATTCTGGGTTCCAAATTTTCTCCCCATTTGTCCTCTCCCACCACCCCACTACACCGAGAATTCTAATTGTCCCTGTCACCAGTCTGCCCTCTCTTCTATCACCCCTCCTTTCCCTTGTCCCCATCTGATCTTTTGTCCTATAGGGCCAGATAACTTTCTATTCCCCATAATCTGTATTTCTTATTTCCTAGTAGCAAGAACAATACTCAACAGTTGTTCCTAAAACTTTGAGTTCCAGCTTCTCCCCATCCCCCCCTCCCCACCATTCCCTTTGGGATGGCAGGCAATTCAATATAGGCCATACCTGTGTACTTTTGCAAATGACTTCCATAATAGTCATGTTGTGTAAGACTAACTGTATTTCCCTCCATCCTATCCTGCCCCCCATTGCTTCTATTCTCTCTTTTGATCCTGTCCCTCCCCCAAAGTGTTGACTTCAAATTGCTCCCTCCTCCTATTGCTCTTCCTTCCATCATCCCCCCCCACCTTGCTTATCCCCTTCTCCCCCACTTTCCTGTATTGTAAGATAGGTTTTCATACCAAAATGAGTATGTATTTTATTCCTTCCTTTAGTCAAATGTGATCAGAGTAAACTTAATGTTTTTCTCTCAGCTCCCCTCTTTTTCACTCCACTAAAAAGTCTCCTGACTGCCTCTTCTATGAGAGATAATTAGCCCCATTCCACTTCTACCTCTCTCTTCCCAATACATTTCTCTCTCACCGTTTACCTTCATTTTTTTAAGATATGATCCCATCCGATTCAATTCACTCTGTGCTCTCTGTCTCTCTGTGTGCATGCATGTGTATATGTGTGTATGTGTATGTGTGTGTGTGTGTGTGTGTGCAATTCCACCAACTACCCACACACTGAAAACTTTCAAGAGTTACAAATATTGTCTTTCCATGTAGGAATGTAAACAGTTCAACTTCAGTAAGTTCCTTATGACTTCTCTTTGCTGTTTACTTTTTCATGCTTCTTCCCATTCTTGTGTTTGAAAGTCAAATTTTCTTTTCAGCTCTGGTCTTTTCATCAAGAATGCTTGAAAGTCCTCTGTTTCATTGAAAGACCAGTTTTTCCCCTGAAGTATTATACTCAGTTTTGCTGGGTAGGTGATTCTTGGTTTGAGTCCTAGTTCCTTTGACTTCTGGAATATCCTATTCCATGCCCTTCAATCCCTTAATGTAGAAACTGCTAGATCTTGTTTTATCCTGATTGTATTTCTGCAATACTGCAATTGTTTCTTTCTAGCTGCTTGCAATATTTTCTCCTTGACCTGGGAATTCTGGAATTTGGCCACAATGTTCCTAGAAGTTTCTCTTTTTGGGTCTCTTTTAGGCGGTGATCAATGGATTCCTTCAATACTTATTTTGCCCTCTGGTTCTAGAATATCAGGGCAGTTTTCCTTGATAATTTCATGGAAGATGATTTCTAGGCTCTTTTTTTTTTTGATCATGGCTTTCAGGTAGTCCCATAATTTTTAAATTGTGTCTCCTGGATCTATTTTCCAGGTCAGTTGTTTTTCCCATGAGATATTTCACATTATCTTCCACTTTTTCATTCTTTTGGTTTTGTTTTGTGATTTCTTGGTTTCTCAGAAAGTCATTAGCCTCCATCTGTTCCATTCTAATTTTGAGAGAACTATTTTCTTCAGTGAGCTTTTGAACCTTCTTTTCCGTTTGGGTAATTCTGCTTTTGAAAGCATTCTTCTCCTCATTGGCTTTTTGAACCTCTTTTGCCAATTGAGTGAGCCTATTTTTCAAGGTGTTATTTTCTTCAGCATTTTTTGGGTCTCCTTTAGCAAGGTATTGACCCATTTTTCATGCTTTTCTTACATCTCTCTCATTTCTCTTCCCAGTTTTTCCTCCCCCTGTCTAACTTTATTTTCAAAATCCTTTTTGAGCTCTTACATGGCCTGAGCCCATTGAATATTTATTTCACATGTTTGGGATTCAGAAGCCTTGACTTCTATGTCTTTCCCTGATGGTAAGCTTTGATCTTCCTCATTAGAAAGGAAAGGAGGAAATATCTATTCACCAAGAAAGTAACCTTCCATGGTCTTACTTTTTTCCCCTTTTCTGGGCATTTTCTCAGCCAGTTACTTGACTTCTGAGATTCCTTTCCACACCCACCTGGCCTCGAGTTCCACTCAGCTAGTGCTTGGGGTCTGAGATTCAAATGCTGTTCCCCAGCCTCATGGCTTTCAGCAGGTACAGGGCTACTATTCAATGTAAGATTAAATTCCAGTGCTCAGGTCAGGGCAGGGTCGCCTCACAGGGCTCAGTTCCCTCAGGGGTTTTACGTGGAGACCTTCCTCAATGGATCTGAAGTCCTGCTTGCTCTGGGAGCTCCTGTCAGCTGCTGCCTCCCAAGGGGGCCCAAGTTATGGAGACACCCCACTCCCTCTCACTGACCTTTGCACCCATGGGTGAAGGGAACCACGTGGCCGTTGGAGATTCCATCCCTGAAGCCATCCCGGATCCGCTCCTCCTGGTGGCCAGGTGGCCAGGGCAGGGCTGGGCTCTGCTCCAGGTATGGTGCATGATGGACCCCCAGTGTTGTTTCTTCTGGTCTCTCTGGAACAGAAATCTCCTCCATTCTGTTGTTCCGCGGCTTCCACTGCTCCAGAACTTGTTGGGAGTTCCTCCTTACAGGTATTTTATAGGCTATGGGTTCAGGAGCTAGTGTATGTATGTCTTTCTACTCCGCCATCTTGGCTCCTCTCCCCAAAGCACCTTTCTTACCAGTCAGTGAGACTGACTGACTTTAGTCAATGAGTCTATTAGCATTTACTAGACTTACTTAAGCAAATACTCTGTGCCAGGCACTGTGCTAAATACTGGGGATAAAAGAAAGGCAAAAGATAGTCCTGACTAGGGGCAAAGCCAAGATAGCAGAGTAGAAGCAGGGACCTGCCTGAGTCTTCCCTCCCCAAACCCCTCAAAATATGAGTAAAAATGACTGTGAACAAATCCTAGAGCAGTAAAAGCTGCAAAATGACAGAGGGAAACAGATTTCCAGACCAATACACTCTGCAAGGCCTAAAGGAAGGGTCTATTGCATTGAGTTCACAGAAAAGCACAGCCCAACATGAGCCATGCAGACACAGATTGGACTAGAGCAGGCATTAGGGTACTTAATCACTGGCAGCTGCAGCCAGTTTCCAGACTTCTCAACCCACAAACTCCAAAGACAGTTTTAAAGATCAGTAGGAAAGCTCTCTCACCATTGTGAGAGAGGAAAGTGGTCCTGGCTCAGCCTGTCTAAGCTCTAGTCCCAGGGCAATGTCAACCACTGGTGCAGTAGTTGGTTCTGGAGCTTTCAGCCTAGAGACTATGGGGGGGATCAAGCAGCTGATCTGGGCCAGAGCCCTGGATGTTGATCCTAGGGATAGGTACTGGAATGATGGAGCTGGTGATGACTGTGTAGAAAAAATCCTACTTATATTCCCAGGGCAAAAAAGAGTGCTCATGGTTGCTCACCGACAAGAGTGCAGAGCAGGAGAGGAGTAAACACCTCTCCTTTGATCCTAACAATTTGGAGGACGTGAGAATTTACAAATCTCTAGAGATATCTGTGAAGACAGTTAGACAAAACCCTTGAAACTTGCAGCAGTACACCCTCCACTTAACAAAGAGCTCAAAAGTCAAGTAATTGGCTTGGGAAATGACAACAAATGGGAAAAATAAAGCCATAGAAGGTCACTTTCTTGATGAAAAGGTATTTTCTTATGATGAGGAAGATCAAAGAACACAACCTGAGGAAGACAGCAAGGTTAGTGTTTCAACATCCAAAGTCTTCAAGAAAAATATGGAATGGTCTCAGGCCATGGAAGAGCTCAAAAAGGATTTTGAAAATCAAGTAAGACAAGTAGAGGAAAAAATCAGGAAGAGAAATGACAGCAATGGCAGAAAACAATGAAAAACAAGCCAACAACTTGCTAAAGGAGACCTAAAAAAATTCTGAGGAAAATAATGCCTTTAAAAATGGACTAACTCAAATGACAAAAGAAGTACAAAACCATTGAGGAGAAAAATGCCTTAAAAGGCAGAATTGGCCAGATAGAAAAAGAGATCCAAATGCTCACTGAAGAAAATAATTCCTTAAAGATTACAATGGAAGAGATGGAAGCTAATGATTTTATGAAAAAATCAAGACATTATAAAACAAAACCATAGGAATGAAAAAAATAGAAGACAATGTGAAGTATCTCATTGGAAAAACAACTGACCTGAAAAAATAGATCCAGGAGAGACAATTTAAAAATTATGGGACTACCTGAAAGTCATGATCAAAAAAAAAAAAGAGCCTAGAAATCATCTTTCATGAAATTATCAAGGAAAACTGCCCTGATATTCTAGAACCAAAGGGTAAAATATTGAAAGAAACTACTGATCACCTCCTAAAAGAGATCCAAAAAGAGAAACTAGTAATATTGTAGCCAAATTTCAGGGTTCACAGGTCAAGAAGAAAATATTGCAAGCATCAAGAAAGAAACAGTTTGAGTATTGCGGAAATACAATCAGCATAACACAAGATCCAGCAGTTTCTACATTAAGTGATTGCAAGGCTTGGAATGATATTCCAGATGTCAAAGGAGCTAGGATTAAAAACAAGAATCACTTACCCAGAAAAATGGTCATTCAACGAAATAGAGGACGTTCAGGCATTCTTGATGAAAAGACCAGAGTTTAATAGAAAATTTGACTTTTAAACACAAGAATCAAGTGAAGCAAGAAAAAGTAAACAGGAAAGGAAAATCATAAGGGACTTACTTAAGTTGAACTGTTTACATTCCTACATGGAAAGATAATATTTGTAACTCTTGAGATTTTCCTTAGTATTTGGGTAGTTGGAGGGATTACATACATATAGATAGAGGGCACAGGGTGAGTTGATTAGGAAGGGATGATATTTAAAAAATAAAATTAAGGGGTGAGAGAAGAATATACTGTGAGGAGAAAGGGAGAAATGGAATGGGCAAAATTATCTCTCATAAAAGAGGCAAGAAAAAGATTTTTCAATGAAGGGGGAAAGGAGGGAAATGAAAGGGAATAAGTGAAGTTTACTTTCATCACATTTAGCTTAAGGAGGGAATAAGACGCACACTTAATTTGGTATGAAAACTTATCTTACACTGCAGGAAACTAGGGGAGAAGGGGACAAGTGGGGTGGGTGGGATGATAGAAGGGAAAGCAAATGGGAGAAGGGAGTAAGTAGAAGTAAACACTTTTGGGGAGAGACAAAGTCAAAAGAGAAAATAGAATAAATGGGGCTCAGGATAGGATGGAGGGAAATATAGTTAGTCTTACACAACATGATTATTATTAAAGTCTTTTGTAAAACTACTCATATATAGCCTATATTGAATTGCTTGCCTTTTCAGTGGGGATGAGTGGAGAGGGAGGAAGGGAGAAACTCAGTTTTAGGAATGAATGTTGATAATTGTTTTGCATACAACTGGGAAATAAGAAATCCAGGTAATGGGGTATAGAAATCAGTCTTGCCCTGCAAGAGAAGGGAGAAGATGGGGATAAGGGAAGGGAAGGAAGTGATAGAATGGAGGGCATATTGAGGGAAGGGGTAATCAGAATGCAAGGTGTTTATGGGGTGGGGGAGGGGAGAGATGGGGAGAAAATTTGGAACTCAAAATTTTGTGGAAATGAATGTTGAAAACTAGAAAAAAATAAATATTTTTTTTTTTAAAAAGAAAAGATCAGAGCTGAATAGAAAATTTGACTTTCAAATACAAGAATCAAGGGAAACATGAACAGGTAAACAGGAAAGAGAAGACATAAGGGATCCATTAAAGTTGAACTGTTTACATCCCATTATGGAAAGATGATTTGTGTAACTTATGAGAACTTTCTCAGTATTAGGGGAGTTGGAATGAATGTACATATCTATATGAATATGTATGCATGTATATATTTATATGTACATGTATATGATATATGTACATTCATATATATATGTGTGTATATTTGTATATTATGTTGTATAGGTATATCTCTATGGATATACGTATATACATCGGTGTATATACATATATACATGTGCATATGTGTGTGTGTGTATATATATTTAGAGAGAGAGAGAGAGAGCATAGGGTGAGCTGAATGTGAAGGGAAATATATTTAAGTGTTGAGAGGAATGTATTGGGACAAAGAGGAAGGGAGAGGTAGAATATAGTAAATAATCTCACATAAGAGCCAAGAAAGAGCTTTTACAATGGAGGAGAAGAGGGGGGAGGTAAGAGAAAATAAATTAGACTTACTCTCATCAAATTTGGCTTAAGGAGGGAATAACCCATATTCATTTGGGCATGGAAATCTTTCTTACCCTGCTGGAAGGCAAAGAGAAGGGGAGAGGAGAGAGAGGATAATAGAAGAGATGGTAGATTAGGGGAAAGGCTAATTGGAAGCAAACACTAAGGTAAGGGGGACAGTTCAGGGGAGAGAATGTAATAAATGGAGGGCAGAACAGGATAGAGGGACATGTAATTAATCTTTTACAACATGACTGTTATGGAAGTGTTTTGCATGGTACACATGTATGACCTATATCAATTTGCTTGCTTTCTCAATGATGGTATGTTGGAAGGGAGGAAGGGAGAGAATGTGGAACTCAGAACTTTAAAAATTAATGTTAAAAATTCTTTTTTCATGGAACTGGGAAATAAGTTGCACTGTCAATGCGGTATAGCAATGTATCTTGCCCTACAGGAAAAGAAAGAGGAAGGAAATGGGAGAGAAAGAGTGATAGAAGAAAGGGCAGACTGGGGAAAGGGGTGGTTGGGGTTGGGGTATACACTGTTTTGAGGTGGGTGGAGGGGAGAGATGGGGAGAAAATTTGGTAATCAAAATCTTGTGCAAGTGAATACTATAAATTGAAAATAAATTTATTAGAGAGTGAGAGAGAGACACAAAGAGAAAGACAAAGAGAGAGACAGACAGACAGAGAGAGCGGGAGAGAGTGGGAGAGAGAGAGAGAGCAAGAGAAAGCGAGAGAGAGTGAGAGAGAGCGAGACAGAGAGAGAGAGAGAGAGAGAGAGAGAAAGAGAGTCCTGGATTTCAAGGAACTCACAGTCTAACAACCTTTCATTTTCCATCTTTTTTCATCTCTTCCAACTCCTAGTGCCTCCAACTCATTAAATTACCTTATATTTATTTTGTTTATACTTACTTATATGTTCCACTTTGCATCTGCTGCCTTACCTAGTTTCAACTTCATGGTCCTCCCAGGACAAGCTCATCATTTCTAAACGCACCAGCATAATGATAACTCAAGCCTTGATTGTCACCATCACCTTATCCTCCTCTCCCATCTGACTGGAAGGCTGGAAGGCAGCATACCAACCTCCACCCAATGCCTTCCTCTGTAGAGGGAAGAATCTAGACCCAGTCCATTTGTCATTTGCTATTGTGCCTAGTTTCAACTCCACAATCAAGATGCCCCTGTCTAGGTGTCCCTGGTGTCCAGTACCACTTCTTCTTTCCTGCTTCCTTTTTTAAAAGAAATGTTTATTTTTAGTTTTCAACAGATACACAAGATTTTGAGTTCCAAATTTTCTCACCATCTCTCCATTTCCCTCATCCCAAGACAGTTTGCATTCTGATTACTACTTCCCCCAATTTGCCCTCCCTTCTATCAAACCCCTCCCTTATTTTATCCCCACCCCCTTTATTTTCTTGTAGAGCAAGATATAGTTCTATACACTTTTGCCTGCATATCTTATTTCCCAGTTGCCTGTAAAAACAATTTTTATATTTGTTTTTTAAAACTTTAAGTTCCGGGGGCGGAGCCAAGATGGCGGAGTAGAAGGACGCACATTTATGAGCTCCGAGCCCACAACCCATGGAATTGAGGTAAAAGGAGATCCCCATAAATTCTGAATCTCTGCAGGGGGTGCATAAACATAGGGGAAGAGATTTCCGTTCCACTGAACCCTGGAAAGCCGTCCCCAGGGCCCATCGCACCCCGGAAAGCGGACCCCACCCCCACCCCTGGCCGCGGCCCCAGAGAAGCTGACCCGAGCAGACTTCAGAGAGGAAAGCTCCAGGGGAAGCTCCGGCAGCCGGGAAAGTCCCTCCGCTCACAGAAGCTACAGGTCAGTGAAAAAGAAAGCCGGGCTGAAGGAGAGGGGAAGCGGGGCGTCTCCGTGACTCGGGCCCCCTCGGGAGGAAGCGGCGGCAGCAGAGACGGGGGCAGGAAGCGGCGGAGGCAGAGGCGTGGGCGGGCGGCTGAGGCGGCAACGGCCCGGGACTCAGGAATCCCCCAGCAGCAGGTAGGATCTTCAATACTGAAGGTCTTTCCAACCTGAGGGAGCCGAGCAGGGGAGACGGCCCTGCCTCCACCCTGCTCTACTGCTGAACGCCTCTGAGTAAAACCCCCAAGGGAGCTGAGCACAGCAGGCGGGGCCCCCCACCCCACCCCCACCCGCTCCGTTCCTGAAAGTCTCTGCAGAAAGCCCCTGAGGGACCGAAGTTAGGAGGCGGCCCTGCCCCCACCCCTGCGCCAGAACTAAAGCTTGCCTCCGGAAAGCGCATTTGAATCTCAGAGGCCAAGCACTAGCTGGGCGGATCCAGGCAGAGGTGGAAAGGAATCTCAGAAGTCAAGTAACTGGCTGGGAAAATGCCTAGAAAGGGGAAGAAAAATAAGACTTTAGAGAGTTTTTTCCAACAAATGCAAATGATCCCGACCTTCGGATCTGATGGCGAGGACGAGAACGTATTTTTCCCATCAGGGAAAGATGTGGAGGGCGGGGCCTCAGTACCCCAGACACCCCAGGGGGGTGTTGGGTGGGCTCAGGCCTTGGAAGAGCTTAAAAAGGATTTTGAAAAGCAAGTTAGACAGGTGGAGGAAAGACTGGGAAGAGAAATGACAAAGATGCAAGAAGAGTATGAAAAAAAGGTCAATATCTTGGTAAAGGAGACCCAAAAAAATGCTGAGGAAATTAACACCTTGAAAAATAGGCTCACTCAATTGGCAAAAGAGGTTCAAAAAGCCAATGAGGAGAAGAATGTATTCAAAAGCAGAATGAGCCAAATGGAAAAAGAGGCTCAAAAGCTCACGGAATTTAATAGTTCTCTCAAAATTAGAATGGAACAGATGGAGTCTAATGACTTTATGAGAAACCAAGAAATCACCAAACAAAACCAAAAGAACGATAAAATGGAAGAGAATGTGAAATATCTCATGGGAAAAACAACTGACCTGGAAAATAGATCCAGGAGAGACAACTTAAAAATTATGGGACTACCTGAAAGCCATGATCAAAAAAAGAGCCTAGACATCGTCTTGCATGAAATTATCAAGGAAAACTGCCCTGACATTCTAGGACCAGAGGGCAAAATAAGTATTGAAAGAATCCATCGATCACCACCTGAAAGAGATCCAAAAAGAGAAACTCCTAGGAACATTGTGGCCAAATTCCAGAACTCCCAGCTCAAGGAAAAAATCTTGCAAGCAGCCAGAAAGAAACAATTCCAGTACTGTGGAAATACAATCAGGATAACCCAAGATCTAGCAGCTTCTACATTAAGGGATCGAAGGGCGTGGAATAGGATATTCCAGAAGGCAAAGGAACTAGGACTGAAACCAAGAATCACCTACCCAGCTAAACTGAGTATAATACTTCAAGGGAAAATATGGTCTTTCAATGAAACAGAGGACTTTCAATCATTCTTAATGAAAAGACCAGAGCTGAAAAGAAAATTTGACTTTCAAACACAAGAATGAGAGGAAGCATGCAAAAGTAAACAGCAAGGAGAAGTATTAAGGGACTCACCAGAAATGAACTGTTTGCATTCATACAGGGAAGGACAATATTTCTAACTCTTAAAACTTTTCAGTATCTGGGTGGTTGGTGGGACCACACATACACATGTACACGCATGCACACACATACACACATGCATTCACATGCAGAGACAGAGAGCACAGATTGATCTGAATAGGAAGGGACCATACCTTAAAAGAAATTAAGGTAAATGGTGAGAGAGAAATGTAGTGAGAGGAAAGAGGGGGAAATGGAAGGGGGTAACTATATGTCATATAAGAGGCAAGTAGGAGATGTTTTTAGTGGAGGGAAAAAGAGGAGAGCTGAGGAAAAAAACAAACAAACAAACAAACAAACAAAAGTTTACCCTCATCACATTTGACTAAACGAAGGAGTGTAATGCACACTCATTTTGGTATGAAAACCTATCTTACAGTATAAGAAAGCGGGGGAGAAGGAGATATTGGGGGGGGATGATGGAAGGGAGGGCAAAGGGAGGAGGGAGTAATTGAAAGTCAACACTTGGGGAGGGACAGGATCAAAGGACAGAAGAGAAACAATGAGGGGCAGGTTAAGAGGGATGGCAATTCAGTTAGTCTTACACAACACGACTATCAGGAAGGTCATTTGCAAAGCTACACAGATATGGCCTATAATGAATTGCCTGCCGTACCAAAGGGAATAGGTGGGGAGGGAGGGATGGGGAGAATTTGGAACTCAAAGTTTTAGGAACAATTGTTTAGTATTGTTGTTGCAACTAGGAAAGAAGACATACAGTTAATGAGGAATAGAAAATCATCTGGCCCTACAGGAGAAAAGAGAAGATAGAGACAAGGGAAGGGAGGGATGACAGAAGAGAGGACAGATTGGAGATAGGGAAAATTAGATTGCTTGGGGTATTGGGGTGGGGGGAGGGGAGAAAAGGGGAGAAAATTTGGAACCCAAAAATTTGTGAAAATGAATGTAAAAAGCTAAATAAATAAATAAATAAAAAAAAAAACTTTAAGTTCCAACTACTCTCCCTCCCTCCCCACCCATCCACACTGAGAAGGCAAACAATTCAATATAAGTTATATATATTTAGTTATGCAAAACACTTTTGTAACAGTCATATTGTGAAAGACTAACTATATTTCTCTCCATCCTATCCTGCCTCCATTTATTCTATTCTCTCTTTTTACCCTATCCCTCCTCAAATGTATTTAGTTATAATTACCCTCTCCTTCCATTTGCTCTCCCTTCTATCATCTCCCCACCACCTGTTTATCTCCTTACCCCTTACTTTCCTGTAGTGTAAGATGTATTTTCATACCAAATTGAATATTCATATTATTACCTCCTTAAGCCAAATGCGATGAGAGTAAGGTTCGCTCTTTCCCTCTCATCTCCCACTCTTCCCCTCCATTTAAAAAACTTTGTCTTGCCTCTTAAACTCCATTCTATTTCTCCCTTTCTCCTCCCAATGTATTCCCCTCTAACCCCTGAATTTTATTTTTTATATATTCAATTCACCTATTCAATTCACCCTGTGCCCTTTGTTTATATGGTATATAATTCCTCCAACTATCCTAATATTGAGAAAAGTCTCAGGAGTTACAAATATGATCTTTCCACATCGGAATGCATCTTAGTAGCTTATGATTTCTCTTTCCTGTTTACCTTTTCATTTTTATCTTGATTCTTGTGTTTAGAAGTCATATTTTCTATTCAGCTCTAGTCTTTTCAACAAGAATGCTTGAAAGTCTTTTGCTTCATTGATTAATCATTTTTCCCCTGGAGGTTTTATACTAAGTTTTGCTGGGTAGATGATTCTTCTTGGTTTTAATTGTAGCTCCTTTGTCCTCTGGAATATTATATTTCAAGCTCTGTGATCCCTCAATGTAGAATCTGCTAGATCTTGTTTTATCCTGATTGTATATCCAAAATTTTTGAATTGTTTCTTTTTGGCTACTTCCAATATTTTCTCCTTGACCTAGGAGCTCTGGAATTTGGCCACAATACTCCTAGGAGTTTTCCTTTTGGAGGCAATTGGTGGATTCTTTCAATTTCTATTTTACCCTCTGGTTCTAGAATATCAGAGCAGCTTTCCTTTATAATTTCTTGAAAGATGATGTCTAGGCTTTTTTTTTATGATCATGGCTTTCAGGTAATCTAATAATTTTTATATTTTCTCTCTTGGAACTATTTTCCAGGTCAGTTATTTTTCCAATGAGATATTTCCCATTGTGTGCTGTTTTTTCATTCATTTGACTTTGATCTATAATTTCTCGATTTTTCATATAGTCATTAGTTTCCATCTGCTCCATTCTAATCTTTAAGGATTTATTTTCTTCAGTGAGCTTTTCCACTTGGCCAATTCTGCTTTTTAGGGCATTCTTTTCCTCATTGGCTTTTTGGATCTCTTTTGCCATTTGTATTAGTCTATTTTTTAAAGTGTTATTTTCTTCAGCATTTTGGGGATTTCCTGTAGCAAGCAGTCGACTTGTCTTTCATTATTTTCTTGCATCACTCTCATTTCTCTTTCCAATTTTTCCTCTACTTCTCTTACTTGATTTTCAAAATCCTTTTTGAGCTTGTTCATGGCCCAAGACCAATTAAAATTTTCTTGGAAATTTTGGAGGTCATTTATAACTTTGACTTTGTTGTCTTCTGTTTATATACTTTGGTCTTCCTTGTTACCAATGTAAGGTGCTATAGTCTGATTCTTTTTCCAGTTTTTGCTCATTTTCCCAGCTATTTACTTGACTTTTGAGCTCTTTGTCAAGGTAGTTCTCTGCTTCCAGTGGGGTTGGGTGGCATACAGTCAGTCATTCAATCCACTCACAATCTGTGGGCCTAGATCTCCAGAAACAGTTGCTGTTCTGCCACTGTCCCTACCACTGCTGCTGCTGGCTCCTCCTCCACCACCTGGGGCTGGGGCCCAACCTCTCTGCTGCCTTACCCAGGTCTCACAGGTTTTTTCCACTGACCTTCCAATTTATCCTCAGTGTTTTGGGGTCATGAAGTCTGGAAACCTCCATAGTTGCCCAAGATTGAGTCTCCCCACAGCCTACTGAGGTTCTGTCTGTGCCAGCATGACCCACACTGGACTGTGTTCTGCTTCCAGCAAGGCATTTCCCAGTGACCTTGGACTGGACCTGGACTAGAGATTTGCTTCACTCCATCATTCTGTGGATTCTGAAGCTCCAGAATTTATTTAAATTCATTTTTTACAGGTAATTTGATTGGGTTTGTGGGGAGAAAGCTAGCAAGTCTATGCTATTGCTCAGTCATTTAGCTCCACTCCGTGTCTCCTGTTGTGTGTTATCTCCTTTAGATTTTAAGTTAGTTAATGGTAGCAACTATTTCTTTTTACTAATTCTATCATTTGCAAAGCATTGCCTGGCATAGTGAAGGTACTTAATAAATGTTTATTGGATATAGAGAGACAGACACACATATATGCATGTATGTATTTATGTATGTATGAATGTATGTGTGTATGCATTTATGTATGTGTATATGTATATTTATACATATGCTGCCTTCCCTAATTGAATGTAAGATCTTTGAAGTTAGGGGCTGTTTCACTTCTACATCCTCAGAGTTTAACACAGTCATTGGCACTTACTAAACACTTAATACATATTTAATGATTAAAAACACATTTTGCCAGCATTTATAGGCCAAATTGTATGCCAAAGCAGCATTCCAACAGGATTATGACTAATTAAAAATTTGACAAATCTCAAAATAAAGATCCATATTGGATCATTAAAGGAACAAAGAAACAGAGTTTATATACTTATAAGTAAGAACATAACAAAGTCTGTGCAAAGAAATGCAATGATCAAATTTTTGTTGCTTTTTAGTCATTTTCACTCATATCCTGCTCTTCACAACCCTGTTGTTTTTTTGGGGGTGGAGATAATACTGGAGTGGTTTGCCATTTCCTTTTCCAACTCATTTTACAGTTGAAAAAAACTGAGGAAAACAGGAAGTGACTCACCCAGGTTCACATGCTTAATAAGTGTCTAAGGTCAGTTTGAACTCCCAAAGATGAGTCTTCTTTGACTGCAGTCCCGAAACTCTATCCACTGTGCTACCTAGCTGCCCAAAGATCAAATATGGACCCTCTAAAAGGAGTATACAAAAAAAATGGCCAATTAGACCAATGCAGTCCTGCTGTGTACAGACATGGCACCACCTACACCTACACAGACTTAGGAGTTATGCCAAGAACTAAATTAGTACAACTTGAGGGAGGTGTAGTAAAATACACATGATCCACCCTTACTAGAATTGGCACATTGTAGAAATTAAAACCTTATGGGCAATGCTGCATAAAAAATTGATTCAAGATAAGTGTGTGAATGGTATTTTTCCTATGATGATGGGGGTACAATGCTTTGATGTTCAATATATCCCAGAGATAGTGGGATCACTGTGCTCACCTTAGCAGAGCTTTATATAATCCCAGGTCATTACCTTCACAGTATGAACTAGATTCATATCATCCCCAGAAGCCTCTATCTGAGATACTAGAGCTTTCCCATTTAGCCTGTTATCTGACACCCCACTTCAAAGTTTCAAATCTGTTCAACTGGGAACATGATGATACTATCAAAAGAAGTAGGAGAGTTGAGAGGAAAGATAAGTTTTCATGAGGAAGAAAATAGTATAATTTAGCACATGTTGAATTTCAGATACCAAAGCGGGACCAAATGAATCTGTTCAAGAGAAAGTTGTGAAAGTCAAGCTTGATTTCTGAAGAGACGTTGGACCTAAATATGCTCTTTGACAGTTATCTGCAGAGGAATAATTATCTAAGACAGTAGAATGAATGTAACTGTCAAAGGAAAGACTATAGAAAAAAGAAGTAAAAATAAAATTTGATAAGTTAGAGACTATAAGAGTGGCACACATGTAGATGAACATCCTTAATGACGTCTGTTATGCCATTCCTTACAGGTAAATCCTTGTTGGTCATAGGCTGTACCTTGCTTGTTTCTCACACATAAATTTCCATAAATCTTTGGGTCATTTCTAATTTTAATTTTTCTCAGATCTTATTTTTTTATGATGCATAGCCATATATGATCACTGAAGGAATCCTGATATGAAGGAGATGGGCTTCAGCCCTTCTCACAGCTAGAAAGGATTTTTGAGCCATTAATTTCAACCTCTTTCTTTTACAATGAGGAATTTTATTCACGCAGGGAGTAGGTTCATAAAGACTAGTTTGGGGATTATTGAAAACACCGTATAGTCCTGTTAATCTCTGTTTGGTTACCCCCTTGCTATATAAAATTCAACATGTGCTAAGTTATGCTAATTTTCTTTCCTGGAAACCTATCTGTCTTCTCAATTCTCCCACTTCTCTTGATGGTATTATCAGTCTTCCATTTGCACAGGGCTGAAACAGGGCTTCACACATCAGGATGAATGGAAAAGTCCTAGTATTTTTGATAAAGGAAATGTGGGGGTGGTAAAAGTCTGATTCATAATACCTGGACAATGACCTGGGACTATCCAGCTTAGCCAAGGTAAGTGTGGTGATCCCACTTTAAGAATGATCTCTTCCTAATCAATTCCTGGCCAATTCTGGGTATTATTATACTATAGCATACTATAAAATTCTGGGTATTATTAAAGCATACTATAAAATTCTGGGTATTATTAAAGCATACTATAAAACTCCAAAAAAAAAAACAGTACAATTTTTAGAGATATCTCATAATCCTATACAATAGGTGATACAGTACACACAAAAAAGAATCTTCTTGTAGTTCAATAATAAATACCCTTGACATCAGTCCAACTTGAATCTACATTGTACCAAATGCTGTAAAAAAACAACTCAGATTATAATGAGGCTCTGGGTTATCATATTACTTGAATTTGCTTTTTAAATTATTTATTAATTACTTTCTTTGCCTTATGATGAAATATTTTGTCACTTTTGTCCAGTAAAAACACTGAAGGCAGGTATTTATGGTTCCATACAATGCTGCATGAGTCATACCTGTACCAAGATATTCAATTGGCCTCCTCATTTAATGGAGATTGTATGGCATATCTTGTTTTTATAGGGGATAAGGGATGTGTAGGGAATCGCCTTAAAAAAAAAATTCAGGCTATTTGTTTCCCACAATAGAATTAGATCAGCTTCTATATTTACAATGAATACAGTCCAAGGAAACCTACAGTATGACTTCAGGAATAACAAATTCTTAGTGACAATGAATCATGAACCTAAAATCTCATAATTCAGAAGGTCCATATCATCAAATTCAAAATATTTCACAAGGAAGATAATTGAGCAAAATAAAACTTTCAAGTTTGAGAAAATCATTTACTTAAACCAAGAAATTAATTTGCCTCATACAAAGTCATTTTGGCACAACACTAGCTAAACAGAGTTATTTTACACACACACACACACACACACACACACACACACACACACACACACACACACACACCACACTCCTGCTGTTGACACTGCCTTTTCACTGCTTCCTCATCAAGAATTCAAGTAGTAGGAAATAGGTGAATGCCAGTGAGAACATGTCAGAGTGCACTGCATATCTAAGAAGAATAGGATGGTATTTTGTTACCAATTTTATTTTTCCCTACTTGGAAAAAATTTTGATTATTGCAAAGCCTGTTGCCAATATTTGAAATAATTTCACAATAGCTTGAAAAGTTCCAGAATACCAAAAGAAAAAGGAGGAAGGAAGGAAGGAAGGAAGGAAGGAAGGAAGGAAGGAAGGAAGGAAGGAAGGAAGGAAGGAAGGAAGGAAGGAAGGGAGAGAAAGAGAGAGAAAGAAAGAGAGAAAGAAAAGCCAGATCTTTAAATTTACCAACCTAACTCTAATGGAAAAGCAGGGACTCAGACCTGGGACAGGTCAGAAACCCTCCTACTCCATGTCCAATTGCTTTATAGGAACTGGATTGATTTTTTGTGAGGTAATGAAATATTTAAATAACTGCTACTTGGCACTTCTACAGAAAAGCTTATTCCCACAGTATTTCTTGCCAGAATTACAGAAGGAAGAACCAAATATCAAACGAGAGCTGTTGTTCTCGTGAGATTTTTCAATCTAATACTTCTTACATGCCATCCCACGTAAAATGGAAATTTAGAGGGAGGAAGGGGACTTCTATGGAAGGCTTTAGTCATCACCAAAACTTATCTAGGCAAAAGTGAGAATCTACAAAAGATCTTGTTAAGTAACAATCTTGTTCTGACAAGGAATGGCTTAGACTATAACCCTAATTTTTCCAGCTTCAATTTGGGCTCAGTTTTTCAAAGGAACTTAAAAGTTAGGACAACATGACCCTTATCTTGTTATTATTTAAATAAAATTAAATCCCTTTAGAAAGTTTCTCACTGGAAACAGTGGGTGGGGCATAATGATGATGATGAACTCACTACGGCCTTTTTGATAAAGGCAAAGGCTGTGTGCAAGGACTCCATACCAAGCAAGTTCTAAGTTAGTATTTGCTATGATAAACAGCTAAATGGCAAGTGATGCCTTTAAATCTTTCAAGATTTTCTCTTGAGTCCAATGTAAGTATCAGTAAGGAAGAACTTGTTTCTGAGAAGCTCCTCCATTTAATTGCAGCTTCCAAAATTTATTGACAGAAGAAAACAAAAACATTTGTGAGCATGGGGGCTGGTGGTAATTCAGGTACAGTGGAACCAGGAGGAATCTGCTGGTTCCAGATGGAGTGGATATATTCCCATGGCACTTACTACTTGCCAAATGTTTCAGAAAGCAAACACATGACCTAAAAGATTTTGCAAGTGTGGGGTCTTAAAAAAAAAGCTCAAAAAAAACCTTCTTATTTAAAGTCATTTCTTAATTTCCAACCATAAGTTGTTTTTAAAAACACACACACTTTTAATTTTTTTCAGCTGTCATGCCCACTTTAGTGAGTCTACATGTGTGGGTATGCCATAAAAGCTCAGTGGTGGTGGCAGATGTCCCCTTTGAAATATTTCATCTGCTGCTGAGGGGGGTATGGGGGTGTAGGGGACACATGGGGGAGTGTCACTTTGGTGCCACGAACACCATTCCTTCCGAAGGCTCTAACACAGGACAGCTCCTCTGGGGCTACTGCAGGCCTGCCTGATGTCACTACAGTAAGTTGTATGGGAAGCAGAACAACATATGAATGTGGCAAAGCTTAAAACAAAAAAAGAAAGAAAAAGGAAGAATTCTAAGTGATAATATCCTCCCATAACTCTATTAAGATCTAAAAGAACTATCTTTAAAAACATTGTTATCATGAAACTTTTGCTATGGGAAAATGTATGACTGTTTCAACTGGCAAATTTCTATATGTTCTCCATGAAGCCAAGTCCATTCACTCCAGCCCACTTTGATCTTTCTCTTTTCTGAATTCCTATAGCATTTATAATCTGGATCAAGTGCTTTAGCATGAAATCACGTGCTTCATTTTATTATTCTTTAATTGTTTTAAGTTAGGCTTGTCATCTCTCTCCGTGTTCCCCATATACTTCCACTATCTTAGTGCTTTTGAGGTTATTGTTCAGTTCCTTCAGTTGTGTACGACTCTGCATGACCCCATTCGGGGATTTCTTGGCAAAGATACTTGAGTGATTGGCCATTTCCTTCTCCAGCTCTTTTTATAGATGAGGAAACTAGGGCAAATAAGGTTAAGTGACCTGCTTAGGGTCACACAACTAGCAACAGTCTGAGGTCAGATTTGAACTCAGGAAGATAGTCTTCCTGATTCCAGGCCTGGCACTCTACTCACTCTACCACATAGCAGTACACAGTAGTACTCAATAAACACATGATTAATTTAACACAAAGTAGTCTCCAAAACATATTCTATGTTGGGTGTAACATAGTCCTATAATAAGGTCCTTCCAGGATTTCTAACAATGAGTTATTCAAGAACAACATTTCCAGAATATAAACTCTTTAGGGGGAAGGATTGATTCATTCTTTGTCAGTGCCTTTGCATGGTACATGCTTAATAAATGTTTATTGACTCATTAGCTCCTACAGCTGATAGGGCTATATAGATAGGAAACAGTGTATATATATTGGCAGGTACACTAATGAATATAACAATTAAAATCAAATTGGTATACTGGAAAAATAGTTGGATGTGGTATCAAAATATTAGATTCATTCAACTCACCAGATAATATTTTAATTTGTTCTGAGTAGCAGGTCCCATACTTTCATGAACCCTTGTCTTACATGTCAACAAATGGTTGCCAATTGAACCAATATTTCAAGATTTCCTATTTTCCTATGTTCTTTTAACAATTTCCTAGACCAGTGGTGTCTGATTCAAATAGAAACAGATCCCTGCAGATCGAATATTGACTTAAAAACCACAAATTAACATTATCTATGTTGTACTATAATTTTATTTATTTTGTTAAATATTTTTCAAATGCATTTTAATCTAGTTCAGGCCTCACTCAGGATTTTTATGGGCCACTTGCAGGTCCACAGGTGACCAATTTGATACCTCTTTCCCAGACCATAGACAAGTGATTAACCCAAGAGGGCACACCATTTTATTAACAACCAATTGAATTTTAAATTCTTGGAGTCAGAAGAAACTGTAGAGATTGTCATGTTCAACTTCACAACCAGTGTAACAATTGCTTCTACACCATCCCTGGCCAGTGGTGATTCACCCTCTTCATAGACATTGCACTCTTTTAAGAATCATCCCAATCCAGTTTTGGAAAATTCATTAGCTTCTACCCATTGGTCTTAGATTTTTCTATGTGCATGTATAAAACAATCTGTTTGAATTTCTTTTCAGCTACCCTCTCTTGGTTTAACTCTCCTCATGGTCAAGAAGGCCCTAACAGAAATTTTGCATCTTCCCCCCTCTTAGGCCAACATGTTCATTTTAGGAGATGTGGTTTGAGACTCTAAAAGTATGAGATAAACATTTTAGAAAAGCAAGTTTCTGGAATTTGGGACTCCCAACATCTGGAATTAAAGTCAAAGCCAAGGAGCAAAGATTGACCTTTGGGAGTGACCTTTGGAACCCTGTCCAGCAGTGGCTGAGACAAGAATTCATCCAGAAATAGTGCCACATTTGAATGTGAACTTAGCAGGATGAATGCAGTGTAAAAACTGTGCTAAGTATGTCCCCCAGGTGTTGGGGAGAGGAAAGGTTCAGTCATTTGTTCTTGCTAAATCTTTCAAGTATATGTCCCTTTTAAAAAGCTGATCAAAAGACTAATACAAAACTATCTGTTCCTTTTCCCTTATGTCAAGTACTTGAATATCGGAAGACAACTGCTCTACCTCTTGTTGTGTCCCCGTGGCTTCCCAAGATTGTACTTCACCAGTTCCTTCAATCATTCCTTATGAGACATAGTTTCCAGATGCCTCCTTATCCTGATCTCCCTCTAATTTTATGGAGTCTGGACATTTTTCTCAGCAGTTGCATCAGATTGACTCATATTGAGTTTATGGCTAATCAAAACTCTTAGATTTTTTTATACAAGACTACAAGCAAATACTCCTGCAACCAACAGATGAATTTTTGACTCCAAATGAAGGACTTTACATTTATCTCTGCTACATTTCATTTTGCTATTTTCAGTCCACCATCTTATAGGGATGACTTTAAATCTTGATTTTGTCATTTATGATATTCTTTTCCCTTTCTCTCTCTCTCTCTCTCTCTCTCTCTCTCTCTCTCTCTCTCTCTCTCTCTCTCTCTCTCTCTCTCTCTCTCTCTCTCTCTCTCTTTCTGTCTCTCACTCTCTGTGTCCCTCTCTCCTTCCTCCATCTCCCTCTTCTTCCCTACCCCCCACCTTTCCAAATTTTGTTTCATCTGCAACTCTTAAATAGGATATTTGGATTTTTCGTTTTATGCCAACTCATGGGTAAAAATTTTGAACAAGACAGAACCAAGAAATATTTGTACAGGTTTACATATGCTTTATTTAAAACTCTTTAAGTTATACCTTTTATAAATCCATGTAACAGCTCAGATTTTCTCATCTCATTTGCTAGGATATTATGAGGGAATCAGACAACTTTGTGGACAGCAAGAATCAATCAAGATAGCTGAAGTAAGCCCTGGAACTGTGATATTTAATAACAGGTATCATAACTGAAGTAACAGAAGGGACAAAGGGCTTTTATTCCTAAGAAACATCTTACCCAAGAAGGGAGATGGAAGAACAGAGGATGTGACTACTATCTATATTCTTCTTCTTTACTTCTTTAAAGTAATACCTAAGAAATATTAAAAAGCAACAATCAAAGGATGAATAAAATGGCCACTTGAATTAATATTTTTCTGGGTCTAATCCAATTTCTTTGGGGCAGCTAAGTAGGGCAGGAGAAAAAGCACCAAGGCTGGAGTCAGAAAGACCTGAGTTCAAATCTAGTCTCAGATTTTACTGACTGTATGACCCTGAAGAAGTCATTTACCCCTGTCTGTCTCAGTTTCCTTTTCTGTAAAATAAGCTCAAGAAGGAAATGATAAATCACTTCAGCATCTTTGCCAAGAAAACCCCAAATGGAGTCGTGAAGAGTCAGATACAATTGAACAGCAGTAATCCAGTTTCTTCAGCTCTAGCTCTCTCTTTTCTGGGAGGATTCACATAGCCTGGAAACTTTCATAGTTCTTGGACTAGCACAGTTTTGGTTTTTGCCACATTATTACTCTGTAGTAGCTGAATAATGACAAAAAGGATCATAGCACTAGTAGGAAAGGATCTTAGACTCCATCTAATCCAACTCTTTCATTTTACAGGTAGGGAAATTGAGGTATCTAGAGGTTAAGTGACAGAACAAATGTCACACAGTTGGTAAGAATGAGAGGGGTATCTGAATCCAGTTCCACAGACCTCACAACCAGTGCTCATTCCACTGTACCCTCCACTGACTTCCTGGCTTAAGTGTCTTCTTATTGAACTAGATCTCTGAGTTCAGCAAATACTAGTTCAATCTCTGAGAAACCTGAAATGAACAGGTTTCTCTAAAGTACTTTGGACTGTGGATTACTTGAGACTTGATTCAATTCCCCCAAGACTTAAAAGCCACTACCAACGAGGCCTTAATAGTAGCCTAATGATATTTAGGTCAATAAAGATAGAGACCTATTGAACTTATTCAACTATACAATATTAAAGTGGACATTTGACACACTGTACTCTGCTTCTAATCTGCCAGGGTCATAGGAATGTTTAGAGTATTTCCAATATGTTTCCCCAATATGCCATCCAAGTTGAAAAGTGCCTGAGTCTACCAGGATACACCTATATTCCCTGTTTCCTCAACTGAATTTAGGAACCACTCTGCTAAGTTTCCCTAATTAATAGAGGACTCTAATTATGTTAATATCAACTTTCTGGTCAAGCTCATGTTACTGTAACTCAACTCCAAATTAAAGTAAACTAAAAAATAAAAATCTCCCAGGGATCTTTGATGTAGAAATTCAGCAGGTATACTCAGTATGTTAAATTTAAACATTAAAGAAGAGACAAGAAGCACCATCAAATGGATATTAAATTATATGGAAAAAGTATAAAGAAACTAGAATTGAAACTACAGTTACAATTTTCAAGGATCCTGTTTAAATAAGCTGGAACATGGGTAGCAGTTCTGCTGTTTTGTCAAAACAAGAAAAGATTGGCTTTGCCTATATCATGAATACACCTATGTATTAGGGAGAAAAGGCAAGAAACCACAATTTATATTGTATTACTAGTACTAATGATACCTTCCCTAAGTGATTTATCTGCTATAGTTCATTCTAACATTTATTAACAAATATTCAGATTTATTAAACACAATACTTACAATACAATGTATGGGAAAGATACAAAGATAACTAAGATTCCATCTTTGCCCTTAAGGAATCTATACTCTATTAAAGAAATCAGATGTTTCGAAGATAAATATAAAAAAATTAAAATATTTTAAGTTCATAAAAGAGGGAAAAAATGTCAGTTTGGGTGAAAGAGAAATCACTTTCAGAGGGGAGGAGAGAATCACAACTTGTCCAAAGTAGTCACAAAATAATTGTCGATAGAAGATATGAATTTATGAAAATGCACCAGAACTGTTCTTTTCAGAGACTATAGTATTTCACTTCTAACCTCTTAGGACCATTAATTTTGTCAAAACTTCTCTCTAGTGTCACTATCTTCATGAAGTCTTTCCTGGGAACTTCTTCACCTGCATGTATCTTCATCGGTACCATCTTCTCGTTATTTTTGTAAATTTTGTCTAAATTTTGTATATCCTATGTGCTATCTCCCCAGAAGGAATATAAATTCTCTCGAGGTCTTGGACTAATTAATTATGTTTTGGGATTCTTAACATCTATATGCCTGGCATATAGTTGGCATCTAATAAATACTTGTAGATTGTTGGTGATTGATTTCATGGTTGCCTCACTGTCTATATTTATTTTGACATCTTTTTCTGCATTATTTTACATCCAATATAATTTTACTGAGTTCCAACTAAGGCATTTCCTTGAAGTTTTATTGCATTTCTAAATTCCATGTTCATTTAGTTTGATGTTCCTAATTAACAACAAAGAGAACCAGGTAGCCCTATACATTTCTACTTCTATCTATGAATAAAAAAAAATACTGAACCATACAGTTTTCATGGGATATCTAGCCTTTTTTCCCCTACTTTTCCACTGGGTCTCTAAGAATATATTTCTCTGCAGTTAGGTAAAGGAACCAATATTTTTTTAATGATGCATAGGGGGTTAGAGTAGGTAGAAGACCACCAAGAAGGGGTTATGGTTTCATTTCTGTGGGTGTGACTAGGAGGGAGGTGCTAAACATTGGTATTTCCTGGTAAGCACACTGAGAATCAAGGTGTCACACATTTGAGCCATATATATGTGATATAATTGCCTCTCTTTAATTTTGACAAAGATAAATAATTTAAAATTTCTTGCCTTAGCATGTTGAAGTTCTAATTGTCCATAAATATCCTGTTAAATGGAACTCATTAGCCTTTCTATTTTTATTATTTTATTACAACTATAATTTCATCAATGTAGGAAATTCGAGGTGAGGAACTTCCTCTACCAAAACCAGTCTTTACCTCTTAGTCCTAAAGAGTTGCTCAGATACAGAGGAGTCAGACTCCAATAGAAACCAATAGGGGCCACTAATCTATACATAAAGTTCCCCTTGGGACACGTATTGATTTAGTTTTAAAATATATTGTTATCTGTGTTTTATTTTTTTAAATTTGTTTTATTAGATACTTCTTAGTTATGTTTTAACCTGGATCAACTACATTTGGGAATATTGGACACTGTGTTTGGCCCATAGCAGTGAGAGAAGAAACGTCTTTCTTAATGCTCCATAGTTGAAAGGTGTCAGGTCTTCCTGATCCTTTTATGTCATGCTGATTCTCTAATCATTGCTAACACACACACACACACACACACACACACACACACACCACACACACACACACACACACAGAAACAGAGTCACAAATGGAAACTTGAACCAGGTGTTCTTGACTTTATCCACTGTGCCATGCTGACTCCCTCCCATTCTTCCCTATAGAGAATTTAATTTTTCCCTCTAGAGAATTTAATAATATGAGTTAGAAGAACAAAAGGAAAACATCTGTTCTTCTATAATTTGCCTTAAATCTCTTGTGCATATAAAGTTAATGTCAAAATTGCAGGGAAGTAACTGCTCCCTAAACACCATCCCACTACAAAAAAAAAAAGAATTTAAAACCAATACTTCAAAAGATTCATGAATTCCTAGTTTCAGGTGCCCCACTTTTCATGCCAAATGCAAACCCAACCATCTATTAATATATTGTTCTTAATGAGCTGCTGTGACAAAAATTAATAAATAAATGAACAAATAAATGAAATAAAGAATTTAGGACCTAGTGGTCATCCTTCTGACCCCTAACCTTTCTAGGTTTGACTAAGTTTGTTCTTCCTGTAGAAGAAAATAATCAAATTCTGGGCCCATCCACATCCTGACCTGAGTGCAGATCCAATCACAGACACAAACTAGTTGTATGACTCCAGGATTTGAATTTGTTTTTTTTGAAAATCAGTTAACCCTGTTTGCATCAGTTTTCTTATCTGTAAAATGAGCTGGAAAAGGAAATGCGAGCCACTCTAGTACTTTGACAAAAAAAGCAAAACAAAACAAAACAATGGGGTCAAAAAGAATTGAACACAACTGAGAAAATGATGGAACAATAAGCAATTCTGCATAGATAATGAAACACCACAAAAAGACACAGCATTTCCTTAGTGGGTACTGAAAAAAAAATCATTAATATGTGCCCTATTACTAGATTCATCCTGCTTTTTAAGACTGGTTAGAATTAATGATTTCCTGGCAACCAGGTCAACTCTATATTACAATGAGCTGGCCAAGTAGGTCTGGAGGAGAGGTTGACATCAAAGATAGGTATAATAACATAAACAAGGAGAGAATCATTTATGAAATGTTAGGCTATAAATGGAGAGAAAAAAAGAAATATTTCTTCTCACAATCTAATAGGAGTGAAAAAAAGTTTCATGTCCGCCACTTCCAAGCTATGTGACTTTGAGTCTATTATTTCTCTTAGCCTTAGTTTACTCATCTATAAAGCTGAAATATTAATCCTTGTGAGACCTACTTCACAAGCTGTTGTTAGGAATGTATTGCATTTTTTTTTTGATGTAAAAATAAATGTACATTTGGGTGGTGATGGGGTGGGGCCAGTCTAGATTTGTGATTTTATCCGTGTAGGGAACTCTCAGTATGTAAATTCCCTTCACTAGTGCAGATCAGTAATTCAACTGAAATTTACAGACTTAGAGAGTTTCCTGGGTGACTGGGGGTTAAGTGACGTAGCCATGTTCATACAGTTAGAATCTATAAGAGGAAAGATTTGAACTCATATTTTCCTAACACCAAAGCTAGATATTTAGGCAATATTCTTAATGTTGCTGTGTTAAATTATAAATGCAAACTAATTATTTCCATACAGAAAACACTCAAGAAAGAAACCTAGGGCATAAGTAACCTTATTTCCTCAAAGAAACTATGAATATTTTGCTCAAACCATGAGGCCTATCACTTAAGCATGTTCCTCCCTTTCTTATAGGCTATCGACTTATCAATCATTCAACAATTATTTATTAAGTGGTTGCTATGTGCCAGATCTCAGTGCTAAGTTTTAGGGACATAAGTATAAGAATAAAATATTTTAATCACATTATTACCTCACTTGTCTCTCAGATTAAGTTCAGCCTTTGTAAACCCAGCTATTTATCTACTTTGATTGTCCCATTGCCACCTAGTAAAAATCATTACACAAGTGTATTAATGGACCAGAGAGGCAAACTGGCATTATGGATAGACCTGATCTTGAAGCTAGGACAGCCTGAATTCAAATCCTTTCTCAAACACTCCTGGCTACGTGACTTCTCTCTCCCGACTCTATGAAACTCTCTAGGACCTAGGACTGTATGTTGTAGACAAGGTGCTGACTACAGAGGGAGTTTCCTAATATCATTGCAGACACCAGTTCAGTTTGTACCCTAATATGTCAATATAATTATACCATGTTCTATACCAGGGGTGGGGAACCTGTGACCTCAAGGCCACATGTAACCTTCTAAGGTTCTCAAGTGTGACCGTTGGACTGAATCAAAACTTCACAGAACAAATCTCCTTAATAAAATAATTTGTTCTATAAAACTTAGACTCAGTGAAAAGGCTGCATCCACATATAGCCTGGAGGTTGCAGATTACCCATGACTTTTCTTTCATCTTGTCTACACTGTGAATTCTTGGTGATCTGGGATAATTTTTTTTTTATATAAAAATTTATGTATTTAACATTTACATTCATTTTCACAAAATTTTGGGTTCCAAATTTTCTCCCCTTTTATCCCCTCCCCCTAACCCAATACACCGAGCAATCTAATTTTCCCTATCTCCAATCTGCCCTCTCTTCTATCATCCCTCCCTTCTCTTGTCCCCATCTTCTCTTTTCTCCTGTAGGACCAGATGACATTCTATTCCTCATTAACTGCATGTCTTATTTCCTAGTAGCAACAACAATACTAAACAGTTGTTCTTAAAACTTTGAGTTCCAAATTCTCCCCATCCCTCCCTCCCCACCCATTCCCTTTGGGAAGGCAGGCAATTCAACATAGGCCATATCTGTGTAGTTTTGCAAATGACTTCAATAATAGTCGTGTTGTGTAAGACTCACTGAATTACTCTCCATCCTATCTTGCCCCTCATTGTTTCTATTCTGTCCTTTGATCCTGTCCCTCCCCGAGTGTTGACTTCAAATTGCTCCCTCCTCCCATTACCCTCCCTTCCATTATCCCCCCACCCCTTTGCTTATCTCCTTCTCCCCCACTTTCCTGTACTGTAAGATAGGTTTTCATACCAAAATGAGTGTGCATTTTATTCCTTCCTTTAGTCAAATGTGATAAGGGTAAACTTCTTGTTTTTTTTTTTCTCAGCTCTCTTTTTCCCTCCACTAAAGAGTCTCCTTCTTGCCTCTTAAAAGACATATAATTTACCCCATTCCATTTCACCCTCTTTCCTGCCCCTACCTTTCTCTCTCACCATTTACCTTAATTTCTTTTAAGATATGGTCCCATCCTATTCAATTTATTCTGTGATCTCTGTCTCTGTATGTGTGTGCATGTGTGTATGTGGGTGTGCGTGCACGTGTGTACGTGTGTGTGTATGTGTGTGATCCCACCAACTACCCAGATACTGAAAAGTTTTAAGAGTTACAAATATTGTCTTTCCATGTAGGAATGTAAACAGTTCACCTTTGGTAAGACCCTTATGACTTCTCTTTGCTGTTTACTTTTTCATGCTTCTTCTCATTCTTGTGTTTGAAAGTCAAATTTTCTTTTCAGCTCTGGTCTTTTCATCAAGAATGCTTGAAAGTCCTCTGTTTCATTGAAAGACCATATTTTCCCCTGAAGTATTATACTCAGTTTTGCTGCGTAGGTGATTCTTGGTTTGAGTCCTAGTTCCTTTGACTTCTGGAATATCCTATTCCACACCCTTCGATCTCTTAATGTAGAAGCTGCTAGATCTTGAGTTATCCTGATTGTATT